>CM038215.1:4009174-4493292 GCA_021442155.1 Cymbidium sinense | reverse complement strand
TTAATTATGTTAATTCACCACTACCCCTTAATTAATCTCATAAAATTTTAAAACTTTCTAGAACTTAACTAAGCTATCTTGGGTAGATGCTTAGGTGTTCAAGAGCCTAAGTATATTAAGGAAATCAAAATCCCACTCACATGTGTGAGAGGGGTTATGAAAGTACTTAAATTAAACCCCTTAGTTTAATTAATCATTAATTGAGAGCCAATTGCATTAGGTACCTTTCTTTCCTTGGTGCACTACTGATTTAAATTCCTTATGTGGTTTTATGTCATATCATTGGCTCATAATTATTTAAGTATGCTAAGGTGGATAGTAAGAGATAATTAACACACTTAATTCATACCTTAACCTAAGCAACATATAAAAAATCATCTAATAATCCTAAGAACAAACTAAATTAACAAACATATGTGGAATGGGTTAAGAGCAACAAACTCACCTCACATTTCTCAAATGAAATCAAACTCAAAATAAAATCAAACCTTCTTTAAAAGTAACTTGATTTGCTTTAAACTTTCTTATTTCATAAGATTGTCTTTAGGAATTAATTAGGGTGAATGCATTTACATTCTTACATCACTTTAGTTCTTTCCTAACATGCTAAATGTATTTCATATGAATTTCATGCATTCATGTTTTCTAAAATCAAATTAAAATGAGATGTTTTCATTATGTCAACTTGCATGTTTTGGCTAAAGTAAAAAATATGAATGTATTATCACTACTAAATCCAAAACTATTTTCAAAATCTATAAATTAAACATCCAAAACTGAAAGTGTGCTACTTATAATTATTTATAAGCTTGCATGTGGATATAAATATGAAGATGTGCATAGTGTACTTTTCCTTCTCTTTTCTTTTAGCATAGTTTTGAATAAGATTTGGCAAAGTGTATAGTTCATTTGAAAAGAACATAACACTTGCATAACTCCATTCCTATTCATTCCTATGCTATTACTTAAGATGGACATCCATACTTACACATATAAATTGCATAAACAAATCAAACAAATAAATACAAACATTTGCATCTTTCTTTTCCATTCATTTCTTTTGCATATATGCTTGTATTTAAGGAAAGTCGTATATTAGTCTGGACAACCCCGGGGTTGCAACTCTTTAAGTAGCCCTAACTAGGTCTTGTACCTTACACCCTTTGTGCTAGCAATGGCATTGTACTCACTTATGCCTTTCATACATACATGTGTACATGTAAAAAATGGATAGAAAACCTCTTTTCTACTTAATAAAAAATCATGCTTTATAAAGCATTCAAATTTTCTTAAGTAACTCACTTAGCATTCATCATAAAGTGTGCTAAACATTTTATTTTATGTATAGATATGCTTAGATTCATTCATATGCATGTTATTCATGTTGAGAAAGAAATGAAGTTATGTTTTGTGATATTAATTCACTTTACTTAATCTTAAAATGCCTTTCTTTTGAATAGGTTTGTTTAGAGTTGATAAAACTTAGGATTAATTAAAACATAATAAAACATTCACTAAATAAAATCAAACATGAATCTACTTTAGAAAGTTACTTAGGTAGGGAAGGAAAGAGACGTTCTCTCTCTTTCCTCTCTTTACAACCTTTAGTAATTAAGTAGGTTTATCTAAACCAAACAAAATCATCAAATAAAAATCAATTCAAATCAACTAAACACTTAAATGAAACCACCCATCTAAGTTGAACATCCTCACACTTCAAAAATCCAAACCTTAAAGCCATAGCTTCTCATACCACACAAACCTTCTAAAGCACACACATTAGACTAAGTCACCACTTCTAGATTTAGGTTAGGGTGGTGCATGGTTTGATTTTTGCTTTTATTTTATGATGTTTGTTTTTAGTTTGGATGTTAGGGTGAATGTGTGTAGAATGAATGGTAGGATGATTTAGTCTAATCATTATTTTCTGCAGGGGATTGTGCTTAAGGGGCGTTGTAATAAAAATTTAACTTCTTTTATTGTGCAGGTGTTTATACCCCTAAGCATAATCCAATAGGCCAGATGGACTTGGTTATTCATGTGTGGGGTGCTAAGTCTAATATACATGCTTGGGATTTGTATGGTTTATTTAGCTAATCTCAAGTGTGTTAGTTAGATTTACTTTTACATTTCATGTAATTTTATGCAATTAAGATTTTGGAATGATTGTTATGGGGAATTAGGATGAGCATTGGTCATAAGATCTCATCTTATGTACCATGTGAAGCCTTTGAAACATCCACATTCCAGCCATCCAAAGGAAGGAACCAAAGAAGAAAGAAGAAAGAAGGACCCAAAAGAAGAAAGAAGAAAGAAGAAATGAAGAATGAAGACCCCCATAACATGAATTCCTTACTTGATTGTAAATTAATTCATTTGTAATCTAGGTTGTATAATGGTAAAGCTCGAAACCCAATTTGGTTTTTTTTAGGTTTGTGCAGTGGTGCCCGATCACAAATGGCATTTTATTCTTTTACGTTAGCTTTATAAATTGTTTGATGTTTTGTTTAGCTTGTGCATTAAGATGGCATATTTTCCTAGTTTCTTCCTTACTTGATGTATGGCCTAGATGACGATTAGGCTCTTAGGGAAAAATAAATCTTCTACCAAATTAAACAACTCATAATCTCAGCTAAGCCTAAGTTAAAAATCAAGATAAAGGAATTAGCAACCCCTTAAATGGATGAGTATTTTTTATAACATCACGCATAAAAGCATATTGTGTCACTCTTAATTGGATGGCTTCCACCTTTACCAGAGAACTTGGCTTGACCTGCAGGAGCCATGGTGGAAACACACCTCTCCCTTCTTACTAATTTTGGCCCATAATCTCACTTCTCATGCATTAAGCATATGAATCCTATAAGTGTGAGTCAAATGATTGTCCAAAAATAAAAATATAATATAATATGATTTACATTAGATCTAGGTCATTTTTCATGCCCTTACATGATCTAGTCTCTTAGGGAATGAGTTTAAGGACTTAGTCTCTTTCTAAATAAAAAATAGCCTAGCTATCTTACATAAAGCATATGACTTTCCTACATGAATTTAAAATTTTAGGAGGAGTTAGTTGGTGGCCACCCCCAGGCGGTTGTAAGTCCAAGCCTGGGAGGTTTGCCTCTCTTGGAGGTAAACCAAATACCCATTTTCTCCTTAGATTTAGGTCATGCTTTGGCCATCACAAAGCTCCCAAGATTTAGGTTCAGAGGTTGCTACTTCTCTTTGTGGGCTATAAGCATAAATCCTCACCTCTTAGGTATTTTCCATAACCTTGATTATGGAATTATAAGCCCTAGAATTCTAATAAAATATCAACTCAAACAAATTAATTCAATTTCAAAAATGTAAAGCCCAATAATAGGATAGTTTGAGATGCTCTCTAGGTTTCTAGCATCATGATCATCTCCTACTTATCTTTCTTTGACTTTGATAATAACTATTTCTCTCTGATCAATCTCCTTTGATCTTCTAAATAAACTAATTGATTGATAGTCCTACCTATTGAAATCTTTGGAGATAATGATCATTTATCTTAATCGAGAGTATTCCTAAGGAATCCCCTTCCTTAAGATGTAATTAACTATAGGGCTTTCCCCTGTAGGGAACTTAATGTAAAGTAGGGGAAGAATCTCGGGTACATATGCAGACCCATTGTTCTTAAGAGTCCTTATTTAGGTGATTAGGTCCATTGTAGGGTGGTGACTTCTATCTTTTGAGATAGTACACCTCTCTCAATGTCATACTCGAACACCCTAATAAGAACATCTACAGATCTACATAGTGTCCAAATGCAAAAAGAAGTATATTTCTATTTTTATTATATCCATATAGATTGAAGATGGAAGTATACCTCTTATATATGAAAATATTTCACCAAGGATTTTTCGACTCCTGAGATGGTTCCTCTCTCCATCTTTGGTAAATGATCGTTGTCTCTAAGTATCGATAGTGGATTTGTACTTCTGTATGAACCCTATACTATCATTCTTTCCATTGGCACTTAGCTTATTTCATCCTGAAGTTAAGCTAGCTAGCATATTTAGGTTTTAGGACCTCACCCTATGTTGGTCTTAAAACTCCCATTCGGTTCTCCAATGGGTGAAAATAAAAATCTAATAAAAAGAAAATATTTAAAGACTCCCTCCTTACCATTTTATGGTAAGAAAAGGTTCATTCAAAAATAATAAAGACATAATAAATCCTTCATAAAAATCTTTCTTTTCAAAAAGCACTCTTTCAAAAATGCACATAATAAAATATTTTGAACAAAAACTTTCCTAAATCACCTTCATTTAACAATCTTCATGATTGTTATATGTAGGATCATCATTACAAAAATAAGATTCCAACAATCACATTATGCACAAATGAGCTTCTTCACTCAATTCATTTTGGTAAAGACCTCATTTTCAAAATAAAATTTCAACAATCATGTTTTCAAAAGTACAAAATTTGAAGATGGGTTTTCCATTCAATACATTCAAATGTGTTGAATGGATGTTATATCTTCAAACAAAAAAAATTATTACAACTTTGAAAATGCCATTCAACATATTCCACATGTGTTAAGTTGGAACTTTCACCTTTCTAAACAAAATAAAAAATAAATTTTCAAAAGCACATATGAAACCTCTCCATTCAATATACCCACATTTATTGAATGGATGTTTCATTTTCAAACAAAATCAAAAATAAATTTTCCAAAAGCACATATGAACCTCTCCATTTAATATACCAACTTTTATTAAATGGATGTTTCACTTTCAAACAAAATCAAAAATAAATTTTTCAAAAGCACATATGAACATCTCTATTCAATATACCCAAATTTACTGAATGAAGATTTCATTTCTAAATGAAATAACATTATTTTGAAATCTCGCTTAACATATTTCATATATGATTAAGTTGAGGTTTCCTCTTTCAAAAATTGATTTCCATCTCACATACCCAAATTTGTTAAATGGAAATCTCTCTTTTCAAAATCAATAAAAACAAAAAATTTGCAAAACACATTTGGAACTTCATTCTAGCATACCATATTTGCTAAAGTGAAGTCTCCCTTTTTCAAAACAAAAAATTGAAACACACCTTTGGAATTTCATTTAGCATACTCAAATTTGCTAAGTGAAATCTCCATTTCACAAAAATTTTCAAATCACATTTGGAACTTCAGTTTGGTATACCATATTTACCCTTTTTTTCAAAATCAAAATCTTCAAAAAGAAACACATTAGGATTTTCTTAGCATACATAAATTTGCTAAGAATCTTATTTTCCAATTCCAAAATCAAAAGAAACACATTAAGTTTTCCTTAGCATACCCAAGTTTGCTAAGGATCCTACCTTTCAAATTAAAATCAAAAGAAACATATTAGGACTTTCCTTAGAATGCATAAATTTGTTGAAGATCCTTTTTTTAAATAAAATCAAAATCAAAAGAAACACTTTAGGATTCTCTTAGCATACTCAAATTTGCTAAGAATCTAATTTTCAAAAATCAAATCAAAATCAAAAGAAACACATTAGGATTTTCTTAGCATACTCAAATTTTCTAAGGATCCTATTTTCAAAAAAATTTAAAAATAAAATACACTTGGGTCCTTTTGTTTTTAGCATGCCCAAATTTCCTAAATAAGGATTCTATTTTTCAAATCATAAAAAGATTCGCAAAACAATGCAAACAAAGAAAAAAAATAAAACAATTGTTTTCAATCACCTCACTTAGCTTATTCAAATTTGCTAAGTGAACAAATTCCAAAAATCACAAATCCAAAACAAAAGCAAATTGACCCTTTACTTTAACATACTCAAATTTGTTAAATGAAGGGTCACCAAATAAAAAATTAAATTAAATTCTAATATGAACCTATGGAAGCATCTCTTCAAAAATATTTGAAGCCATTCTCAATATACCCAAATTTGTTGAAAATAGATTCTACATCTTAAATTCCTCTTTCCAATCAAAATTCAATATCTATTCTAAATCTATTTGAGCCTGACTTAACACTTTCAAATGTTGAGTGTGGGTTCAATTTCTTAAATTTGAATTTAAAATCAGCAAAAATCTTATTCAAGTTTATTTTCAACATTTTAGACTCTCATTTAGCCACAGTTTTAGTTTAAGTGCAGTTTCAATTTTTAGTTGACAGAAATGGCAGAACCCAAGTATGTGTTTACCTTTCCCCATGGGATGGACTTGGCCCTAGATCATGCCAGCTTTCCCCTCTCTGATTACGCCCACCTCATTCATTTTGGATGAGGTTTTGAGGGGGCGAGGATTACCTGTGAGGGTGCTCCCCTCACCACTATTAGTAAGAGCACAGTGACCGGGCAGAAGCCAGCCATTCAGATTGATATGGCCTCGGACTCTAATATTCCCTTACTTAAGAGGAAGGCAGTGGTGGTTCCTACAGTGCTAGCATCAGTACCAGTGTATGTGACAATGCCAGTGTGCCCAATTGTTTCTCATGCTACCCTAGTGAGGGCTAGCACCCCATCATTAGCCCACACAAAGGGTAAGCCCCCCTGATCCCAAGGATTGTCTCCCCAACTTTTAAGGTTGGGTTTAGCTCTTAGTCCACTCACCCTACTAAGACATAGAGGAGGAATAAAAACTACATGATAAAGAGGTACAATACCCGCATCGCCAAGGAGATGGAGGCAGCTACATGATCAGTTGTTGAGGAGTTGCCCACTTTAATTTCCCCACTAACTACAACGAACCCATTCCATCCTCTCCCTGGTTCTGACAAAGTGGATGCCAAGAGGATCCATGCTTCACCTCCACCAGCGGTTCAATTTCATCCCTTAGTCAGTTAAGGTAGGAGGTCATATGCTGGCCTCCATTCAGTTCTACGCCAGGTTGGAAGAGCCTACGGATGATCTGTGTCTGGGGCTTAATTTAACTTGAGATCTATTATTCCCAACTGTGTGGGGAAGCATCTTCGACAAGAAAGGGCCAGGGAGGCTGCACTTCAGTTCAGATCATTAGCCGGGAGAGGCGGAGGTTTAGTCGATAGTCAGTGGCCACTGTACTCATTGATTTTTTTTTTTGATTGGTGTGCTACCCACGTCGATCATACAATAGTATTTTGCTTATGCGGACTACCCATCACATGAGGAAGGCCCCTATTCTGAGAGAGTTGGTGGTATCTCCACTACACATCTCTACCCCCCATCCACCATTGCCTATTCATGTTTCAACATCTCCAGTTCTGCTAAAGGCCATGAAGGCCACATCTAAGGAGAAGAGAACCCCGTTGGTGATCCAGCTGTGGCCAAAGGATCTCATTCCATCTACACTGCCTATTGTGGCAAGGTCGAGCTCTCCAGCATGACCTCCTGCCCTAGTTGTGGTGCGAAAGGCATGGAAACCCTGAAGCATATTGGTTGTCCCTTCACCAACACCACTAGTATAGCAGGTCATTGAAATGGTTACAGTAGTTACAGAGGGAGAAGATGACAGCCCAGTTGCACCCATGATGGTAGAGCCTCCTAGAAGTTTCACCCCATACAGAGTTTATGACAGTTAGGAGTGCATTTCTTCCAATGAGTATAGTCCTCACAGGGTTGATTCTCTAGAGGGGAGGTGGGTGCCTCTCAGTACATGATAGTGATCACACCGGTCAGCCAAAGTCATTTGTACCTGTAAAGATTGATCATTCTCTAGAAGACATAATAGCACATTTTCTCATGAAAAAGAAAGAAATCTTAGGATATGATTGGTCTGATGATTAGAAGATCAGCTTTAATCCCAATGAAGATGATTTGTTGGGAGACTCAATAGGGGTCTGCATGGTAGATACCAGGGGATTCCACCTCAGAGAGTTGCAGGCTATGGAAGGTATTGAGGCTGATTTGGAAGACATAGCCCACTCGACCTAACACCTCCTAGCATAAATAAAGTAGAAGGATGAAAAGATAGATAGATGGAAAATAAGCTTGAAGATCTATTAGCAGCTATCTTAGCATTGCAGAATCAAGTCACGTCAGTTCATCCTACCATAGCTTAGACTAGTCAGCCAGAGTTGGTGTATGTCTTGGGCCCAGTCAGGACCTTACTTCTAGTAGAGCAAGGTAGCACCAGCATGTATAAGAAGGTAGTGGATAGTACCTCCATCAAGAAAAAGATATCAAGTCCATGGTTGAGCAGCAGGTGAAGGAAGCGTTGGCTCAAGCCCGAGGAGGATCATTAATTCCAAAGGGTAGACCCTACCTGAAGGAATTTGATGTAATCCAATATCCTAAGGGTTTCGTACCACCTTTCTTTAAGAGTTTTGATGGCGGAAACCGGTAGACATCACACATTTTAGAGCTAGTTATTGCAACATTAGTGGCAATGATGCTTTACTATTCCATACCTTTGTCTAGCTTAGTGGGTATAGCATTTGACTAGTATGTTGAACTTCCCAACAGGAAGATATTTATGAGTTGGAGCAACTCTTTATCAAGAGGTTTGGAGCTCAACAAAGGGTCATCATCATCTGTAGTAGCACAATAACACCCAAGTGAGTCCCTTGTTGACTACATTCTCGATGGCGAATCGAGTATGAAATGAGTCACTTTGAATAACATTGGGATTCTTCTAAAGAATATCCATGGCTAGGTCTCCTTCATGCTTAAGAGCTTCATTATCAAAACTTTTGAGAAGTCAATCAGTAAGGTGGCTAGTCTACAAGGAGAGGCCAAATAGTTTCCTTTTCAAGAACAGTTTCCTAAGACAAAACCACAAAAGGTATATGAGAAGAACCTAGGAATAGTGATACTGGTAGATAAGGGGAAGCAACTAGGTAGAGATCCATTCGAGAGACCATAACTTTAGCAGCCTTTTCTTTCACCTCCTCTACCACCACTAAGGGAGCCCTACCAGCCACCACAGCATCCTCCATGGCCTACCGACTCCTCCTCAGCCACATGATCAGCAGCAATGGTACACATACCTAATGCTAGGTAACTATGGTTCACCTACTATTTTGGATAAACTTAACAAGCCTTATTCATTTAATAGAGAGGTAATCAAGAAGATCTTTAAGAATCTCTTAAAAAAGCCTAATTTTTAGCTACCCGAACCTAGGAGAATGAAGAAAGTTGGCAAAATTCATGATCCTAACTTTTTCCCCTACCACCGTGTGCTAGGGCATGTTTTGGAAGATTGCTTCAAATTCAAGGACTGGCTTGAACATAACTTCAAGATCGATGCTATAGTTATCCCGAAGGAATACCTTATGGAACAACCATCGAATCCCATTAGTTACCCAGTAGTGCAACCACCGACCAAGTCCAACCTCCAATCTACCATTGCAGCTACCACATCAGTGACTTCCTCTACTTTACCTAGCTCTTCTTCTTCTTCTAGTAAAACTCTTATATCGGTGGATAAGGGCATAAAATTTCTTACCCCACTTACTTACCTCCTATCAAATCTAAGAAATTAAAAAATAAAGCTAGCTTGAATTACATCTATATCACTTCTAATGGGTTGTATGCTTCTATTCTTAATGATAACTCTTCAAGTCAAAATAACTATAACAATTCTGATCTTCCTCTTTCTAATTTAGAGTCATATTTTCCTACTCTGAATATTATGGGTTCACCTCTTGAGATAGACTTGGAATCATCCAATTCTGAGGGTCCCATAGGAGAAGTCAGGTGAGCGACGCATGTGTAGAACCTTCCATTACCCCTCAAGATATCACAAGTCAACCTCCATAGTGTCAAGGTTTCTACCTCCTAAAGCAAAGACCTCAAGATGAGGAAATAAGCCATTGGTTTAGAGGATCGAGAAGCCCCTCCATAGGATGTTCCACCCATGGATATGCTTGTGGAGGATCAGCCCAAGGTGGACTATAATTTCCCCTCTCATTTAAGAAAGTTCCTATCTAAGCTATGCATATACAATGCCCTTATCTTATCTAAAGAGATGAGGGAATCATTAATCAAGGCTCTCCTTGATCCTGAGATATACTTATCTTAGCTGGCCATTATTGGTGAGGAGGTACATTATGCAAAAGAAGTCCAGGGGATCACTTTCACAGATGAAGACCTTCTGGGGGATATGAAGCACAAAATCTATCTTCTCTCATATCACAAACATTTATGCATTGGTCTTAGGATCTCAAACTTTGAGGAGATGATGATGTTGATTCAATGAACAAAGTGAGCGAGCTTTAGGTTCCATAGTGTTACCGTTGGAGATAGGTGACTGAAAGACTGAAGCCAAGTTTCACATAATTGATTCGAATACTTCATTCACTGCTTTACTCAGTAGGCCTTGGATACATCAGAATAAGATGATTCCATCATCCCTCCATGAGTGCATCAAATTCAGAAAGGATGGGATTGAATATTATGTTAAAAGTGATGAAAGCCATTTTCGTTAGAGGTTGAGATTTTTAAGGATGCAACCTACTATCTTCCTCAAAACACCCTTTCTTGTGAACTTGGACAAAATTCAAATTCAAAAGAAAAATAAAATAAAGAAAAATAAAGAGAAAAAGAAAAGAAAAGAAAATTGAAAATCCAAGTGAACAAGAAGGGGAAATTGAAGAAGAAATAGAGCCACAAATCACATTCCACCCACAGTCCATTCCATCATATGGACATATTGGTAGGACGACTCAACCTCCACTAAGTAGAGGCAGAGGTAGAAATAAAGGCAGTTCCATAGGTGGAAGACCTGGTTGGCCATACCAATAGGGTATGTTCTAGTTTGCGAGTACCTACTATTCACATAGACTTGGAATCCAAAAAAAATGAGTATAATGTGAATAGCATACCACCAACCCCTCTCGGGTTCCATTGGAGGTGGCTTTCAATCCAGACAATGATGAAGACCAAGCCTCTAGACGAAGCAAAGTATTCGAATCAAGCTTATGTGAGACTATTAGGCAACACTTGGGAACCTTAGCTCTAACCTCACTTTCATCTCAAAAAGTATAAGGTTTAGGAGTTAAGGAAGCCCCTAAGTCTTCCATGGATGTGAAGCTAAAGAGATTCTTTTTGGGATCATCATTCTCAACTCCTGAAGTTGATGTAGAACTTGAGGAGGATTCATTTAAAAAATTAATGGAATTATTGTTTGACTTTTACTCACCTTGTGTTCATAATCTTATATAGAAAGGTTTGGTTCCTCATACATGGTCTAGGCACAAGTTAGAGTATTTTGAGAAGCGTGGAATAATACAAGCTAAGATCATAATCAAGAGTAATGCTAGGATTTGGTACAAGGGTCCAGATGATGATGATTAATGTTTAGTTGTTACCAATCATTTGAAGTCTAATAGGTTCTTTTCACACAACACTAACTCTTATGAGGATGTGTGTTTAGAAACTTTAGATGATCCATATGATCTTTAAATCATGGATGCACCTCCATAATTTGAAGAAGAAATCCATTCAATAATGACAAGCTTAAAGAAATCAACCTCAAGATAGAAGAAAATCCATGCCTGATGTACATCAGTTCATTGTTGAATGAAGAAGAAATTAATGACTTAGTTAGGCTATTGATTGAGTTTAAGGACTGCTTTGCATAGAGTTATGAAGAAATTCCTGGATTATCTCCTGACGTAGTAGTCCATAAATTAGCAATAGATCCTAACGCTAACCCTATTAATCAAGCTCTTAGACACATGCGATTAAAAATCGAACAATAGGACATTTTTGAAGTCAAGAAACTGATCGATGCTAGCTTCATCAGGGAAGGAAAATATCCTGCCTAGTTAGCCAGTGTCATACCACTTAAGAAGAAGAATGGCCAAATTTGCATACCAATTCGTGGACCAAATAAGGCATGTCCAAAGGATGAGTTTTCTCTTCCTACACTAGAATTAATGGTGGACATTGCCTCATCTCATGTAGTGTTCTCTTTCATGGATGGGTCATCTAGCTACAACCAAATCAAGATGTCTCTTGAAGATAAAAGAAACACCGCTTTTCGAACCTCGATCGGAATCTTTTATTATATGGTCGTGGCTTTTGGCCGTAAAAATGCTGGTGCTACATACAAATGAGCCATGAGTCAGATCTTCAACGAACTCATCCATCATCGTTGAGCGTTGATGATCTAGTAGTCAAAAGAGAAAAGGAAAATGATCTCTTTGAATTGAGTAGTTTTGAATGGTTAACACAATATAACCTCAAGATGTATCCCTTGAATTGCATGAGTAGCTTCAAGAAAATTCCTTGGGTTTGTATGACACCATGGAATAGAGATAGATTCTAAAAGATCAAAGCTATCTTAGAAATTCCACCTCATAAGAGTTTAACTCAACTCGGATCATTCCAAGGTTGGCATATATCGAGATGCTTTATCTCCAACCCATCGGAAGATGCAAGCCATTTTAGCACTTATCAAAATGGATACCAAGTTTGAATGGGATGATAGTGCTAGCATGTCTTTGAAGATATCAAGCGATTTTGTGAAGCCGAAGTTCTAGCACCTCTATCCGTAGGCCACTCATCCTCTACACTACTGCATTTGATGACTCTCTCAGTGCTTTGTTAGCCCAAGCCAACGATGAAGGGAAGGAGAGTGCTCTCTACTACCTCAGTCATCATCTGATTCATGCTGAAGCAAACTACCCACCTATTGAGAAATATTGCCTAGCTTTGATCTTTGCTTCCCAAAAGTTACGACACTATATGCTTTCTATAACGTGAACTTGATTTTTAGAACTAATCCACTATAGTATCTCATGACATGACCAATGCTATTTGGATATTTGGCACAATGGTCCATGATTCTCTCGTAGTTTGATATCACATTTGTACCCCTCTATGCGGTAAAGGGACAAGCACTAGATTTCTTAGTAGCACACCACGATTCTCTACAAGTGATGATCTCTAGATAAACAAATCATGAACTTAGGGGAGGTTGGAAACCACTAATGGGAGATGTATTTTGATGATGTAGCTTCTTTTCATAAAGGGAAAGCACCATAATCTAGTCTTCCAGGAAAGGTAGGGGTAGGGATAGTCCTCCTAACTCCATACCGTGATGTGATGAGATTCTCATACTATCTTTCCAACCCCTGCACCAACAATGAAGCTGAGTATGAGGCTTTGATTGCCGGTTTGGAGTTCTCCATCATAGTCAGTGTCAAGAGGATCAACATCTTTGGGGGATTCTCAATTAGTTATCAATCAGATTGTTGGGTCCTACAAGATTTGGAAACCCAAGCTTCATCATTACCACAAGTATACCATGAAGCTGTTGGCCCAAATCCTCAAGTCACCATCTACAAGGTTCCTTGAGTAGAGAACATAATAGTAGATGCTTTGGCCAAACTTTCTAAAGAATTGGAATGTCTCGAAGATGAGTCCATTCCAATAAGGGTCCAAAATAGACAAGTCATATCCCTTATTGATGCTGAACTCACTGAGAGACTTTCTCTTGAAGGCGAGGTTGCCATTGCAAAAAAGGATGAGGAGATGGATTAGAGGCAACCATTCATAGACTATTTGAACACTGGAAAACTACCTCAATAAAATTCATAAGCCCACCAGGTGAAATAAAGAGCTCTCTCCTATGCTCTCGTTGATGGTACCATGTACCGACGGTCCTTTGACCAAATGTGGTTACATTATTTAGACAAATAAGATACTCGTGGCATTGTGACCAAGGTACATTTAGGTCTATGCAGAGTGCATAAATCTGGTCTGAAGATGAAGATGAAGATCAAAAGGCAATGATACTACTTGCCTTTGATGATTACAGACTGCATGGATGTAGCTAGGAGATGACATTAGTGTCAGGTACACGGTGTGGTCCTTCACCAACCACCCAACATTCTACACCTTACATTGGCTTCATGACCATTTGAGTGTTGGGGTACCGACATTGTAGGTCCTATCGATCCTCCTTCTTCCTAGGGGCATCAGTTCATCTTAGTTGCCACCGACTACTTTTCTAAGTGGGCAGAGGGAATCCCACTAAGAGAGGTCACAACTCAGCATGTGCTTTAGTTTTTTAGGAACCATATTGTATATAGGTTTAGGGTGCCTCGACGAATTATATCAGATAATGGTATTGTATTCAAAAGCACCAAGATTAATAGCTTTGCCAGAAGACATGGTATAGATTGGAGATACTCTGCCATCTACTATCCTAGAGCAAATGGTTTAGTAGAAGCATTCAACAAAACTCTCATCCAAATACTAAAGAAGACTTTTGATGACAGGTAGTGGAATGAGCAATTGGTTGAAGCTTGGTGCTTACCGCCATTACGGACTCAACTCAATCTACCCCATTTTCCTTAGTGTATGGGTCTGAAGTCATTCTACCATTAGTGGTTCAACTCCCATAACTAAGGATAGAATTGGGTAATAAGATCACTACAGAGCAGAATGAAAAGTTTTCGTTAGAAGAGCTCGATGGTTTGAAAGAGTGTCGCCTATCAGCATGTCAGAACCTCAAGTTGTACAAGGCCAAAATGATTTGAGATCACAACAAGTTGGTCTGCCCTTGGTCTTTCTATGTAGGGGAGCTTGTGTTAGTCTTAAGGAGACCAATTGTTGCTCGTCAAAAGATGGGAGGCAAGTTTGAACCCACTTCGGGAGGCCCCTATGTCATAGAGAAGGCCTACCAAGAGGATCTTATCAGCTTATTGATTGTAAATGGGAACACACGATGCTTCCAATTAATGGGCTTTATTTGAATAAATATTACTCATAAAAATCATGTTTTAAAAAGAATTCTATCAATCAACAAAAATCTGAATCCATTTCATCAAAATCTTCTCTTCTTTAGAAGCGTTGTTTGTTTTGTCTCACGAATCCACCATGATGTGTTTAGGGTAGGTGTAGAGTCCCCAAGAGCACCCTATCCCTCTTTCATAACACAAAATATAGTCAAACACATTTCTGGTGCTATTAGAATAGGTGTGAGAGAACCCAAGAGGCATCCTATTTTGATAAACATAAGCTGGTGTAAGATGAGTGACATCCTTTCTTAGTGGGAATTCCCGGTTGCCATCTATGACACCATTTCATCAAAATCCCCACTATGTTTAAGTAAGTGTGAAAGAACCCGAGAGGCATCCTATTCTTTTTAACACATGCACAAAAATAAACACATATCTTTTATCTCGAGCTATTTTGACATGGGAGCAAGCCCCTGTGGCACTCACTCATTAGCTGCTCTAAGTGAGGTATACATGCTACCTTGCTAGTATGTCATCCTAGTGGTCACTTCTTTGAAGGATGTGAGTCCCCACGCTTTCTTCGTAACTTGACCATTATAAACCAACGAGTGCCTTGATAGTATGGTAGGATTCACTGCCCAATCAGTAAGCTACCTCATGCTGACTTTATTTAAGAAGATATGAGTCCCCGTGCTTTCTTCTTGAACTAGCCATCATGCACTAACTAGGTCGAGTATATTTAAGATTTAGGGTAAGTCCCCTAGAGGCTCCTTTCCTCTTTTCTATGTTTGAGTTGATATAAATCCTCCAATGGCATTTGCTTAGTAGTCACCCTATATCAGATGGCACTTGTCTAGCCGAAGACACATTATCCTAACAATCAGTTCCACTATAAGAAGGTGTGAGTCCCCAAGCTTTCTTCCCCAACATTTAGCTCAGCCACAGACCATGTCCAGCCTCCAACCTTCAATTGTAGCTTCCACACTGAAGACTTCTTCCATTTTAGCTAGCTCTTCTAGTTTTTCTACTAGTAAAACTCTTGTATTAGCAGATAAGGGCATCAAATCCCTTACTCCACTCACTCTACTTGACTTCTACATTGTACCCCCAAATAATTCCAAGAAATTGAAGAATAAAGCTACTTTGAATTACATCTATTTCTCTTCTGATGAGTTATCTTCTTTTATTTCTAATGATAACTCTTCAAGTCTAAGTAACTATAATAATTTCAATTTTTCTCTTTCTAATTCAAACTTGGACTTTCTAACTCTGAATACTATGGGTTCACCTCTTAGGATAGACTTGAAATCATATGATTATGAGAGTCCCATAGGAGAAGTTGTAGGTGAGCATGAAGTGCAGGTAGAACCTTTCACCACCTTGCCTCCAAATTACCGAAGTCAACCTCCATAGTGGCAAGGTTCTATCTCCTAGGGCAGCACCTTAAGATAGAGGGAAACAAGTCATTGGTACTGAAGATCGAGAAGCCCTTCCACAGGATGCTCCACCCTTGGATATGCTTGTGGAAGATCAGCCAAAGGTGGACTACAACATCCTTTCTCATCTAAGAAAGTTTCCATCTAAGCTAAGTATATACGATGCGCTTGTCTTATCTAATGAGATGAGGGAATCAATAATCAAGGCCCTCTTTTATCTTGAAATATTCTAAGATCAAATGACCACTATAGGTGAGAAAGCACATTATGTAAAAGAAGCCCAATGGAACACCTTCACAGATGAAGAGCTCCGTCTAGGGGACTTAGAGTACAACCATCCCCTATACATCACAGTCGACATGGACACATTCAGACTCACCAGGGTTCTCATGGATTCAAGTGCATCGGTGAACATTATGAGTCTAAAGACCCTTGCCTATTTGAAGATCATCATCTCTACACTTCGAGGAGATAGGATGATGTTGATACGATTCAATGATCAAGGTGAGCAGGCTTCAGGTTCTATAATGTTACCTTTAGAGATATGTAACTGGAAGACTGAAGCTAAGTTCTTGATTTGAATACTTCAATCACTACTTTACTTGGTAGGCCTTGGATACATCAGAACAAGATTGTTCTCATCAGTGCATCAAGTTCAGAAAAGATGGAATTGAGTACCGTGTTAATGGGGATGAAAAGCCATTTTTAGTTAGAGAGGTTAAGATTTATGAGAATACGACCTACTTTCTCACAACACCCTTTCTCGTGAACTTGGACAAAATTCAAATATAAATACAAAAGCAAAAGAAAATGAAGTACAAGGAAAGATAAAAGAAAATGAAAAGAAAAATAAAAGTCCAAGTGCACAAGAAAAGGAAATTGAAGAAGAAATAGATCAGCATATCACATTGGGTAGAATGGTGCAACCTCCACTAGGCAGAGGTAGAGGTAGAAACAGAGGCAGTTCCAGAGGTGGGAGACCCCTTAGTTGGCCTTCAACCAATAGAGGTCATGTCCCAGTTTATAGGAGAACCCCTGCTATTCACATAGACTCAGAATCCACCTTAGAGGATGAGTCTAATGTGATTAGTATACCAGCCAACCCCTCTCAGCGGGTTCCACTGGAGGTAACTTTTGATCCAAACAGAGAAGAAGATCAAGCCTCCAAGCAAGGCAAAGTATTTGAATCAGGTTAATATGAAACTATTAGGTAGCAGTTAGGAACCTTAGCTCTAACCTCACTTACATCTTAGAAAGTTAAAGGCTTAGCAGTTAAGGAAGTCCCTATGTTTTCTAATGACATGAAGAAGAAGAAGTTCTTTTTGGGTTCATCATCCTCAAGTCCAGAGCTTGATGTAGGACTTGAGGAAGATACTTTTAAAGAATTAATGGAATTACCTTTTGACTTTTACTTGTGTTAAAATCTTATTCAAAGGTTTAGTTCCTCACATGGTCCAAGCACAGTTAGAATACTAAAAAAGCTATGGAACAATATACGGGAAACACAATCTAGAGCGACTAGGATTGATATAGTGGTATAGTCGATGATAAGATTATTTCCTAGTTGTTACTAACCATTTAGAGTCGATAGTTTCTTCTCACATATCCCAAACTCTTATAAAATGTGTGTTTAGAGCTTTAGATGATCGGATGCTCTCCAAGTCAAAGAGGCATTGCAAGAGTTTGAAGAAGAGATTCATTCAACAATAGACAAGCTTAAAGAAATGTACCTTAGGATGGAATAAAATCCTCGCCCGATATATATCAGTTCATTATTGAATGAAGAAGAAACCAATGACTCGGTTAGGCTATTGACTAAGTTTAAAGACTACTTTGCATGGAGTTATGAAGAAATGCTTAGATTATCTCTTGACGCAGTAGTGCACAAGCTAGCAATAGACCCTAACGTTACCCCTATTAAGCAAGCTCCTAGATGCATGCAATTAGAAATTGAATAATGGATCATTTTTGAAGTCAAGAAACTGATCGATGCTAGTTTCATCAGGGAAGAAAAATATCCTACTTGGTTAGCTAGTGTCATCCTAGTTAAGAAGAAGAATGGACAAATTTACATTTGCATCAATTTTAGGGACTTAAATAAGGCATGTCCTAAAGATGAGTTTCCTCTTTTAATGGTGGACATTGCCTCATCTCATGTAGTCTTCTCTTTCATGGATGGGTCATCTGGCCATAACCAAATCAAGATGTCTCCTGAAGATGAAAGAATCACTGCTTTCTGAACCTCGATCGGAATCTTCTATAATAGGTTCATGCCTTTCAGCCTTAAAAATGCTGGTGCTACATAGAAATGGGCCATGACTCAGATCTTCAATGAACTCATACATCATCAAGTTGAGTTCTACATTGATGATCTAGTAGTCAAAGGCTTAGAAAAGGAAGACCATCTCATTGACTTGAAAGTAATTTTTGAATGATTAAGATAATATAACCTAAAAATGAATCCCCTGAAGTGTGCATTCATAGTCACTTCAGAGAAATTTCTTAGGTTTATTGTTCGACATTGGGGAATAGAAATAGATCCTGAAAAGATTAAAGCTATCTTAGAAATGCCACCTCTTAAGAGTTTAACTCAACTCAGATCCTTTCAAGGACGGCTAGCATATCTAAGATGCTTTATCTCAAACCTATCAGGGAGATGGAAACCATTCTTAGTACTTAACAAAAAGGATGCCAAGTTTAAGTGGGATGATAAGTGTCAGCACGCTTTCAAATATATCAAAGAGTACTTGGTGAAACCACCAATTCTAGAAGCCCCTATCCCGGGCAAACCATTGATCCTTTACACTACTGCTTTGGATGACTCTCTTGATGCTCTGTTGAGCTAAGACAACGATGAAGGAAGGAGAGCACTCTATACTACCTCATCCATCATCTAATCCATGTTGAAGCAAATTATCCACCTATTAAGAAACATTGCCTAGATTTGATCTTTGCATCTCAAAAGTTATGCCACTATATGCTTTCTCCTAAGGTGAACTTGATCTTCCGAACTAATCCACTACAGTACCTCATGATATAGCCAACACTTTTCAGATGTTTGGCTCATTGGTCCATGATTCTCTCACAGTTTGATATCACTTTCATACCCCTCCATGTAATAAAAGGATCGGCACTAGCGGGTTTCTTAGCAGCACACCCACTTTCTACTGATCCCCTGCTTGGTGACGATCTCCCCGATGAACAAATCATGAACTTAGGGGAGATCGACAACCACCAATGAGAGATGTATTTTGATGGTGCTGCTTCTTTTCTTAAGGGATAAACACCATGATCTATTCTCCCAGGAAAGGCAGGGGTAGGAATAGTTTTTTTAACTCCAAATTACGATAAGATGTGATTCTCATACTATCGTTCCAACCCCTGCACCAATAATGAAGCTGAGTATGAGGCTTTGATTTCCAGTTTAGAGTTATCCATCACTATCAGTGTCAAGAGCATCAACATCTTTGGGGATTCTCAGTTGGTCATCAACTAGATTTCTAGGTCCTACCAGGTCCTTAAGCCCAAGCTTCATCATTACTATGAGTATACCATGAAGCTGTTGGCCCAGATTCTTGAAGTCACCATCTACAAGGTTCCCTGAGCAGAGAACATAGTAGTAGATGCTTTGCCAAACTTGCCAAATAATTGGCATGTCCGAAAGATGAGTCCATTTCAATAAGGGTCCAAAAAAGATAGGTCCTATCCCTTATTGATGTTGAACTCATTGAGAGACTTTCTCTTGAAGGGGAGGTTGTCATTGCTAAAATGGACAAGGAGCTAGATTAGAGGCAAATGTTTATAGATTACTTGAACATCGACAAACTATCTCAAGAGAAATCACAAGACCATCAGGTGAAATAGAGAGTTGTCTCCTACGCTCTTGTTGATGGCACCTTTTTCTATCGGTCCTTTAATCAAATGTGATTACTGTTTAGACAAATATGAAGCCCATGACATTATAACTGAGGTACACTTAGGTCTTTGTGGAGCTCATCAATCTAGTTCGAAGATGAAGATGAAGATCAAAAGACTTGGGTACTACTGGCCTTCTATGATCACATAATTCATGGACATAGCTAGGAAATGCCATCAGTGTCAGGTGCACGATGTGGTCCTCCACCAACCACCCAACAATCTACACCCCACATTGGCTTCATGGTCATTTGAGTGTTGGGGTACCGACATTGAAGGCTCAATCGATCCTCTATCTTCCAAAGGGAATTGGTTCATCTTAGTTGCCACCGACTACTTTTCCAAGTAGGCAGAAGGCATCCCACTCAGAGAGGTCACCGCTCACCATATGCTTTAATTTTTTAGGAACCATATCCTATATAGGTTCAGGGTGCCTTCATGAATTATATCTGATAATAGTACTGTATTCAAAAGTATGAAGATTAATAGCTTTGTGAAAAGACACGGTATAGATTGGAGATACTCCACCATCTACTACCCTAGAGCTAATGGCTTAGCAGTAGCATTCAATGAAACTCTCATCCAGACACTGAAGAAGACTCTTAATGAAAACAAAGTATAGTGGAATGAGCAATTGGTTGAAGCTTCGTGGGCCTACCGCACCACATATTGAACTCCAACTCAGTCTATCCTATTTTCCTTAGTGCATGGGTCTGAAGCCATTTTTCCCTTAGAAGTTTAACTCCTATCACTAAGGATAACATTAGGTAGCAAGATCACTACAGAGCAGAATGTAAAGTTGCAGTTAGAAGAGCTTGAAGGTTTAGAGGGAGTCACCTACAAGCATGCTAGAACCTTGAGTTGTACAAGGATAAATGATTCAAGCTCAAAATAAGTTGGTTCCCCCTAGGTTTATTGGAGTACGAGAACTTTTGTTAGTCCTAAGGAGACCAATTATTGCTCGTCAAAAGATGGGAAGCAAATTTGAATCCACTTGGGAAGGCCCCTATGTCATAGAGAAGGAGGATCTTATTAGCTTATTACTTGTAAAGGGGAACACCCGATGCTTCCAATTAATGGGCTCTATCTAAAGAAATATTACTCATGTAACAAATCATGTTTGAAAATAATCATTAATGAAAAGAACCAAACCTGATTTCATCATCAAATCTTCTCTTCTTTCAAAGTGTTGTTTGCTTATCTTGTGAATCCACTGTGATGTGTTTAGGGTAGGTGTAATAGTCCCCTAGTGCCATCGTATCCCTCTTTCACAACAAAAACAAAATCTCCCAACACTATTAGAATAAGTGTAAGAGAACCCGAGAGGCATCCTATTTTGATCATATGTAAAATAGGTGTGAGAGAACCTAAATGGCACATGGCGGGAATCTTTTTGCCATCCATGGTACCTTTTCATCAATTCCCCAATGTGTTTTAAGGTGGGTGTAATAGTCCCCCGAAGGCATCCTATTCCTTTTCAACACATGCACATTCAAACGCAAATCTTTTATCTCGAGCTATTTTGATGTGGGAGGAAGCCCCCTATGACACTCACTCATTAGCTGCTCTAGGTCGGGTCTACATGCTACCTAGCTAGTATGTCACCCCAGTGGTCACTTATTGGAAGATGTGAGTCCCTGCTTTCTTCCTAACTTGATCATTGTAAAATAAAGAGTGCCTTGTTAGTATGGTAGGCTTCACTGCCCAGCCAGTAAGCTACCTCATGTTGACCTCATTTAAGAAGATGTGAGTCCCCGAGTTTTTTTCTTGAATTAGCCATCTTGCTCTAATTAGGTTGAGTATATTTGAGGTTTAGGGTAAGTCCCCTATAGGCTCCTTTCCTCTTGACTACTTGTGAGCTGATATAAGTCCCCTAGTGGCATTCACTCAGTAGTCGCCCTAGGTCAGTTAACACTTGTGAAGTCAAATACAGACTATCCTAGCAGTCAATTCTGCTATAGGAGGATGTGAGTCCTCGAGCTTTCTTCCTAGGCTGATTATTGCAAATTGACAGGCACTTAAGGTTGGTTGATGTGCGCTATACTGACAGCGACTCACCCATGAGTACACCAGTCTTGGCAGATATGAGTCCCCATGCTTTCTCCTTGAGTTAGACACCAAATACCTATTAGATATACGACTAGCCATGTCATCTTCTCCAAGGTGTTGGATTAAGCCCTTACTGGCCCCATCCCACACTACCGGGGTTACTTTTGGATTGGGCAGTTCTCCTTTCCTAGTAGCCACCCCTATGGTTGGAGAATTTGTTCAGGGGATGCACAGATTCTCCCTTGGTTTAGTAAATCTGAGATAGGTCTAGGATGATATATGCACCTTCTCAATTTTATCCCTTGCAAACTAACAAGGTCCATGATGAAATAAACTAAAATAAAGAAACATAATTAATTCTCTTATGGATTAGGAATTAAAACCCCCAAAGGGCCACTTTTCCCAAGCAGGCATCCCATCTTTAAGACAGTGTCAGCAGAACTCCCTATAGGAATTGCCTGACTACTTGAGTTGAGATAAATCCTTAAGTCAGTACTCACTCTATAGTCTCCCTTAGGTCGGGTTCAATCTATCTTTTTATGAGCAGGTTACCCCGACAGTCATTTTTCTTTGAAAGATGTAAGACTATGACACATTCTTTCTAGCATGATTATCACAAATCGATGGGCAGCCTTAGAACAAGTTCATTTTGTTGCCCAAAGAAACCGATCACCCCAGTGATCTTTTCTTGTGGAATATATGAGTTCTCGAGCTTTCTTCCCTTAAATTGATCATTGCAAACCGAAAGGCACTCCATTGGTCGGATAGTTCTCCCATCAGCCGGGAAGCTACTCCCTTTGGTTTAGTAAATTTGAGATAGGTCTAGGCTTCTACAAACTCCTTCTTAGTTTGATCCATCACAAACCAATGGAATCCATCAAAAAAATGAAATCAATCTTGACTATTCTTGAGCTAATTTAAGTCCCCCAGTGGCATTCACTCAATAGTCAGCCCTAGGTTGGGTTTGATCGGTTGCCTTACCAACTGATCACCCTAGTGGCCTCTTATTTTGGAAGATGTTAGTCCCTGTGCTTTCTTCCTAACTTGGTCACTGTATAACAAAAGGCATCTCTTTGGTTGGCTAGTCCTACTACGTGTTTAGTAGTCTACCCCTTTGGATTGATAAATTTGAGTTAGGTCTTGTCTTTCATGGCTCCTTCTTAGTGCAATCTATTGCAAACCAATAGGGTCCATCTTAAAATTCAAACCTAATAAAATGTGAAACCAATTCAACCCTCTTCTCTAGTGGAACAAATCAAATCTTTTTCTCCTCAGTGAGAATCAAATCAAACCTTTCATCCCCATATGGATGACTTGAACCTACTTCCCTAGCGGAAGGTTCATACTCTATCCCTTAGTCGATTTTTCCCCTCTCTCTTATATCTTGAACATAAGTAGAGGCACATTGCAATAAGCTCTGGATTCTTTCCCCTTGGGATAAGGATAGATTATTTTTGTTAGTGCTTGTGATCTCGGTTGTTGATCAGCCACCAATATGTGGTGTTCCTTGTCAGTCACACCACACCTATTGGGCACTCTTTGTTGACCTCATTTTTAGAATGAGCTCTCAACCCCTCCATCTTAGGCTTAGGACTTCTCTTAGACTTTAAGAGTTCTTTAGTATTAAGACACATCTAGTGATTAGGTGGATACTCAACCTAGCCCTAGAAGACTTAGAAGAGTTAGCCATAGGAATAGATCATACCTTAAGGGTGTTAGGAAAACTTCCTACCCTTAGCATAAACCATTCCTTACTTTCATTCCTTCAAGTCAAACTCCAAATCAATTTTATTTGATTTTCTCCAAACTCAAATCAATTCCATGATTCAAATCTTTGATTGAAATCAATGATTGAAACCCACGATCAAAATCCATCAAAATTTCTTAAGTCCTTAATCCTTCCTTAAGGACTTAACCTAAACAATCAAAACCTATTCCAAAAACCAAACTCAAATCAATCCAAAATCTAATCTAAGCCTTTCAAGTCAAAATCTTCAACTTAGCCAAATCAATTTCAAATCAAGCCAAACTCTTAATTTCTCTTCATGATTCAATCAGTCCTACAATCATGAGCTCATATATAAATCCAAACTTCAATCAAATAATCAAAACCTAGTTCAAAAATATAACCTAAACCCTTTCATATCCTTCCTTTGAATATGAAATCTTCAAATGTATAAAAATCTATTTGATTAAAACCACTTGTAAATGGATTTATATTTCAATCATAAGTTCATATACAAGATCAACCAACTTCAAATCAAGCTTTGACCAAGCCATTTGACCCACTTATGCTCACTTGACCCAAAGTGACCTAAAGTACCCTTATGAGCCAAATTTTGATCCTAACCAAGTTGGATTGAACCAAACTCATATATCCCTCTCATCATGATCAATAATTATCATGGGATGATCAATCATTCAAATTGGGTCAAACCAAGTTAAACCTAAGAGTTGACCAAGTCAACACTTAGCCCAAAATGAAATCTAACATAGCCAAATACCACCATAGGCCAAATTGATTGAAACCATTGATCTAAGTTCACTCATGACTTATGTTTGAACTTGACCAAGCCAACATATGAGCCTTACCTAGCCAAATTGGTCACTTGACTCAAGTTGACCCATTTTGACCTTAAGGGTCAAAATGTATCAAAATTTGATCTAAGCCAAATTGATTGAAACCAATGGGTCAAGTCCATTCTAAATCACTTGTGGAACTTGACCAAAGCCTCAATTGGTCAACTAGACCCAACCTAGCCCAATTGACCTTAGACCCAACATGACCTAAAGGGGGTCATGTTGACAAAAAATTGAACTTAACCCAAATTGATTGCAAACAAAGATACCAATCCACTCCATATGACTAACCAAACATAAGCCTACCCTTGACCTGCTTCAAATAGGTCAAATGGATCAAATAGGTCAACTTGACCCATTTGACCTAAATGTAGTCATATGAGCCAAAATTAAAAATATACCAAATTGAATCAAACCAAAGTAACAAAAACATTTCAAATGGTCATATGAACTTGACCCAACCCTTGGTTTGACCCAATTTGACCTATTGGTCAACTTGACCCAAGTTGACCCATTTTGACCTAAATGGGTCAACATGAGTCGAACCCTACCAATTGAATTCCAAATCTTTTAAAACTTGGCCAACCCTAGTTTCTCCACATACCCAACACATCCAAAGTGGAAAAATAGCAAAATAACCATCCTACCCCTAGGGCATAGAACAAATTTTGGCTTAACCCGTGGGTAATTTGGTCATACCCTCTTCACATTCATTTGAGGCTTTCCTAAAAGCTCAAGGGGACCTAGGGGAGAGTGGTGCACCCAACCCAATGGGTTTGGGTTAGCCCATTTGGTCCCTAGACCAAACCCGACCCTATAGTCAAAAATTAAAAATTTTAAACTCCCTCTCAAGCTCAAATTCATGCACATGGGAGGTTGGCAATCCACTCCTTGGCTCAAACAGACAATGTGCACACTCCTAACTGATCAAATAGCTCTTAGCCTATGATCAGTTGGATCAAAACAACATTTTCATTATCATCTGATCCTTCAAGGGGAAGATATACTCCACCTAAATAAACTCAAATGCATAATTCTCTAATTCGACTGAGAGCTAGTGAGACCTAGGAGTCATTAGAGAGTGATAGCAAGCATCCTAGAGCTCATTCCATTCTTCCATTTCTTAGTTTTCAAATAGTGAAAATAGGGGAATCCAATTGAATTGCCAACTTCTTCCACACTTCATTTCATTCTAATTCCTTTTGCAAGCACACTTAGGTGACCAAGTTAAGCTCACCTAGGTTGATTCCCAAGTTCTAAAGGAAAGGGAGGATTGAATTGGATCAAATTCAAAGCTCAACCATAGGAGGAGATGACCCATAGAAGGATCCACCCAACCTCAAGTGCTCAAAACTTTAGCAAGGCATTATCTCAACCAAGCAAAGCTTCCCTAAGGGATTCGAGTGCTAGTGATCATCTCCAGTGAGGTATGGGATTATCTAACCATTACTCAATGTGGTGTGGAGCTTCGAGAAAGAAATTTTCACCCCATCAATTTTTTATCGTTGGATTTTCCCCTCTCTATCTTTAGATGGTGTGGGTTGAGTTTGATTGGAATCCATGCTAGATCTAGCTTGGATCTTCCCCTTGATCATGGACAGTCTTTGTTGATCAAGGGGAAGAACTTGGATGATCTCAATTGTCCATCCATGCATTTTAGATGGACAGTTGAGATAATTTAGCACATTTAGATTTCCTATTACTCATTTTAAAATGCGAGATATCCTTGGTTGTCCATCTTTGATCGGACGACAGAGGATTGAAATGCATGCTCCACCACCATTATTTATGATGTGATGTTTAAGTGACCCCCTCATGGCATGATGTGTGTAAAGCGGGCTGACCGCTGCTGCCACACGTCGCACCGTGAGCCAGGGATTAGTTAGGGATTAATAAAAATGCTTTAACTAATTCTTAATTCACTTAAGGATCTTCTAAAATTCATAACTCCTTTTAAAAAATTTAGAAAATTATGAAATAAAATCTTATAGATAGATAATTAAACCTAAAACATTTTAAAATTAATTTTGATGAGTTTTGAGTTATGCTTTTCCATAAATTTAGGTTTTATTAGAAAGTTTATTTTGTTAATTACTTTTTTATTAAGCTTCTAATTAATCCCAAATTTCATGGGTATGTTTTAAGGGATAACTTCTACCTCTACTAATTTTCTTGGGATTTATTGAAGGCTTCATTAGAAGAATTGCATATGGTTTTTTTAATTACCCTCCTTATATAACTAAGCATAATTAGGGAATGATTAGTGATTTTAACCTATGATTAGTGTTGATTAATGTTAGATCCAATGAGTAGGAAGTTTATGGAATATTTTTGGGGCATTTACCCTAAGCTATTCCCTAAACCCCCTTTTCTCTCCTTAGTCTCCTATTAATTAAGGGTTATTTCATTGATTATCCACTTAACTAAATTCTAAACATTCTAAAAAGTTTCATAACTTAATTAATCTACCTTGGGTAGATGCTTAGGTGTTTGATAGCCTAAGTTCAAATAAGGGAATCAAAACCCCATTCATAAGTATGAAAGGATGTTTTGAAATTACTTAAGCTAAACCCCTTAGCTTAATTAACTTTTAATTGTGAGCCAAATTGCATTAGGCCTTTTCATTATTAGGTGCATTGCAAATTTAAATTCTCTGTGGGTTTTATGTCATCTCATTGGCTCATAATTATTTAGTTAATTCTTCTAAAGTGGTGTAAGGGTTAATTAAGTTACTTAATTCATATCTTAACCTAATCAACACATAAAATTGATCTAATTAATTAAAAAAATATTAAACACATGTGGGAATGGGTTAGAAACAATAAACTCATCTCACCTTTTCAAAATTAGATCAAACTTCAAACTAAACAAAAAGCACTTTGAATTCACTTTGATTTATTCTAAATTTTCTTATTCTATGAGAATGTTTTAGGATTTAAGAGAAGTGAGTTTTTTACATGCTTTCATTGTTTTGAATCTTTCCCCAACATGTTAAGTTGTATCTCATGTGATTTCATGCATTCATAATTTTGAAATTCAAATTTTAAAATGAAATTGTTTACTTTATTTCAAATTTACATGTGTTGGCTAAAGTTGAAATATGAATGGCTATTATCACTACTAAATCCAAATTACTTTTCTAAACACATAAATCAAATACCAAATCTGAAAGTAGGATTTGATTATGCATGTAATAGATTACAAAGGTATGCATAGCATAGGTTTCTTTTCTTTCTTATGTTAGTATACTTTTGAATAGGAGTTGGTAAGATGTAGGGTTCATTTGAAAAGAACCCAACACTTACCTAATTCCATACCCTATTCATCCCTATGCTATCAACTAATAAGGTTTGCCTGTACTTGCATACATAAATTGCATAAATAAAAATCAACTCATTAAACAACTTTGCATTCTCCTTTTCTATTTCATTTCTTTTATACATATGATTATATTTAAGGAAAGTGGAATATTATTCTAGACAACCCTGAGACTTTAAGTATTTTAAGTAGGTCTTGTGCCTTACCTCCGTTAACAATGGCGTTGTACTCATTTATGCCTTTCTTACTTTCATGTAAAAATTTGGATAAGGAAAACCCTTTCTACTTAAGGAAAATCATGCATATTCAACTTCTAAATTTTCTTAAATGGATTACATAGCATGCATCATAAAGTGTGTTAAATACTCTCATTTTCATTTATAGATATGCTTAGGGTCCATCCATGTGCATGTTATATATGTTGGGAAATAAATGAAGTAATGTGTGTTATGTGAATTTTGATTCATTTTATTTAATCTTAAAATGCCTTTCTTTTGAATAGGTTTGTTTAGAGTTTATCTAAACTTAGGATTAATTAAAAGATTTAATCAAAACATTCACCTAAATGAAACTATAATGTGAATCTACTTTAGAATTTACTTAGGTTAGGGAAGGAAAGAGAAGTTCTCTTCTCTTTCCCTCTCTTCATAACTTAGTAATTAATTGTAAGATCCACTTAAACAAAATCAAAACATGAAATAAAATAAACCCAAAACAACTACGCAACTTAAATGAAACCCTCCTCTAAGTTGAACATGTTCTTCACAATTAGAAAATTTAAACCTAAATCCATAACTAAGAATACCACACAAGCCTTCAAAGCACACACAATAGCTTAAGTCACCACTTCTAGCCTTAGGTGGCATTATTTGATATTTATTTTATTTTGTGATATATGTTTTAGATTTCGATGTTTATAGAATGAATGGTAGGACGTTCTTAGTCTAACTATTCTTTTTCTACATGGGATTGTACTTAAGGGGTACTATCATAAATAAAAATATAAATGCTTTTGCTTACAGGTGCTTTATACCCCTAAGAATAATCTATAGGCCAGGTGCACTTAGTCACCCATGGGTGGGGTGAGAAGTCTAATATACATGCTTAGGATTTATGTTGTGTGTTTTAGCTAACATTTGTTTTGCAGGTGTTAGTTAGATTTCCACTTTTCCTTTTCATGTAAATTTGTATAATTAGGATTTTGGAATGATTGTTATGGGGATTAGGATGAGCATGGTCATAAGATCCTATCTTATGCACCATATGATGCCTTGGAGTGTCCACTTTCCAACCATCCAAAAGAAGCAACCAAAGAAGAAAGAAAAAAAGAAGAAGAAAGAAAAAAAGAAGAAAGAAAAATAAAGCTTGAAGACCCTCATAATAATGAATTCTTTGCTTAATTGTAATTTAATTCATTTGTAATCTAGGTTGTATAAGGGAAGAGCTCAGCTACCCACATTTGATATTTTTGGGTTTGTGTAGTGGTGCCTGACCACAATGGCCTATTATTGTTTTTACAATTAGCTTTATAAATTGATTGATGATTTGTTTAGCTTTTTGCATTAACTGACATGATTTTTCTAGTTTCATCCTTGCTTTATGTATGGCCTGGATGTGGATTAGGCTCTCTAGGGAAAAAAATAAATCTTTTACCCATCTTAACAACTCAAATAAAAATTAAACAACTTATAACCTCACCTAAAGCTTCATTTCAAAATCAAGATAAAAGGATTACCAACCCCTTAGCTAGATGAGCATTTTTTGTAATATTATGCACAAATGCATCTTATTTCACTCTTAATTAGAGGTCTTCCACCTTTGCCAGAGAAACTCAGCTTAACCTTTGAGAGCTGTGATGGAAACTCACCTCCTACCTTCACCCACAATAGCCTTCTTTCTCATGCATTAGTCATATGAATCCTGAGTCAAAATAATTGCCCAAAATGAAAATAAAATGAAATTTGAAATTGTATTAGATTTAGGTCATTTGAAGCATGTCCCTTTACATGACCTAGTGTCTTTAGGGAGTGAGTTTAAGGACTTAGTCTCTTTATAATAAATAACAACCTAGCTATCTTGCATAAGGATAAAGACTTGTCTACATGTATTTAAAATCATAGGAGGAGTTAGTTGGTAGCCACCCCCATACGGTTGTAATTCCAAGCTATCAGGTGGTTTGTCCTCTCTTGTGGAGGCAAACAAATTACCCATTTTTCACCTTAGATTTAGGTTGTGCTTCCAGCCCTCGTCGAAGCTTCATAGATTTAGGTTCTAAGGTTGCTTCTCCCCTTTGTGGGTCATAAGCATAATTCCTCACATGTTAGCCATTTCCTTAATCTTATGTTAAGGAATCTTAGATCCTAAAATTCTAATGAAAAAATGTAACTCAAACAAACTAAATCAATTTCAAAAATGTAAAGCCCAACTATAGAATAGTTTCAGATGCTCGGTAGGTTTCCTAGCATCATGGGCATCTCCTACTTATCTCTCATTTTACCGATAATAACTCCCTCTTTTGATCAATCCCATTTGATCTTCAAACACAAACCAATCGATTGATAGTCCTTTCCTATTAAAATCTTCAAAGATAATGATTATTTACCTTAATCGAGAGTTTCTTAAAGGATCCCATCCCTTAGGATGTAATTAACTATGGGGGATTGCCCTTGTAGGGAACTTTACAAACCCAGTTTAAAATAAATCCTGCTTTACTTTTCCATATAAAGTAGGGGAAGAATTTCTGGTACATATGCAGACCCATCATCCTTAGGAGTCCTTATTGAGGTGATTAGGTCCATTAAAGGGTCGTGACTTCTATCTTTTGAGATAGTACCCTATTCCTTGATAACATACTCGATCACATGAATAAGTTCATCTGTGGATCTACGTGAAATCCTAAAAAGATGAATTTCTATAAGGTTCTTGTCCTCTTTCATTTCTCACCAACAGATTTGAGAGGTGACTCCCGATTCCTTCATAGGAATTTTTCTCCACAGTACATTATGGAAATCAAAATCCCACTCACATGTGTGAGAGGGGTTATGAAAGTACTTAAATAATACCCTTTATTTTAATTAATCATTAATCATGCCAATTGCATTAGGTAACTTTCTTTCCTAGGTGCATTACTGATTTAAATTCCTTGTGTGGTTTTATATCATATCATTGGCTCATAATTATTTTATTAAGTATGATAAGGTGGTATAGGTAAGAGATAATTAACACACTTAATTCATACTTTAACCTAAGCAACATATAAAAAATCATCTAATAATCTTCAGAACAAATTAAATCAACAAACATATGTGGGAATGGGTTAGGAGCAACAAACTCACCTCACATTTCTCAAATTAAATCAAACTCAAAACAAAATCAAACCTTCCTTAAAAATAATTTGATTTGCTTTAATTTTTTTTATTTCATAAGGTTGTCTTTAGGAATTAATTAGGGTGAATGTGTTTACATGCTTTCATCACTTTTGTTCTTTCCTAACATGCTAAATATGTATGTCATATGAATTTCATGCATTCATGTTTTTCTAAAATCAAATTAAATTTGAGATGTTTTATTTATGTCAAATTGCATGTTTTGGCTAAAGTAAAAATATGAATGGCTATTATCACTACTAAATCCAAAACTACTTTCAAAATCTATAAATCAAACATCCAAAATAGAAAGTGTGCTACTTATAATTATTTTTAAGCTTGCATGTGGATATAAATATGAAGATGTGCATAGTGTACTTTTCTTTCTCTTTTCTTTTAGCATAATTTTGAATAGGATTTGGCAAAGTGTATAGTTCACTTGAAAAGAACATAACACTTGCCTAACTCCACTCCTATTCATTCCTATGCTATTAATTAAAGAAGTACATCCATACTTACACATATAAATTTCATAAACAAATCAAACAAACAAATACAAACTATGCATCTTTCTTTTCCATTCATTTCTTTTGTACATATGCTTGTATTTAAGGAAAGTGGTATATTAGTCTAGAAAACCCTAGGGTTGAGGCTTTAAGTAGCCCTAAGTAGGTCTTGTACCTTACACCTCTGGTGCTAACAATGGCATCATACTCACTTATGCCTTTCATACCTACATGTGTGCATGTGAAAAATGGATAAGAAAACCTTTTTTCTACTTAATAAAAATCATGCATCATAAAGCATTCAATTTTTTTTAAGTATCTCACTTATCATTCATCATAAAGTGTGCTAAACATTTTCATTTTTATGTACAGATATGCATAGGATTCATTCATATGCATGTTATAAATGTTGGGAAAGAAATGAAGTGATGTGTATTTTGTGATATTAATTCACATTACTTAATCTTAAGATGTCTTTCTTTTTAATAGGTTTGTTTAAAGTTGATCTAAACTTAAGATTAATTAAAACACATAATAAAACATTCACTAAATAAAATCAAACATGAATCTACTTTAGAAGTTACTAAGGGTTGGGAAGGAAAGAGAAGTTCACTTCTCTTTTTCCACTCTTTACAAACTTTAGTAATTAAGTAGGTTCATCTAAACAAAACAAAAATCATCAAATAAAAGTCAATCCAAATTAACTAAACACTTAAATGAAACCACCCATCTAAGTGGAACATCTTCACACTTAAAAAATTCAAACCTTAAAGCCATAACTAAGCATACCACACAAACCTTCTAAAGCACACACATTAGACTAAGTCACCACTTCTAGCTTTAGTTAGGGCTTTGTATGGTTTGATGTCTGCTTTTATTTTGTGATGTTTTGTTTTAGTCTAGATGTTAGGGAGAATGTGCGTAAAATGAATGGTAGGATGATTTAGTCTAATCATTATTTTTATAGGGGATTGTGCTTAACGGGCTTTGTAATAAAAATATAATTGCTTTTGTTGTACAGGTGCTTATACCCCTAAGAATAATCCAATAGGATAGGTGGACTTGGTTACCCATGTGTGGGTACTAAGTCCAATATACATGCTTGGGATTTGTATGGTTTGTTTAGCTAATCTCTATTTTGCAGGTGTTAGTTAGATTTACTTTCCTTTTCATGTATTTTTTTAAAATTATAATTTTGAAATGATTGTTATGGGGTATTAGGATGAGCATTGGCCATAAGATCTCATCTTATGTATCATGTGAAGCCTTTGGAACATCCACATTCCAACCATCCAAAGGAAGGAACCAAAGAAGAAAGAAGAAAGAAGGAACCAAAAGAAGAAAGAAGAAAGAAGAAATGAAGAATGAAGACCCATTACATGAATTCCTTACTTGATTGTAAATTAATTCATTTATAAAGAGCTACCCAATTTATTTTTTTTGGGTTTGTGGTGCACAAATGGCCTTTATATAATGATTGATGTTTTGTTTAGCTTGTGCATTAAGATGACATGTTTTTCTAGCTTCTTCCTTGCTTGATGTATGTCCTGGATGATGATTAGGCTCTTAGAGAAAAATAAATCTTCTACCAAATTAAACAACTCATAACTTCACCTAAAGCCTAAGTTAAAAATCAAGATAAAAGAACTAGCAACCCCATAGTTGGATGAGTATTTCTTTTATAACATCATGCATAAAACTATATTATTTCACTATTGATTGGAGGGCTTCCACCTTTACCAAAGAACTTGTCTTGACCTGTGAGAGCCATGGTGAAAACACACCTCCTCCTTCTCGCTGATTTTGGCCCATAATCTCACTTCTCATGCATTAGGAATATGAATCCTGTAAGCCTAGGTCAAATGATTGTCCAAAAATAAAAATAAAATTTAATATGATTTGCATTAGATCTAGGTCATTTTTCATGCCCTTATATGATCTAGTCTTTTAGGGAGTGAGTTTAAGGACTTAGTCTACTTCTAAATAAATAATAGCCTAGCTATCTTGCATAAAGCACATAACTTGCCTACATGAATTTAAAATCATAGGAGGAGTTAGTTGGCGGCCACCCTCAAGCGGTTGTAAGTCCAAGCAACTGGGTGATTTACCCTCTATTGTGGAGGTAGACCAAAACCCATTTTTGCCTTAGATTTAGGTTGTTCTTGTTCCCCTCAACAAAGCTCCCTAGATTTAGGCTCAGAGGTTGCTACTTCCCTTTACGGGCCACGAGCATAAATCAACACCTCTTAGGCATTTCTATAACCTTGTATTACAAAATTATAAGCCCTATAATTCTAATAAAATATTAACTCAAAGAAATTAATTCAATTTCAAAAATTAAAATCCCAATAATAGGATAATTTTAGATGCTCGCTAGGTTTCCTAGCATCATGAGCATCTCCTACTTATCTTCCTTTGGCTTCAATAATAACTCTCTCTCTTTGATCAATCTCATTTGATCTTCTAAAATAAACTAATCGATTGATAGTCCTACCTATTGAAATCTTTGGAGACATGATCATTTACCTTAATCGAGAGTATTCCTAAGGAATCCCCTTCCTTAGGATGTAATTAACTATAGGGGCTTGCCCATGTAGGGAACTTAACGAACTCGATTTAAAATAAACCCTACTTTATTTTTCCATGTAAAGTAGAGGAAGAATCACTGGTACATATGCAGACTCATTGTCCTTAGGAGTCATTATTCAGGTGATTAGGTCCACTATAGGGTGGTGACTTCTATCTTTCAAGATAGTACACCTCTCCTCAATGTTATACCCAATCACTCTAATAAGAACATATGTGGATCTACATAGTGTCCAAATACAAAAATAAGTATATTTCTATCTTCATTTTATTCACATAGATTGAAGATGGAAGTATACCTCTTAGAAATGAAAATATTTCACCACAGGTTTTTCTGGCAACTTCACTAGGGATGGTTTCTCTCTCCATCTTTGGTAAATGATCGTCGTCTCTAAGTATCGATCGTGGGTTAGTATTTTTCTATGAATCCATGACTATTTTTCTTTTCCATTGCCACTTAGCTTATTTCATCCTTAAGTTACGCTAGCCAACATCTTTAGGTTTAGGACCTCACCCCATGTTGGTCTTAAAACCCCCGTTGAGTTCTCCAATGGGTGAAAATAAAAATCTAATAAAAAGAAAATATTTAAAGACTTCCTCCTTACCATTTTTATGGTAAGGAAAGGTTCATTTTAAAATAATAAAGACAAAATAAATCCTTCATAAAAATTTTTCTTTTCAAAAATCACTCTTTCAAAAAGGCACATAATAAAATGTTTTGCACAAAAATTTTCCTAAATAATCTTCATTTAACAATCTTCATGATTGTTATATGTAGGATCATCATTACAAAAATAAGATTCCAACAATCACATTTTCTAAATGTACAAATGAGCATCTTCACTCAATTCATTTTGGTAAATTCCTCATTTTCAAAAATAAAATTTCAACAATCATGTTTCCAAAAGCACAAAATTTGAAGATGGGTTTATCCATTTAATACATTCAAATGTGCTCAATTGATGTTACATCTTCAAAATAAAAATCTATTACAACTTTGAAATGCCATTCAACTCATTCCACATCTGAGAAGTTGGAATTTTCACCTTTCCAAACAAAATCAAAATAAAATTTTTAAAAGCACATATAACCTCTCAATTCAATGTACCCTCATTTATTGAATATATGTTTCATTTTCAAGAAAAATATAAAAGAAATTTTCCAAAAGAACATATGAACCCCTCCATTCAATATACCCACATTTACTGAATGGATGTTTATTTTCAAACAAAATCAAAAATAAAATTTCCAAAAGCACATATGAACATCTCCATTCAATATACCCAAATTTAGTAAATGAAGATTTGATTTCCAAATAAAATGACATTATTTTGAAATTCTGCTTAACATATTCCATATATGTTTAAGTTGAAATTTCCTCTTTCAAAAATTGATTTCCATCTCACATAGCCAAATTTGTTAAATGGAAATCTCTCTTTTTCAAAATCAATAAAAACAAAAATTTTGCAAAACACATTTGGAACTTCATTCTAGCATACCATATTTGCTAAAGTGAAGTTTCCCATTTTCAAAAAAAAAAATTGAAAATCACCTTTGGAATTTCATTTAGCATACTCAAATTTGCTAGGTGAAATCTCCATTTCACAAAAATTTTCAAAACACATTTGGAACTTCATTTTAGTATACCATAATTACTAAAGTGAAGTCTCCCTTTTTCAAAATCAAAAATCTCCAAAAAGAAACACATTTGGATTTTCTTAGCATACCTAAATTTGCTAAGAATCCTATTTTCCAAATCAAAAATCTAAAGAAACACATTAGGTTTTTGTTAGCATACCCAAGTTTGCTAAGGATCTTACCTTTAAAATTAAAATCAAACACATTATGACTTTCCTTAGCATACCTAAATTTGCTAAAGATGCTTTTTTTAAAATCAAATCAAAATCAAAAGAAACACATTAGGATTCCCTTAGCATACTCAAATTTGCTAAGAATTCTATTTTCAAAAATCAAATCAAAATCAAAAGAAACACATTAGGATTTTCTTAGCATACTCAAATTTGATAATGATCCTATTTTCAAAAAAATTTCAAAACAAAATACACTTGGATCCTTCTTTTTTTAGCATACCCAAATTTGCTAAATAAGGATTCTATTTTTCAAATCAATAAATGATTCACAAAACAAAGCAAATAAAGAAAGAAAATGAAATAATTTTTTCAAACACCTCACTTAGCTTACTCAAATTTGCTCAGTGAACAAATTCCAAAAATGACAAAACCAAAATAAAAGCAAATTGACCATTTATTTTAACATACTCAAATTTGTTAAATGAAGGGTCACCAAATCAAAATAAAATCAAAATTCAAATATGAACCTATGGTACCATCTCTTTAAAAATATTTGAAGCCATTCTCAACATTCCCAAATTTGTTTAAAATGGATTCTACATCTTAAATTCCTCTTTTCAATCATACTCAAAATCTATTCTAAATCCATTTGAGCCTGACTTAACACTTTCAAGATGTTGAGGGTGGGTTCAATTTTCTAAAATTTGAATTTAAAATCAATAGAAATCTAATTCAAGTTTATTTTCAACATTGCAGGCTCTCATTCAGCGACAATTTCAATTTCAATTTTTAGTTGATAGAAATGGCAACACCCAAGTATGTGTTTACCTTTCCCCATGAGATGGACTTGGCCCTGGATTATGCCAGATTTTCCCGCTCTGATTACACCCACCTCATTCATTTTGGATGAGGTTTTGAGAGGGAGAGAATTACCTGTGAGGGCACTCCCCTCACCATTATTAGCAAGAGCACAGTGACCGGGCAGAAGCTGATCATTCAGATTGATATGCCCTCGGACTCTGATATTCCCTCACTAAAGAGGAAGGCAGTGGTAGTTCCTACATGCCGATCGTTCAAGTGACAAAGCCATGTTGCCCATGTTACCCTAGTGTGGGCTAGCACCCACTCATTAGTACCCTCAAAGGGTAAGGCTCCCCTGATCCCAGGGATTGTCTCGCCAACTTTTAAGGTGGGGTCAAGCTCTTACTCCACTCACCCTATGAGGACTCAAAGGAGGAACAAAAATCCCATGATAAAGTGGTACCATAGCCACATCGCCAAGGAGATGTAGGCAGCTACACAATCAGTTGTTGAGGATTTTCCCACTTTGATTTCCCTGCTAGTTATAGTGAACCCATTTCATCCTTCTAGGTCTGACAAAGAGGATGCTAGGAGGATCCTTGCTTCACCTCCACCAGCGGTTTGATTTCAGCCCTCGGTCAATTAGGGTAAGGCGTCATATGCTGGCCTCCGTTCAGTTCTGCACCAGGTTAGCAGAGCCTAATGATCAAAGTTTGAGGCTTAATTTAACTTGAGATCTATTATTCCCCATTGCATGGGGAAGCATCTTCAGTAAGAAAGTGCTAGGGAGGCTTGAAGTTCAGTTCAGATCACTAGCAGAAAGGCGGAGGCTTAGTCGGCAATCAGTGGCCTCTCTACTCATAGATTTTCCTGATCGGTGTGCTATCCATGTCGATCATATAGATATTATTCTGCTTATGTGGACTACCCATCATAGGAGGAGGGCCCCTATTCTGAGAGAGTCGGTGGTGTCTCCACCACATTGCTATATCCCCTATCCACCATCGCCCATTCATGTTTCAGCATCTCTAGTTCCACCAAAGGTCATGAAGGCCATATCTGGGGAGAAGAGGACCCCCTTGGTGATTCGGCTATAGCCAAAGGATCCCATTCCATCTACACCACATACTGTGGTGAGGCTAAGCTCTCCTGCTTGACCTTCTGCCATAGTTATGGTGCGGAATGAATGGCGACCATAAAGCATAGTGGTCATCCCTTCACCAACACCACCTTTAAAGTAGGACATAGAGATGGTTACAGCAATTATAGAGGGAGAAGATGGCAACCCAGTTGCACCCATGATGGTAGAGCCTCCCAAGAGTGTCACCCAGTACAGAGTTAGTGACAGTTAGGAGTGCATTTCTTCCAGTGAGTACAGTCCTCATAGGGTTGATTCTAATAGTAGGGGAGGTCCGGTGCCTCTCAATACATGATAGTTCTCATACCATTCAGCTAAAGTTATTTGTGTCTATTCAGATTGATCATTCTCTAGAGTACGTAGTAGCACATTATCTTATAAAAAAAATAAGAAATCTTAGGATATGACTGGTCTGATGATTAGAATATCAACTTTGATCCCAACAAAGATGATTTATTGGGAGACTCAGTAGGGGTTTCCATGGTAGATACCAGGGGATCCCTCCTCAGAGAGTTGGAGGCTATGGAAGGTGTTGAGGCAGAGCAGGAAGACAAAACCCACTCGACCCAACACCTCCTAGCACAAATAAAGCAAAAGGATGAAAAGAATGATAGGATAGAAAAGAGATTTGATGATCTATTAGCAGCTGTCTTAGCATTGTAAAATCACGCCGTCATTCAATCATACAGACTAGTCAGAAGTTGGTGCTTATCTTGGACTCAGCTAGGACCTTACCTCTAGTAGAGCAAGGTAGCACCAACATGTATAAGAAGGTAGAGGACAGTAACTGCATATAAGAAAAAGATATCAAGTCCATGGTTGAACAGTAAGTGAAGGAAGTGTTGGCTCACGCCTGAGGAGGATCATCAATTCCAAAGGGTAGACCCTACCCAGAGGAATTTGATTCAATCCAATATCCTAAGGGTTTCGTACCACCTTCCTTCAAGAGTATTGATGGCAGTGGAAACCCGAGGTAGCACATCACACATTTAGAGCTAGTTATTGCAATGTTGGTAGTAGTGACACTTTACTATTCCATCTTTTTATCAGTAGCTTAGCGAGGATAGCAATTGACTAGTATGCTGAACTTCCCAAAAATTTAGTGACATTTGCTGAGTTGGAGCAACTCTTTATCAAGAGGTTTGTTGGAGCTCAGCAAAGGGTCACTATTGGCGATCTCACTGTAGCACAATAACACCTAGGTGAGTCCCTTGTTGACTACATTCTCAAATGGCATAACTTGAGTATGAAATGCGAGTCACAACTATTTAAATAACATGCCATTGAGATTCTTATAAAGAATATCCATGGCCCGGATGCCTTCATGCATAAGAGCCACACCATTAAAACTTTTTAGAATTTAATCAACAAGGTGACTAGTCTACAAGGAGAGGCCAAACAATTGTGTTTTCAAGACCAATTGCCAAAGTCAAAGCCATAAAAGGTATATGAGAAGAAGCCATGAACTGTGACAGTGATAGATAAGGGAAAGCAACCAGCTAGAGATCAGTCCGAGAGGCCACGACCTCAACTGCCTTCACTTCCACCTCCTTTACCACCACTAAGGCAGCCCTACCAGCTTCCATAATAGCCTCTATGGCCTACACAACCTCCTCCTTAGCTGCTGGCAGGTAACTATGGTCCACCTACTCTTTTGGCTAAACTTAACAAGCCTTATTCATTTAAGAGGTTGGTAATCAGGAAGATCTTTAAGAATCTCTTAAAGAAGCCTGATTTTCAATTACCCGAACCTAGAAGACTCGAGGAAGTTGGCAAAAGCAATGATCCTAACTTTTGCCCCTACCACCGTATGCTAGCATATTTTGGAAGATTGCTTCGCATTCAAGGTCTAGCTTGAACATAGCTTCAAGACCGATGTTATAGTTATCCTGAAGAAATACCTTATGGAACAACCATCCAGTTCCATTAGGTACTTGTGATCCTTCCAAAAACAAAGAAGGTTGGGATATCTCTTTATTTAAAACCTCTAAAAATATTGTTAAGAAAATCAAGAAACTTTCCTTGCAGGTGCCTGAGTCAACTCAAACCTCCAACATCAAGGAAGGTTTGCAAGTTACTAGTGCCAACTCAAGGAAGGAGCTGTAATAGCGGGGTATGTGCCACCGGGATAGCCTAGTAACCATTTGAGAGTCCACCTCTCGCCTACCACATGACTTCTTCTACTTTAGTTAGCTCTTCTTCTTCTACTAGTTAAACTCTTGTATCAACAGATTAGGGCATAAAATCTTTTACCCCACTTAGTTTACTTGATTTCTACTTTGTACCTCCTATCAAATCCATGAAATTGAAGAATAAAGGTAGCTTGAATTACATTTGTGTTACTTTTGATGGATTATTTGCTTCTATTCTTAATGATAACTCTTCAAGTCAAAATAACTATAACAATTCTGATCTTCCTCTTTCTGATTCAGAGTTAGATTTTCATACTCTTAATACTATGGGTTCACATTCATGTTTCAGCATCTCCAGTTCCACCAAAGGTCATGAAGGTCACATCTGGGGAGAAGAGGACCCCCTTGGTGATCTGGCTGTAGCCAAAGGATCCCATTCCATCTACACCACCTACTGTGGTGAGGCCGAGCGCCCTTCCGCCATAGTGGGGAAGGAATGGCGACCCTAAAGCATAGTTGTCATCCCTTCACCAACACCACCTTTATAGTATGACATAGAGATGGTTACAACAGTTATAGAGGGAGAAGATGACAACCCAGTTGCACCTATGATGGTAGAGCCTCCCAAGAGTGTCACCCCATACAGAGTTAGTGACAGTTAGGAGTGCATTTCTTCCAGTGAGTATAGTCCTCATAGGGTTAATTCTCTAGTAGAAGGGGAAGTCCGGTACCTCTTAATACATGATAGTGATCATACCATTTAGCTAAAGTCATTTATGTCTATTCAGATTGATCATTCTCTAGAGTACGTAGTGGCACATATCTTATGAAAAAAATAAGAATTCTTAGGATATGACTGGTCTGATGATTAGAATATCAGCTTTGATCCCAACAAAGATGATTTATTGGGAGACTCATTAGGGGTTTCCATGGTAGATACTAGGTGATCCCTCCTCAGAGAGTAGGAGGTTATGGAAGGTGTTGAGGCAGAGCAGGAAGACACAACCCACTCAACCCAACACCTCCTAGCACAAATAAAGCAGAAGGATGAAAAGAATGATAGGATAGAAAAAAGACTTGAAGATTTATTAGCAGCTATCTTAGCATTGTAAAATCAAGCCCCGTTAATTCAATCTACCATAGTTGAGACTAGTCAGCTAGAGTTGGTGCTTGTCTTGGACTCAGCCAGGACCTTACCTCTAGTAGAGCAACATAGCACCAACATGTATAAGAAGGTAGAGAATAGTAACTGCATTCAAAAAAAAGATATCAAGTCCATGGTTTTACAGTAGGTGAAGGAAGTATTGGCTCACGCCCAAGGAGGATCATCAATTCCAAAGGGTAGACCCTACCCAGAGGAATTTGATGTAATCCAATATCCTAATGGTTTCGTACCACCTTCCTTCAAGAGTTTTGATGGCAGTGGAAACCCGAGGTAGCACATCACACATTTTAGAGCTAGTTATTGGAATGTTGGTGCTAGTGACACTTTACTATTCCATCTTTTTATCAGTAGCTTAGTGGGTATAGCATTTTACTAGTATGCTAAACTTCCCAAAAATTTAGTGACATTTGCTGAGTTGGAGCAACTCTTTATCAAGAGATTTGTTGGAGCTCAACAAATGGTCACTGTCGGTGATCTCACTGTAGCACAATAACACCCAGGTGAGTCCCTCGTTGACTACATTCTCAGATGGCATAACTTGAGTATGAAATGCCAGTCACAACTATTTAAATAACATGCCATTGAGATTCTTATAAAGAATATCCATGGCCTGGTTGCCTTCATGCATAAGAGCCACACCATCAAAACTTTTGAGAAGTTAATCAACAAGGTGACTAGTCTACAAGGAGAGGCCAAATAGTTGTGTTTTCAAGACCAGTTGCCCAAGTCAAAGCCACGAAAGGTATATGAGAAGAAGCCAGGAACTTTGACAGTGATAGACAAGGGGAAGCAACCAACTAGAGATCAGTCTGAGAGACCACGACCTCAACTGCCTTTACTTCCACCTCCTCTACCACCACTAAGGCAGCCCAACCAGCTTCTATAATAGCCTCCATGGCCTACACAACCTCCTCCTTAGCCGCTGGCAGGTAGCTATGGTCCACCTACTCTTTTGGCTAAACTTAATAAGCCTTATTCATTTAAGAGAGAGGTAATCAGGAAGATCTTTAAGAATCTCTTAAAGAAGCCTGATTTTCAATTACCCGAACTTAGAAGACTCGAGGAAGTGGGCAAAAGCACTGATCCTAACTTTTTACCCTACCACCGTATGCTAGTATATTTTAGAAGATTGCTTCACATTCAAGGTCTAGCTTGAACATAGCTTCAAGATCGATGTTATAGTTATCCTGAAGAAATACCTTATGGAACAACCATCCAGTTCCATTAGGTACTTGTGATCCTTCCAAAACCAAAGAAGGTTGGGATATCTCCTTATTTAAAACCTCTAAAAATATTGTTAAGAAAATCAAGAAACTTTCCTTGCAGGTGCCTGAGTCAGCTCAAACCTCCAACATCAAGGAAGGTTTGCAAGTTACCAGTGCCAACTCAAGGAAGGCGGGAGCTTAGAAGAACAATAGAAGTGTATGTGCTCCAGATAGCCCATAGTGCAACCATTGAGAGTCCACCTCCGCCTACCATTTCTACATCGACTTCTTCTACTTTAGCTAGCTCTTCTTCTTCTATTAGTTAAACTCTTGTATCGGTAGATAAGGGCATAAAATCCCTTACCCCACTTACTTTACTTGATTCCTACTTTGTACCTCCTATCAAATCCAAGAAATTGAAGAATAAAGCTAGCTTGAATTACATTTGTGTTACTTCTGATGGATTGTTTGCTTCTATTCTTAATGATAACTCTTCAAGTCTAAATAACTATAATAATTCGGATCTTCCTCTTTCTGATTCAGAGTTAGATTTTCATACTCTTAATACTACGAGTTCACCTCTTGATATGGACTTGGAATCATCTAATTTTGAGGGACCCATAGGAGAAGCTATAAGTTAGCCTGATGTGCAGGTAGAACCTTCCATTACCCAGCCACAATATATCACCGAGGTCAACCTCCATAGTGGCAAGGTTCTATCTCCTAGGGAAGCACCTCAAGATAGAGGAAAATAAGTCATTGGTTTAGAGGATCAAGAAGCCCCTCCATAAAATATTCCACCCTTGGATATGCTTGTGGAGGATCAGCCCAAGGTGGACTACAATGTCCTCTCTCTTATAAGAAAGTTGTCATCTAAGCTAAGCATATACGATGCCTTTGTCTAATCTAAAGAGATAAGGGAATCGTTAATCAAGGCTCTCCTTGATCTCGAGATATGCTTAGCTCAGCTGACCTCTATTAGTGAGGAGGAACATTACACAAAAGAAGCCCAGGGGATCACTTTCATAGATGAAGACCTTCTTTTGGGGGATATGGAGCACAACCGTCCCCTCTACATCACAATCGACATGGGCTGATTCAGACTTGCCAGAGTTCTCATCAATCCAGATGCATCGATAAACATTATGAGTCTAAAGACCCTTGGCTATTTGAGGATCAACATCTCTACACTCTGAGGAGATGGGATGATGTTGAGTGGATTTAATGGACAAAGCAAGTGGGCTTTAGGATCCATAGTATTACCGTTGGGGATAGGTGACTGAAAGACTGAAGTAAAGTTTTACATAATTGATTTGAATACTTCATTCATTGCTTTGCTTAGTAGACCTTGGATACATCAGAATAAGATGATTCCATCCTCCCTCCATTAATGCATCAAGTTCAGAAAGGATGGGATTGAATACTATGTAAGGTGACAAAAACCCATTTTCAATTAGAGAGGCTGAGATTTATGAGGATGCGACCTACAATCTTCCTCAAAAAACCCTTTCTTGAAAACTTGGACCAAATTCAAATTCAAAAGAAAAAAATGAAGAAAAAGAAAGAGCGAAAGAAAAATAAAAGAAAAATGAAAATCCAAGTGAACAAGAAAGGGGAATTGAAGAAGAAATAGAGCCACATATCACATTCCACCCACACCATTCCATCATATGGACATGTAGGATGACTCAACCTCCACTAAGTAGTGTGAGGTGGAAGACCCCCGGGTTGGCCATCACCAACAGGGTTATATTCTAGTGGGAGTACCCTACTATTCATAGACTTTGAATCTAGCTCAGAGGATAAGTATAATGTGATTAGCATACCAGCCAACCCCTCTCAGTGGGTTCCATTGGAGGTGAATTTCAATCCAGACAGTGATGAAGACCAAGCCTCCAAACAAAGCAAAGTGTTCAAATTAGGATTATGTGAGACTATTAGGCAGTAGTTGGGAACCTAGCTCTAACATCACTTTCATCTCAAAAAGTTAAAGGTTTAGTAGTTAAGGAAGCCCCTAAGTCTTCCATGGATGCAAAGCTGAATAGATTCTTTTGGGTATTATCATCAACAAGTCCTGAAGTTGATGTAGAACTTAAGGAAGATTCATTTAAAGAATTAATGGAATTACTATTTGACTTTTACTCGCCTTCTGTTCATAATCTTATACAAAAAGGTTTGGTTCCTCAAACATGGTCTAGGCACAAGTTAGAGTATTTTGAGAAGCTACGAAATAATATAGGCAGGGAAGCACAATCAAGAGCATTATTAGGATTCAGTACAGTGGGTACAGTCAATGATGATGATTATAGCTTAGTTGTCACCAATCATTTGGAGCCTGATAGGTTCTTTTCACACAACACCAACTCTTATGAGGATGTGTGTTTAGAAATCTCAAATGATCCAGATGATCTTTAAATCAAGAATGCACCTCCAAAATTTGAAGAAGAAATCCATTCAACAATAGACAAGCTTAAAGAAATCAATCCCAAGATAGAAGAAAATTCACGCCCGACGTACAAGAGTTCGTTACTGAATGAAGAAGAAACAAATGACTTAGGTAGGCTATTGACTAAGTTTAAGGACTGCTTTGCATGGAGTTATGAAGAAATGCCTGAATTATCTTCTAAGAGAGTAATCCATAAATTAGCAATAGATCCTAGCGCTAACCCTATCAAGCAAGCTCCTAGATGCATGTGATTAGAAATCGAACAACAGGTCATTTCTGAAGTCAAGAAACTGATTGATGCTAGTTTCATTAGGAAAGAAAAGTATCCTACCTGGTTAGCTAGTCTCAAACCAGTTAAGAAAAAGAATGGCCAAATTTGCATATGCCTCGATTTCAAGGACTTAAATAAGGCATGTCCTAAGGATGAGTTTTCTTCTTCCTATATTAGAATTAATGGTGGACATTGCCTCATTTCATGTAGTGTTGCCTTTTATGGATGGATCATTTGGCTACAACCAAATCAAGATGTCTCTTGAAGATGCAAGAAACACCGCTTTTTGAACCCTGATCATAACCTTTTGTTATAAGGTCATGCCTTTCAGCCTTAAAAATGCTTGTGCTACATACCAACAAGGCATGACTTAGATCTTCAACGAACTCATCCATCATCATGTTGAGTGCTACGTTGACAATCTAGTAGTCAAGAGTAGAGAAAAGGACGACCATCTCTTTAACTTGAGAGTAGTTTTTGAATGATTAAGATAATATAACCTCAAGATGAATCACCTGAAGTGTGCATTCAGAGTAACTTCAAGGAAATTCCTTAGGTTTTTCCTATGACACTAGGGAATAGAGATAGATCTTAAAAAGATCAAAGCAATCCTAGAAATGCCACCTTCTAAGAATTTAACTCAACTCAGATCATTCCAAGGATGGTTGGCATATTTGAGATGCTTTATCTGCAACCTATCAGGGAGATGCAAGCCATTTCAGTACTTATCAAAAAAGGATGCTAAGTTCAAGTGGGATGATAAGTGCTAGTATGTCTTTGAAGATATCAATCAGTATTTGGTGAAGCCACCATTCTAACAGCCCCTATAGCGGGTAGGCCACTCATCTTCTACACTGCTGCATTGGATGACTCTCTCAGTGCTTTGTTGGTCTAAGCCAATGATGAAGGGAAGGAGAGTGCTCTCTACTACCTCAGCTATCGTTTGATTCCTGTTGAAGCAAACTACCCACATATTGAGAAACATTGCCTGGCTTTGATCTTTGCTTCCCAAAAGCTATGCCACGGTATTCTTTCTCATAAGGTGAACTTAATTTCCATAACCAATCCAATGCAGTATCTCATGACACAACCAACGCTATCCAGACATTTGGCATGATGGTTCATGATCCTCTTGCAATTTCATATCACATTTGTACCCCTTCGTGTGGTAAAAGGACAAGCGCTAGTGAATTTCTTAGCAGCACACTCAATTCCTGCTGATTGTCTGCATAGTGATGATCTCCCTGATGAACAAATCATGAACTTAGGGGAGGTTGACAACTACCAATAGGAGATGTATTTTGATGGTGCAGCTTCTTTTCATAAAGGAGAAATACCATGATCTACTCTTCCAGGAAAAGTAAGGGTTGGAATAGTCCTCCTTACTCCAGACTGTGATGTGATGAGATTCTCATACTATCTTTCTAACCCCTACACCAACAATGAAACTGAGTATGAGACTTTGATTACTGGTCTGGAGTTAGCCATCACAGTCAGTGTTAAGAGCATCAACATCTGTGGGGATTCTATGTTAGTTATCAATCAAATTGTGGGGTCCTACAAAGTTCTCAAACTCAAGCTTCATCATTACCACGAGTATACCATGAAGTTGTTGGCCCAAATCCCTGAAGTCACCATCTACAAGGTTCCCCGAGTAGATAACACAATAGCATATGCTTTGGAAAAACTTGCTAAAGAATTGGCATGTCCAGAAGATGAGACCATTCCAGTTAGGGTCCAAAATAGACAAGTTCTATCCCTTATTAATGCTGAACTCATCGAGAGACTTTTTCTTGAATGGGAGGTTGTCATTGCCAAAAAGGATGAGGAGCTGGATTGGAGGCAACTGTCATAGACTATTTGAACACTAGCAAACTACCTCGAGAGAAGTCACAAGCCCATTAGGTGAAACAAAGACCTCTCACTTATGCTCTCGTTGATGGCATCCTATATCGATGGTCCTTTGACCAAATGTGGTTACATTATTTAGACAAATATGAAGCATGTGGTTTTATGACTGAGGTACATTTAGGTCTATGCGGAGTGCATCAATCTGGTCTGAAGATGAAGATGAATATCAAGAGACTAGGATAATACCGGCCTTTGATGATTATAGACTACATGGATGTAGCTAGGAGATGTCATCAATGTCAGGTACACGATGTGGTCCTTCACCAACCGCCCAATATTCTACACCCTACCTTGGCTTCATGGCAATTCGAGTGTTGGGGTACTGACATTGTAGGTCCTATCGATCCTCCTCCTTCCAAGAGGCATCGTTCATCTACCATCGACTACTTTTCCGGGCAGAGAATCTCACTCAAAGAGGTCATAACTCAGTATGTGCTTCAATTTTTCAAGAACCATATCATATATAGGTTTGGGGTGCCTCAACAAATTATATTTGATAATGGTACTACACTCAAAAGCACCAAGATCAACAACTTCACCAGAATACATGGTATAGATTGGAGATACTCCACCATCTACTACCCCAGTGCAAATGGTTTAGTAGAAGCATTTAACAAAACTCTCATCCAAATACTAAAGAAGACTCTTGATGACAACAAGCAGCGTGGAATGAGTAGTTGGTTGAAGCCTTATGGGCTTACCGCACCACATACCTGACTCCAACTCAATCTACCCCATTTTCTTTAGTGTATGGGTCAAAGCCGTTCTAGAAGTTCAACTCCCATCACTAAGGATAACATTGTGTAACAAGATTACTCTGAGTAGAATGCAAAGTTGTTAGAAGAGCTCAAAAGTTTGAAGGAGTGTCGCCTATGGGCATAGAACCGGTTGACAAAAAAATGATTCAAGATCACAATAAGTTGGTTCACCCTAGTTCTTTCCAAGTAAGAGAACTTGTGTTAGTCCTAAGAAGACCAATTTTTGCCCATCAAATGATGGGAGGCAAGTTTGAACCCACTTAGGAAGGCCCCTATGTCATAGAGAAGGCCTATCAAGGAGGATCTTGTCAGCTTATTGATTATAAGGTGAAATACCCAATGCTTCCAATTAATGGGCTCTATATGAAGAAATATTATCCATAAAAATCATTTTTTGAAAATAATTCTATCAATCAACAAAAATCTAATTCCATTTCATCAAAATCTTCTCGTCTTTAGAAGTGTTATTTGCTTGTCTTGCGAATCTGCCATTACATGTTTAGGGTAGGTGTAAGAGTCCCCAACGGCATCCTATCCTTCTTTCACAACACAAACATAACACAAACACAATCAACCATATTTCTCGATGCTATTAGAATAGGTGTGAGAAAACTCAAGTGGCATCCTATTTTGATAAGCACAGCTAAGTTAGTTGGGAACCCGAGTGACAACCTTTATTAGTAGTAATTCCCAATCATCATCCATGGCACCATTTCATCAAAATCCCCAATGTGTTTAGGTAGGTGTAAGAGAACCCAAGAGGCATCCTATTCCTTTTAACACTTGCCCAAAAATAAACACATATCTTTTATCTCATGCTATTTTTATGTGGGAGCAAGCCCTTGTGGGACTCACTCATTAGCTGCTCTAGGTCGAATCTACATGCTACCTCGCTAGTATGTCACCCTAGTGGTCACTTGTTTGGAGGATGTGAGTCCCCGCAATTTTTTCCTAACATGACCATTGCAAACCAATGAGCACCTTCTTAGTATGGTAGGCTTCACTGTCCAGTCAGTAAGCTATCTCATGCTAACTTTGTTTAAGAAGATGTGAGTCCCGTGCTTTCTTCTTGAACTAGCCATCATGCACTAACTAGGTCGAGTATATTTGAGGTTTACGGTAAGTCCCCTAGAGGCTCCTTTCCTCTTGGCTATGTTTGAGTTGATATAAGTCCTCCAATGGCATTCACATAGTAGTCGCCCTAGCTCGGATGGCACCTGTCGAGCCGAAGACAGACTATCATAGCATTAGTTTTACTATAGGAAGATGTGAGTCCCCGAGCTTTCTTCTAGGCTGTTACAAGCGGGCTAGGTTGGTTGATGTTCGTTATGCTGACAGTGACTAACCCAGTGAGTACACCACTCTTGGCAGATGTGAATCTAAGAGCTTTCTCCTTGAGTTGGACACTGAGTATCAATTTTATATATGACTAGCCATGTCATTTTCTTGAAGGTTTTGGATTAAACCCTTAGCGACCCCTCTCCCTGTGGGCACTATATTTGGATGACTTCTTTTGCAACCCCATTTAGACATTACCCGGGTTACTCTTAGATTGGACAGTCCCCCTTTCCTAGTAGCCACCCTTGTGGTTTGAAAATTTGTTCAGTAGATGTGCAAATTCTCCCTTGGATCAATAAATCTGAGTTAGGTCTAGGCTGATATAAGCTCCTTCTCAGTTTGATCCCTCGCAAACAAACTAGGTCCATGTTAAAACAAACTAAACTAATGAAAAAATTTAATTTTCTTATGGATTAGGAATTCAAGCCCCCAAAGGGCCCCTTTTCCTAAGTAGGCATCCTATCATTAGGGTAGTGTCGTGACTCCCAATAGATTGCATTGCACGAGTTGAGATGAGTCCCCAAGTGAGCACTCACTTCATAGTCACCCTTAGGTTGGGTTCAATCTATTTTTCCACAAGAAAGTTATCCTTCATTCTGCATTGGAACATTATGTGATGCATTCTTCTAGCATGACTATTACAAGCGGCAGGCGTCCCAGGTGAGTTCAATTTGTCGCCAAAAGAAACCGATCACCCTAGTGGTCTTTTGTAGTGGAAGATGTGAGTCCCTGAGATTTCTTACCTTGAATTGATCATTACAAATCAAAAGGCACTCCTTTGCTCAGATGGCTCTCCGATCATCCGGGAAGCTATTCCCTTTGGTTCAGTAAGTCTGAGATAGGCCTAGGCTGATATAAGCTCCATCTCAGTGTGATCCATCACAAACCAATAGAATCCATCAAAACAAATCTAAAAAATGAAATCAATCTTGACTATCTTCGAGTTGATCTAAGTCCCCCAGCGACATTCACTCAAAAGTCAGCCTTAGGTCGGGTTGATTTGTTGTCCAAGGCAAACAATCACCCAAATGGTTCTTTATTTTGAAAAATATGAGTCCCCGCACTTTCTTTCTAACTTGACCATTGCACACCGAAAGGTACCCCCTTGGTTGGATAGTCCTACCTTATGGTTAGTAGACTACTCCCTTTGGATTGGTAAATCTGAGTTAGGCCTAGACCTCCATGGCCCCTACTCAGTGTAGTCCATCGCAAACTGATGGGACCCATAGAAATAAACTAAAAAATAAAATCAATCTTGACTATCTTTGAGTCGATCTAAGTCTCCCAATGACATTCACTCAATTCGACTAGGTTATGTTGATATTGCCTTGCTAGTAGATTATCCCGATGCGGTCTACTTTGGAGAATGTAAGTCTATATGCTTTCTTCTAGTACATTTGCTGCATACATAAAGGCATCCCATTGGTTGGCTAGGCCTACTATGTGTATAGTAGACTTCCCCTTTGGATTCATAAATCTGAGTTAGGCTTCAGCCACCTTGGCACCAACTCAGAGCGATCCAACATGGTCCATCTCAAAATCCAAAATCTAAAAATCAAATGAAATAAACAAAACAAAATAATCAATCAATCCGAATCTAATCTTTTGCTCCTCCTTAGTGAAATGATAATATTTATAATCCCTCATTTGATTTCACATCCTTTCCTCCCTTGTGGATGACTTGAACTTGCCTCCCTAGTGGAGAGTTCACTTTTCCATCCCTAGTGGAGTCAAAAACAAACACAATTAAATAAACAACAAATTTAACCCTCTTCCCTAGCAAAACTTAATTAAACAAATCAAATTTCTTTCCCTAGTGAGACTCAAATCAAATCAAACCTCTCATTCCCTTGTGGATGATTGCTTCCCTAGTGGAAGGTTCACATACTCTATCCCTAGTGGATTCCTCCTTTCTCTCTTATGTCTTTGACATGAGTAGAGTCCCATTGAACTAAGCTTTGGATTCTTTCTACACCTTCAGCTAAGTGTATATTTTCTCTATTATTTCTTGTGATTGTCAGTGTTGTTAATCATTTCGGTCAACACCAATACATGCAGTGTTCCTTGTCAGTCACACCACTCCTATTGGGCGCCCTTTGTTGACCTAATTGTTAGAATGAGCTCTCAACCCCTCCATATTTAACATAGGACTTCTCTTAGATTTTAAGAGCTCCTTAGTCTTAAGACACATCTAGTGATTAGGTGGACACTCAACCTAGCCCTAGAGACTTAGAAGAGTTAGTCATAGGAATAAGTCATGCCTTAGGGGTGTTAGCAAATTTGCCTACCCTATAGCTTGAACCACATTCCTCACTTCCTCCCTTCAAGTCAAACTCAAATCAATTCCAACTTACTTTATGTTCTCTAAACCTAAATAAATTCCAACTTGATTGAATTCCTCCAAACTAAAATCAATTCCAAATGATTGAAATCCTTGATCAATTCCAAATGATTGAAGACCATGATAGAAATTCTAAAAATATTTCCTAAGTCCTTTGATTCCCTCTTAAGGAGTTAGCCCAAATCAAATCCAAATCTCTTCAAATTCATGAAATTTTCTCACAACCCATTTAGATTCTCATTTTTATTCACATATATAAATGAAATATAAATTTAAATCAATCAAACTAAATTCCAAAATCAAATTCAAATTCTAAAAATCTTTCCCAAGTCCCTTTGATTCCCTCTTAAGGACTTAGCCCAAATCAAGTTCAAATCACTTCAAATTCATGAAATTTTCTCATAACCCATTTATATTCTCATTTATATTCACATATATAAATGAAATATAAATTCAAACAACCAAAACCAACTCCAAAAATCAAACTCAAATTCAACCTAAGCCTTTCAAGTCAAACTCTTGAACTTAGCCAAATCAATTTCAAATCAAGCCAAACTCTTGATTTTTCTTCATGATTCAATCAATCCTTCATCATGAATCCAAATATAAATAAAAACTTCAATCACTTAACCATAACTCAATTCAAAAATCAAACCCAAATCAAACTCATCTTCTCCCTTTGAACTTGAAATTGTCAAATGAATCAAAAACCATTTGACTTCAAATCTCTTGCAAATGGATTTATATTTCAATCATAAGTCCATATGTAAGTTAAATCAAACTCAAATCAAGCTTTGACAAAGCCATTTGACACACTTAGGCTCACTTGACCCAAAATGACCTAACGTACCTCTTATGAGCCAAATTCTATTCCTAACAAAATTGGATTGAATTAAGCCTATCTAAGCCTGTTATCATGATCAATAATCATCATGAGATGATTAATCAGTCAAATTGGGTCAAACCAAGTCAAACCTATGGTTTGACCAAGTCAACACTTAGCCAAAATGATACCCAACATAGCCAAAATCCACTATAGGCCAAATTGATTGAAACCATTGATCAAAACTCATTCATGATCAATGTTTAAACTTGACCAAGTCAACATTTGAGCCTAACCTAGCCTAATTGGCCACTTGACCCAAGTTGACCCAACTTGACCTAAAAATTCAAAATGTGTCAAAACTTGATCTAAGCCAAATTGATTGAAACTAATGGGTCAAGTTCATTCCAAATCACTTGTTGAACTTGACCAAAGCCACAATTGACCAACTAGACCTAACCTAGCCCAATTCGTCAAAGTACTTTGAACCTATACACGATATAGTTCCTAAAAAATTAGAACATATGCTAAGTCATGACCTCTCTGTGTAGAATCTCCTTCGCCCATTTGGAAAAGTAGTTAGTTGAAGCTAAGATGAATTGATGACCCTTGCAAGATGGAGGATCAATTAGACCCACTATGTCAGTACCCCAACACTCGAATGACCATGAGGCCAATGTAGGATGTAGATTGTTGGGTGGTTGGTGTAGGACCACACCATGTATTTGACATTGGTGGAATCACCTAGCTATATCCATGCAATCTTTGATCATCGAGGGCCAATAGTATCCTAGTCTCTTGATCTTGGCTTTCATCTTCAGATCAGATTAGTTGGCTCCACATAATCTTGAGTGTACCTCAGTCATGATCTTATGGGCTTCATGTTTATCTAGACAACATAACCACATATGATCGAAAGACCAGTGGTATAAGACACCATCCATAACAACATAAGAAAGTGCTCTATGCTTCATCTGATGGGCTTGTGACTTCTCTTGAGGTAGTTTGCCTTTATTTAAGTAATCCATGAATGGTTACCTCCAATCTTACTCCTCTCATCCTTCTTGGTAAAACCTCCCCTTTAAGAGAGTAATTTTTGATGAGTTCAATATCAATAAGGGATAATACTTATCTCTATTTTGGACCTTTATTGATATAAACTCATCGTTCGAACATGCAAAATCCTTGGCAAGCTTGGATAAAGCATACACTATGATGTTCTCTCCTAGAAGAATCTTATAAATGGTAACCTCTTAGACTTGGTCCAACAACTCCATGGTGTACTTATGGTAGTGATGGAGCTTGGGCTTTATAACTTTATAGAACCTAGCGATTTGGTTGATGACTAGTTGAGAATCCTTAAAAATGTTAATGTTCTGGATGCGTAGAGTAACAAGTAACTCTAGACTACCAATTAGAGCCTCATATTCAGCTTCATTGTTGGTGCAAGGATTGGACATATGACATGAGAATTTCATCAAATCATGGTCTAGAGTTACGTGACCTATTCCAACCCATTCCTTTCCTTGAATAGTAGATTATGGCTCTTCTCCTCTTTGAGAGGAAGCCGCACCATCAAAGTACATCTCCCAGTGGTGAATGCTAGTATCCCCTATGTTCATGATTTGTTCATCAGGGAGATCATCACTAAGAGAAGTCTCGGAAGTGGGTGTGTTGCTATGAAATCCGCTAGTGCTTGTCCTTTCACCACACGGAGTGGTACGAAGGTAATGTTAAATTGTGAGAGGATCATGGACCATCATGCCAACCATCTAGATAGCATTAATCATATCATGAGATACGATAGTGAATTGATCCTAGAGATTAAGTTAACTTTATGAGGAAGCTTGTAGTGTTATAGCTTTTGGAATGCATAAATTAAAATTAGGCAATGCTTCTCAATAGGTGGATAATTAGCCTCAGAAGGGATTAGACTATGGCTGAGGTAGTAGAGTGCATTTTCCTTCCTTTCGTCATTGGCTTGGGCCAACAAAGCACCAAGGGAGTTGTCTAATATAGCAGTGTAAAGTATGAATGACTTGCCTAAGATAAGGGATGCTAGAATTGACGGCATCATTAGGTAATGCTTGATGTCTTCAAAGGCATGCTCACACTTGTCATCCCACTTAAACTTGGCATCAATTTTGACAAGTCGAGAATGGTGACATCTTCCCAATAAGTTGGATATAAAGCATCTTAGATATAACCATGGAATGATCGATTTGAGTTAAACTTTTAGGGGTGGCATTTCTAATATCATCTTGATCTTCTCCGGATCAATTTTGATTCCCTGTCAAGAACAAACCAAGGAATTTCCTTGAAACTACTCAAATGCACTTCAAGGGGTTCCTTTGAGGTTAAATTATCTTAACTATTCAAAAATTATGCTCAAGTCAAAGAGATGGTCTTCCTTTTCTATACTTTTGACCATGAGATCATCAACATAGAACTCAACTTGATGATGAATGAGTTTGTCGAAGATTTGAGTCATAGCCTGCTGGAATGTAGCACCAACAATTTTAAGGTTAAAAGGCATGACCATATAGCAATATATTTTGATCACGGCTCTAAAAGCAGTGTTTCTTTCATCTTTAGGGGCCATATTTATTTGGTTATACCCAGATGAGCCATCCATGAAAGAGAAGATTGCATGAGATGAGGCAATGTCCACCATCAGCTTTGGGATTGGTAGTAGAAATTTGTCTTTTGGACATGCCTTATTTAAATCCATAAAATTGATGCATATGTGAATTTGGCCATTATGTTTCTTAACTGGATGATGCTGGCTAACTAGGTAGGGTATTTTTCTTCCTTGATGAAGCCAGCATCGATCAGTTTCTTGACTTCATAAATGAATTATTATTCTATATCTAATCGCATGTGTCTAGGAGCTTGCATGATAGGGTTAGCATTAGGTTCTGTTGCTTATTTATGGACCGTTACATTGAGAGTCAATCTAGGCATCTCTTTATAACTCCATGCAAAGCAGTCCTTAAACTTAATCAATAGCCTAACTAAGTCATTGGTTTCAAATTCATTCAACAAAGAACTGATGTATGTCAGGTGTGGATCTTCTTCAGTTCCTAAGTTGATTTCCTTAAGCTCATCGATGGTTGACTCGATCTCTTCTTCAAACTTTGGTAGTGCATCTTTATCTTCAAAATCATCTAGATCATCTAAAGTTTATAAGCACAACTCTTCATATGAGTTAATGTGATTTGAAAAGAACCTATCAGATTCCAAATGATTGGTGATGACTAAGCAGTAATCGTCATCATTGACTGGACCCATTATACAAAATCCTAGTCCCGATCTTGATTGAGAGCTTTTGCATTTGTTCTTCTATATTCCTTCGAAGTAGTTTGACATGTGCTTTGACCAAGTATGTGGTATTAACTCTTTTTTTTGTTAAATTATGAACATAAGGCAAGTACCAATCAAAAGGTAATTCTATTAAATTTTTATATGAATCATCCTCAAGTTCTACATCAACTTCTTGATTTGAGGATGATGCTCCGAACCTCTCGAGTCTTCACACATGGATGACTAAGGGGCTTCCTTAACTACTAAACCCTCAACTTTTTTGAGAGGAAAGTGGGGTTATAGCTAAGGTTCCCAACTGATGCCTAATTATTTCATATATAGACTTGGATACACTTATGCTTTTCTTTGGAGCCTGGTCTTCATCGCTATGTGGTTCAAGTATCACCTCCAAGGGAATCTACTACTGAGAAGAGCTGGTTGGTGTGCTAACCATATAAGACTCATTCTATGAACTAGTTTTTAAGTTTATATGGATAGCAGGTGTACTCACGGTAGGAGACATAACCTTGGTGGCCAATAAGAAGGTTTTCCACCCGACTGCCTCAGTGGCCTCTTCCTCCTTGGTGGAGGTCGGGTCATCTACCCATATGTTTAATGAGTAATGGGTGGATTCTAATGTTAGGCTCTACTTCCTCCTCCTATTCTATTTCCACTCCCTTTTATTTTCTTTTTCATTTTATCTTTCCTTTTCTTTCTCTTTTTCTCTTTCTTTTTATTTTGTTTTTATTTTTCTTTTATTTTTCTTTTATTTTTAATCTTTGGCCAAGTTTGCAAGAATAGACTTGTTGATTTTATGGGAGGTAGTTAGCCGCATCATCATCTATGCCAACCTCATGAATTGCAAATGGCTTGAGATCTCCTTTGACACAGTAGATGATCCCACCTCTCATGAACTTCATACACTGAAGTAGAGAGGATGGGACTATGTTGTTCTCATGTATCCATGGTCTCCCTAGAAAACATTCAAAGATGTTTCCAAGTCTATAATATGAAACTTGGCTTTGGTCTTCCAATAATCTATCTCCGAGAGAAACACTATGGAGCTTAAGGCATGTTGACTGCACTTTTGGAGTGCAGATTCAATCTTCCCATCTTAGACTTAAGAGTCTTCTATACACTAAGACTTCCCTAGTCATAAGACACTTCTAACAATTAGGTAAACACTTCTAAGCTAAGACTTAGAAGGGTTAACCATAGGATTAGGTTATGCCTTAGGGATTAGGATAATCCACCTACAACCCAAATCCAATCCATGTTCACCTTCTCAAACCAAACCTCAAGTTCAATTCAAACATCAAAATCAAATCCAAATCCAAACCAAAATTCCAAAACCAAATGAGCGAAGCCCATGATGAAATCCAAACTTGAAAACCTTCCTAAGCCATATGATCTATCCCATGGACTTAGCCAAATCTTAATCCAAATAAATCCAAAATCAATTGATTTTCTCATAATCAATTTATACTTTCAATCATCTTCCTTAATATAAATCAAATCTACATTCAAATGATCAAAACTAAATCAAATTAAATCAAAACCTTTCCTAAGACATATGACCTATCCCATGGACTTTGCCAAATCTTAATCCAAATTAATCCAAAATCAATTGATTTTCTCATAATCAATTTATACTTTCAATCATCTTCCTTAATGTAAATCAAAATCTACATTCAAATGATCAAAACTAAATCAAACTAAATCAAATTAAATCAAAACCTTTCCTAAGACATATGACCTATCCCAAGGACTTAGCCAAATCTTAATCCAAATAAAGTCAAACTCAATTAATTTTCTCACAAATAAATCATATTTTTAATTATCTTCACAAATTTAAATGAAATATACATTTAAATCATCAAAACTAAATCAAACCAAATCAAAATCCAAACCTAAGCCACATGACTCAACTCCATGGACTTGAAATTCATTCATTCCAAAACCCAATTCAATCAATTTTTTGAATCAATCATACCTTCAATCATATTCAAATATAAATAAAATCTACAATCACCAAGCCAAACCAAAATCAAAAGTCAAACCAACTTAACCCTTTTGACTTGAATTATTCAAATGAACCAAACCCATTTGAACCCAACAATTAAATTTATATATAAATCCCAAATCCATATATAAACTCAACTAAATCAAACTCAATCTAAAATCAAGCTAACTAAACCCTATTGGTCCACTTGACCCAAAGTGGCCAATTTGATCTGTTTGAGCCAAGTTCTAATGTTGTCCAAATTGGATTGAACCAAGTACATCAAAACCTCCCATCATGATTATTGATCACCCTAGGTTGATCAATTATCACAAATTGAGTCAAACCAAGTCAACTTGGTCATTTGACCAAGTCAACCCCTTAACCCATATGAACCCAAACTAGCCAAATTACAACCTGAGCCAAATCCCTTGAAACCAATGATTCATACCAAATTAAAATCAATATTTGAATATGACTTGATAATCAATTGAGTTAAACCAGACCCAATTGGCCCTCTTCACCTAAGTTGACCCAAATTGACCTAAAAGATCAAATTAGGTCAAATCAAAATATAAACCAAATTGATTGCAACCAATGGCTCAAGTTCATTCCAAATTGATTGTTGAACTTGACCAAAATAATGATTGGACCTAATTGAACCCAATTGACCTACTTAGCCCAAATTGACCTATATGTTCAAGTTGGCCTAAATCAAAATTAAATCCAAATTAATTGAAACCAAAGCCTACAATCATCATCAATTGGTCAACTAAATCCAAACAAACACCCAACCAAAGCCAATTTGGCCAATTTGGTCAAATTGGTCAACTTAACCCATTTGACCCAAATGAATTCAAATGAGCCAAAATAAAATCTAAGCCAAACTTAACCAAACCAATTGAACCAAAACAACCCAAATGACCATATGAACTTGACTCGACCCTTGGATTAACCCAATTTGACCAATAGGTCAACTTGACCCAACGTAATGCAATTTGACCTAAATGAGTCAAATTGAGCTAAACCTAACCAAATCAACTCTAATTGACTTGAAATTTGGGCAAACTCACTTTTGGCTCATTTCAAATTTGTCCAAATCAAATCTAATGCCAAATGATCATTCTACCCTTAGTTCAAGGGCATCACAAGAGACAAATCACCCATGAAAGTGGTCATTTCCATTCCTTGGCCACTTGGTACTCTCCCAATGGTCCACTTAGGCACTAAGACCTTTGCAACCTAACCCATGGGGTGGATGGGTGTGACCCATGGGAGGTGAAATCACCCTCCCCATTGGAGAATTTGAAACCCATAGACACCCATGATTCCTTCTTGGCCACCTCCACCACCTTCAACCAAGCCGAGCAAACTCACCTCCTCCCTGCCACCCATGACTCCCTGAGATGGTCAAATAGCCATTAGAAGCCAAACGATATCCCACCATCTGATTAGGATGAAAGGGGGTATACACCCCCTCATTTTCACTCAAACACACACAAAAATCATTCCTCAGAGCTCTAGCTACCCAAGACGAGCCACTGTAGCCATTCCCTAGGCTCTCAAGTTTGTTCCTCGATCGAAAAATGTCATTCCTGTCTATCCTAAAATAGGACTCTTCCATTTCTAACCTAACTTCCCCATTTCTCCATAAAACTTAGATTAACTTTGCACGCACCTCCACTAGGCCTCATCGAGCAAGAACAAATCCTCTCCCATGCTTATCGAACCGGATGTGGGGCTTCGATCAAATTCGAGCTCCAAATTATCGGTTCTTGGCCTTCTGAGCGAACGTCAAGTATTAATCCAATTGCTACTCTCATGGTTTCATCTCCATTAGATGAAGCTTTCTCAATCATTCGAGCCACTAGTCTTGAGCTCCGGTGAGGTATGCTCCAAAACTAAGCCTTAGGCAAAAATGGGTTGGAGGTTTTTAAAGAAAACTTGCATCTCATGTGATCTTGACCATTAGATCCCCACCGATCGATGTCATGAAGGTCTGAGATCTTTTTAGAGTTGATCCAAGCTCGAGTAAGCTCGGATCAAGTGAGTAATGGTGGATAGACTCCATTCTCCCTCACTTGTGTGATGATAGATCACACACCATCTATTTTACTTGATCAGAATGGATGGGTGTGATTAGATCCACTAGATCGATCTGATTTAATCTTATTAAGTTGTGAGATTAATCATAGCCATTTGATCTAAATAGCGGATGAGAAAGTGCATCCGCCACCCCCATGTATGTGCTAAGTTGGATAAGTTTTAAGTAGCCAATCCCGCGGTGTCATGTGGAAGGCATGCTGCATCAGCGCTCCATGTGGCGCTAACAGGATTGGGCTTTAATTAAGCTTAATTAATCATTTTTAATGGCTGAAACTTCTAAAAATCATAGAGAAATAAAAAATGAAAATAAATACTCATTTTAAAGGTATTTCTGAAGAGAATTAATTAAAAATGATCTTAATTATATTTGAATAGTAATTAAGGTTTTATTAAGGTTTAATTGCAACATTAATTAGCTTAATTACTCATTAATTACTTGAGAAATTAATCCTAAATTTTGTGGGTTAATTTAATCGGATGACCTCTGCCTCCCATGATTTTCTTGGGATTTATTGATGACTTTATTAAGAAAATTGACTAATTAAACCTTAACTACTCTTTTTATTTAATTAATGATTAATTAATCTAATGAATAGTAATAAATTGGTTAATTAAGTTTATTAATCATTGTTCAATAGTATGTGAACTAAGGAATAAGGTTGGGACCCCTTTCCTTAAATTCATTTCACACTTTTTTTAAAATGAAATTAATTAAGATTTAACTAATTAATTAAATCACTTAATCAAATTGAAATCATAATCATATCACACCTTAATTAATTAAATAAAGGGTTTAAAACAATAAGTAATGATTTCTCTTCTCCTCTTTAAATCAAATCAAATTTAAAACTTAATTAATAAAGAAGCTTTGGTTTGCTTTAAATAATTTTATTTGATTTGATTGTTCCTAAGAACTAGTTTAGTTCAATGAATCACATGCTTATATTTGATTGTCCTCTTTCCAATCATGTTAAATTTGGATGTCATTTGAATTCATGAATCCATCTTTTCAAAATCAAGTAAAATAAAATGGATTTCCTTTATGTAAGCTTGCATGTTTTGATTTAATTTAATATATGCATGTTTATTAGCACTATTAATTCCAAATGTATTTTTCAAAAGCTTATAAATGAATAATAATATGTGTTATGATGCTAGTTATAAATACATAAGAAATGCATGTGTTTATAACTTAAGTGTATGAATGTTGAGTTCTCTTTCATCTATTCATGTGTTGATTGCATGTGCTTATAGCTTGAGGTCATTTGATTACCTCACTTTCCTAGTTTAACAATGACATAATTTGATTTCATTCTTATGTATTTCATTAAATTTTGATAGAGCTTTAATTCATATATATAAATAATTCAATAAAAATATACAATCCCAAGAATATGATTTGGTGCTTACTTCCCTATGTTCATGTATATGAATTTAAATATGTTTGAATGCAAATGAGTATATAGTCTATACATCCAGAATATGGCTTTAGCTAGCCCAAGAAGGTCATTTTCTTACCTCACATCCCCTGGTTTAACAATGGTACATACCCATTTAATTTCATTCTTATGTATTTTGTAGAATTTGGATAAAGTTTTAATTCATGTTTAAATAATTAAGTCAAATAAAATATAAATTCTAAATATACACATACATTCATCATTTAAGCGTGCTAAAATATGTTGCATGTACAGATACACTTAGGAATAAATCATATGGATGTTACATGTAATGGAAAGGAATGATTTAATATATGTCATGTGGTAGTAATTCAATTAAATTAATCTTAAGATACCTTTCATTTTGAAAAGGATTATTGAAAGTGAAACTAAACTTAGGATTAATTAAATCATTTAATAAGCCATTCACTAAAGAAAACAAAATCAAATTAAAATACTTTAGAAAGTGACTTAAGGTTGGTATGAAAGAGGGCAATCCTCCTTTCTTCTTTTTATAACACTTAGTTGCTAAGTGTAATAAAATAAAACAAAAGAAAATACAAATTAAATTTCTCAAATAAATTAAACTACTTCAAGTTAAATCAACCTTTCATGTTAAATTGAATCCTTCTACACTTAGAAAATACAACACTATTGCCTAACAAGACTTACCACACAAACCTTAATACACACATTAGAATTAAGTACCCACTTCTAGCTTTAAGTTAGGATGGTGTATGATATGATGTATGTTTTATTTTATGATGTATTATTTTAGATTGGATGTTAGGGTGTATGCATTGTATGGATGATAGGCCAATATGAGCCTAATCATTTTTCTATAGGGATTATGCTTAAGAGATGCTTAAAATAAATCTGAATGCTCTTTTTTAGGTTGCTTAATTCCTTAAGCATAATCCAAGTTAGATTAAGTTACCCATGTGTGGGGTGCTAAGTCCAAATTATAAATACAACGCTTGGGATTATATGTATATTTAGCTAACCTCTATTTCTTGGTGAAGTTAGATTTACTTTTCCCATAGAAATGTAACTTTGTAATAGGAATTAAGATTAGTACTATGGGGATTAGGAATGAGTAATGCGAAGGTTTATCAGGTGCCTTGTGATGCCTTTGAAGCAAGTAACCACATATCAAAGAAGGATCCAAATCAAAAATGGAGATATGAAGAAAGAAGACTCCTATAGCATTTAATACAATTATAATTATTCTTTCATATTCCAGGTTGTATAAGGGTTGAATTTCGCTACCATCTTTTCTCTCTTCAATTTATGGAGGACGCGCCTTTTATTCTTTTACAATAGTTTATATAATTGTTTGATGTTATGTTTACATTATGCATTAGGACAGCTTGCTTTCCATAGTTTCTTAAATGATTGATGTGTTAATGTGTGGCTTGGATATGATTAGGCACATAGGATAAAAATAATGTTTCTACCAAAATAACCACTTATAATTAAATTTTAAACAACTCATAACCTCATCATAAATCCTAAGAAATAAATAAGATAATTAAAAGATTTAACAACTCATTAGCTGTATGGTTGTATATTTCACATCATTCATGCCTATTCTTTTTCTCTTTAACATGAAGGATCTCCATCATTGCATGATAAAGGAATGCTTGACCTGTGAGGGCATCCCGTGTGGTCGAGAACACCTTCTTCTAACTGATTTGACCCATAACCTATTTCATCATGAATTTAGGCATAAGAAATCCAAAATCCTCTATTAAAATGATGTTTCTAAAATGAAATAAAATTTGAAAATTTTTTGCATCTATAGATTAAGTCATTTTCTAATACGACTCATGCTCTAGTCTCTTAGGGAGTGTGTTTAGAACTTTAGTCTCTTTCTAATTAAATAACTACCCTAACTATCTTATAATTCATAAGACCAAACTACATGGTTTTAAAATCATAGGAGGAGTTAGCTGGCAGCCACTCTACATGATTATAAGTCTAGAAGTCAGAAAATTTATTCTCTTATGGAGGTGAACCCTTACGTCCACCTATCGCTTAGATTTAGGCCGTGCTTTAGCTCATACTAAAGCTCCGTAAATTTAAGATTCGAGGTAGCCATTTCCTTTGGGTGACCAACATAAATCCTCACCTCTTAGGCATTCCCATAACCTTAGGTTGGTGGATTATAAGCCCTAGTAATCTAATTAAATTTTAACTTAAAACATATAAATCTCCTCAACTTCAAAATCATAAAGACCAACCATAGGATATATTGGAATGTTCACTAGGCTTCCTAATATCATGAGCATTTCCTACTTATTTCATTTGGATTTAAAAAATTTATCTTCTCCTTGAACTTTCTGAGTTCATTTTCCAAATACAACCAATCTTTTGATAGTCTAACATTGAAATCTTTGGAGATGATAATTGTTTACTTTAATCAGAGTATTCTTAAAAAATTTCACTTCCTAAGATGTAATTAACTAGGCTTTCCTCATAGAACTTAAGAACCTGGTTTAATATAAACTCTATTTTATCCATTCATGTAAAGTAAGAGACATATGGTACATTCAAGACCCTTCATGCCTAAGGAGTCCTTATTCTGTGATTAGGTCCATGCCTATATCTTTTGAGATAGTACATCATACCTCAATGTTATACCCGATCACCTTCAAGTTAAGCATATCTCTAGGTAAAATAAGGCCTTGATAAGAATTCCTCATCTCATGGGGTGTCATATATCTTAGCTTTAAAACTTTTAAGGTGAGCTAAGACATTGTAATCAACTCGGTCCTCCACAAGCATATCCATGGGTGGAGCATCCAATGAGCTTTCTGCTCATGGAATGACTTGCTTACCCTTATCGAGGTGCTACCCTAAGAGGTAAAACTTTGCCACTATGTAGATTGACTTATGACATCTCAAAAGATGAGCTTGTGGAAAGTTCTACCTTTCATGCTACCTATAGCTTCTCTTATGGGATCCTCAAAGTCCGTTGACTCCAAGTCAATCTCAAGAGGTAAACGATTGATTAGAAGGATAGTCTCACTCTAAATCGAAGGAAAGGATCAACTAGAGCTATTTTTATTTGCAGGAGAGCTTTCAATAGAATAAAATCAAGAGCATCAAAAGTAGACAATATATAAGTAGAATCAACTTTCTTCATTAATTTCTTTTTGGATGGAGGTGCATGATAGAAATCAAGTAAAGTAAGCATGGTAAGGGATTTAGTGCCCTTATCTATAGATACAACACTCATATCAGTATAAAAGGTGGTAGCTGTAATGGTGGAGGGAGTACTGGACTTGGACGGTGGCTATGCTACTGGACTATCTCGGGCAAGTACGATGAGCTACTGCAGGTACTAGGCTGTCACCCTCCCCGAGTTATCCTTTACAACTAGCAAACCTTCCTTGGTGTTGGAGGGTTGAGCTACTTCATGCATCTATAAGGAAAGCTTCTTGATCTTAGAAATGATCTTCTTAAAGGTTCGGGATAGGGAGATATCCTAACCTTCTTTGGTCTTAAGAGGATCGCAAGTATCAAGGATTACTTTGACAGAACTGGATGGTTGTTCTAATAAGTATTCCTTAAGGGTAACTATGGCTCTCAACTTGTAGTTGTGCTCAAGCTAGTCTATAAAAGTGATACAATCCTCTAAGACATGGCCTAACATGCGGTGGTACAGGCAATAGTTAGGATCATGGCTCTTGCCCACTTCCTCTAGCCTCTTAGGCTTTGGTAATTGAAAGAGCACAAGAGCACTAAAACATAATAACCCTAATAAACCCAAATAAACACTAAACCTAAAATAAAATAAACCCCAAAATAAAACTTATAATAATAATAATAATAATAATAATAATAATAATAATAATAATAATAATAATAATAATAATAATAATAAACTAAACTAATAAACATAAACCCTAAATGTGATGTATGTTTTCTTTTATGATGTATTATTTTAGATTGGATGTTAGGGTGTATGCTTCACAGACTTGATGGTAGCCAATATTAGCTTAATCATCTTTACTAATTATGCTTAAGGGATGCTTAAAATAAATGTGAACTCTTTGTAGGTTGCTTAAATCCTTAAGCATAATCAAGTTAGGACAAATGGGCTTAGTTACCCATTTGTAGGGTGCTAAGTCCAAATTATAAATACAACTTCTTGGGATTTTATGTATATTTAGCTAATCTCTATTTTGCAACTATAGTTAGATATACTTTTCCCACATAAATGTAATTTTTGTAATAAGAATTAGGATTAGTGCTATGATTAGGATGTTCTAGAAGGCTTTGTCACTCTGATGCCTTTGAAGCAAGCACCATCAAATCAAAGAAACTCAAAATGGAGATATGAAGAAAGAAGACCCCATATCATTTAATATAATTATAATTATTCTTTTGTATTCCAAGTTGTATAATGCTCACTACCCATCTTTTCTCTTCTTGTGGCTACCCAATGCCTTTATTCTTTATGATAATATAATTGTTTGATGTTATGTTTACATTGTGCATTCTAGACAAGCTTTACATAGTTCTTAAATGATAGATGCTTTCATGTGTGGCTTGGATACAATTACGCTCTTAGGATAAAAATAACTTTTCTACCCAACTAATCACTCATAATTAAATTTTAAATAACTCATAAACTAGAATAAATGATAAATAAACTAAATAAAATAAATAAACCTAAACCTACCAATTTACTTATTTTTAAAAAATAAAAAAAAACCCTAACCCTAAAATTTAAACCATACACCTGCAACCCTAAACTCTAAACCCAAAACCTTAAAACCCTAAACCCTAAACCCTAAAAAACTAAATAAATACCAAACTTACATCCCTAAAATACTAAAATAAATACCTACATTAAACCTAAAATCTAAACTAAATATAAACCTAAATAAAATAAAATAAACATAAACTAAAATAAAAAATAAATAAAATAAACCTAAACCCAAAAAAAAACCTAAAATAAACTAAATAATAAACCTAAACCTATAAATAAACTAAACTAAATAAATAAACCTAAACCTAAACCTATTAAAATAAATCTACCTAAAATATAAAATAATAAATAAACCTAAACTAAAAATAAAAAAACTCAAATAAAACTTAAACAAAAATAAATAATATAACCTAAAAAATAAAAATAAACATAAACCTAAATATAATATAAAAAATAACAAAACTAAAAAAAAACATAAACTAAACTACTAAAATAAAATTAAAAACTAAATCAAATAAATAAATAAATAAAATAAAAATAAACTATATATATATAATAAAATAATAAACTCCTAAATAAACTAAACCTACCTGTTGCTTTTTTAAAACTCTACCAAATAAATATCAACCCTGAGCCCTAAAACTCTGATCTCTCTAACTGCCCTGAAAACCATAAACCCTAAAAACTTTACTGACCTCCCTCCCTGACCCTAAAACCCTCTTACCCAACCTAGATATTACTACCCAAACCTACCAACCACAAAACTCTACCCTAAACTAAAACCAACCTGACTCTTAAAACTCCTAACTACACCAAAAAAACTAAACCTAAACTTTAAACCTAATAAAAAAAGTTTTAAAAAAAACCTAAAAAACTTAAAACTAAAAAACTAAATAAACCTAAAAAATCCTAAACATATACCTAAGTAACTAAATAAATTAAAAAATAAACTAATAAACTTAAGCCTTAGAATGGTAACCTTGACACTAAAATAACCAACTATAGATCCTAAAAGGTGAAATTAATGGTGGGGGATCTAGATGGATTTGGAGGTGGTGGTCAACAGGTAGTTATAAACAGAGCTTTAACTACCATGGAAGTGGTAGAGGGAGAGATCAGGGATATGATGGTGGATCACACTACTCGAGAGGCCGAGGTGGTTCTGATGGGATTTGGAGAAACTAAAGAATGATCGATCCGACCTGTTGCTAATGGAATTATGTCTTTTCATTAGAGACAGTTCTAGTTATTTAGGGTTTTTGATTTGTTCTATGCGTGCTCATTTTTTGTCATGTCTAGAACTTGAAAACGTTACTTGATTGATGAAATCAAAAAAGAAATGTTGAATTTAATTTATTCTTTATCAAAAAAAAACCCTAACCCTAAACCCTCATAAAAAACTAAAAGCTAAAATAAATCTAAACTAAATAAACTAAATAAAATAATTAAAAAAACCTAAACACTAAAAAAACCTAAACCTAAAATAAAAATAAAATAAACCTAAATAAACTAAACTAAAATAAATAAACCTAAACTAAAAAATAAATTAAACCTAAAACCTAAACCTAAACTAAAATAAAATTAAAATAAACTAAAAAAACCAAAACCTAAACTACAAAATAAACTAAATAAAATAACCCAAAACCTAAACCTAAAAATAAAATAAAAAAACATAAACCTAAACCTAAAATAAAAAAAAACTTAAACCTAAAAAAATAAAATATAAAAACCACAACTAAAAAAATAAACATAAAAATCTAAACCTAAAATAAACTAAAACAAAAAAAAACCTAAAATAAAATAAATAAACATAATAAATGAACTAAACTAAATAAAAAATAAAATAATTCTAAATAAAAATAAAATAAATAAAAATAAACTAAAACAAAAACTAATAAAATAAAATAAAATCAAAAAATAAAACTTAAAATAAAATAAAATAAAACTACCTAAACTAAAAAAAAAATCTAAACCTAAATAAACAAAGAAAATAAACTTTAACATAAACTATAATAAACAAAAATAAAATAAATAAAATCTAAACCTAAATAAAATTAACTAAACACTAAACTAAATAAATAAAATAAAAATAAATAAACTAAACTAAAAAATATAATCTAAAAAATAAACCTCAAATAAAACCTAAAACTTAAAAAAACATAAAATAAAAACCTAAACCTAAAATTAAAAAAATAAAAATAAAACTAAACCTAAAAATAAAATAAAAATAAAACTCAACTAAATATAAGCATAAACCTAAAAATCTTAAAATAAAACTAAAATAAATAAACCTAAAATAAATAAACAAATAAATAAAAATAAAATAAATAAAATAAAATAAACTAAATAATAAAAAATAATGAAACTAAATAAACTAAACTCATGCTTAATTTGAAAATAAATAAAACCCTAAACCTCCCTAAACTCATAACTTTAAAATATCTACTTACTCTAAATAAACCTTAAGAACTTTGCTAACCTGACTACTAATCCTAAATGTTTGATCTAAAAAACCCTCTAACCACTCACTACCATAATGACCTACCCTAAAATCCAACCAAAACCCTCTTTAAACTTACCCTATGATAAAAAGCTAAACACTAAATAAACCTTAAAACCTAAACCATAAAACATAAAAAAAATAAACTAAACTAAATAAAGTAAAACAAATTAATAAATAAACCTAAACCCCAAAAGCTAATAACCAAACTAAAATAGCCTTGATGGCAAGAACATACTAAAATAGATCTGATAAAGATAATCTAGTGGTGTTGGGATCTGATAAAATGGTCATATAAATAATGACCATGGTGGTGGTAAAATTATATGATGATCACGTTACTAAAAGATGGATCGAAACTAAAAAGAATAAAATCCAATCTACTACTTATGGAACTATGTCTATAGTTGAACTAAACTAGGGTTTTAAGCTCTATGCCTCATTTTTATCTATGTCACCTTAAAACTTGGTGTGTTACTTGGTTGATGAAATTGAAAGAAGAAATGTTGAATATGAATTTGTTCAATGTTAAAAATTAAAACCTAAATAAACTAAAACTTGAACCTTAGACTTAAAAAGCATAAACCCTAAAACCCTAAACCTAAAAAAATAAACCCTAAACCTAAACCTAAAATCTAAAACAAACCCTAAACTAAACCTAAATCCTAAAACCTTAATAAACCCAAAATAAAAAAACTAAAAATAAATAACCCTAAATTCTAAACCTTTAAAAAAGCAATAAACCTAAACCTAAACTAAATAAAACCTATAAATAAAATAAATAAGAAAACTTAAATGAAAGTAAAATAAAAAAATAAAATAAAATAAAAACCTAAGCTAAAACCTAAACCTAAACTTAAACCTCAAAATAAAATAAAACAAAATATTAAAACTAAATTAAATTAAAATAAATAAAAACCCAAATAAAACTAAAAAAATAAAAAACCTAAATAAGATAAAAGCTAAACCTAAAATAAAAATAAGATAAAGCTAAAATAAAGCAAAAATAAAATAAAATAAAATCAAAATAAAAACTTAAACCTAAAAAATAAACCTAAAAATAAATGAAAAATAAAACCTAAACCCTAAACGAAAAAAAAACCTAAACCTAAAATAAAAATAAAATAAACCTAAACCTAAACTAAAATAATCTAAACTAAAATAAATAAAACTTAAACTTAAACTTAAAATTAACTAAACCTAAATCTAAACCTAAACCCTAAATAAAATGAAATAAACTAAAAATAAACCTAAACGTAAACTAAAAAATAAAACCTAAAAATAAACCTAAAATAATAACATAAAACCTATACTAAAAAATAATAAAATAAAAACCTAAACCTTAACCTAAAAATAAAAAATAAAGCCTAAATCTACAAAATAAAATAAAAATAAAACTAAACTAAAAAATAAACCTAAACTTAAAAATTAAAGTGAAATAAAAAACCTAAGCTAAAATAAATAAACCTAAAGTAAATAAAATAAAGTAAATAAAAGTAAAAATAAACTTAAATAACAATAAAAAAATAAACTAAATGAACTTAAACCTATGAGTTTACATAATTTAAGAAAAATAAAAAATAAAAAATAAAAAAATTACAAAATTGAAAAAACCCTAAACCTAAACCTAAAAACCTAACTAAATACAAACCTAAATACCCTAAAAACCTTAAAACCACAACCCAAACCCTACACCTAAACCCTAAAACCCTAAAACCACTACCCAAGCCCAAAAAAATACTAACTCTACCCTAAATAACTACCATGAGCCTACTCAAACCCTAAATTAAAATAAAAACCAAAAACCTAAACCTAAACTAAAGAAAACCTAAAAAAAATTTATTAAAAATAAACTAAACCTAGATAAAAGATAATAAAAAATAAAATAAAAACCTAAACTAAAACCTAAGCTAAACCTAAACCTAAACCTAAACATAAATATAAAATAAAATAAAAAATTAAAACTAAACTAAAATAAAATAAATAATAACCTAAACTAAACTAAAAAATAAAATAAACCTAAAATAAAACATAAAATAGAAAATATAAAATAAAATATAATAAACCTAAAATAAAATAAAATAAGTACTAAATAAAAACCTAATCCTAAAAAATAAACCTAAAAATAAATAAAAAATAAAACCTAAACCTTAAGCTAAAAAACCCCAAAACCAAAAATAAAACATAACATAAACTTAAACCTAAATTAAAATAAATAAAACCTAAACCTAAACCAAAAATAAACTAAACCAAAACCCTAAACTAAATAAAATAAAATAAAATAAAAATAAACCAAAACCTATACTAAAAAATAAAACATAAAAATAAACCTAAAGCCTAAACTTAAAAAGAATTAAACAAAAACCTAAACCTAAACCTAATTATAAAAAATAAAACATAAACCTAAAAAATAAGCATAAACCTAAATGTATAAAAATAAAACTAAAAAATAAAAACTAAACTAAAATAAAACTAAACTAAATAAAATAAAAATAAACTTAAATAAAAATAAAAATATAATATATAAATAAAAAAATAAATAAATAGAAACATAACTGCCTTGATTTAACTCCTACTAAACCTAAGGCCTGTACTAACTTATGACTAATCCTTAACCACTATATGAGAAATACTGAAACCTGAGCCCAAATCTACCTTAAAAACCCAACCACAGCCACATAACCTGAGCTACCCTAAAATGACTAACTATCTTCACTGACCACACCTAAACACTCCCTAATCTCCACCTGAACTCTCTAACTGATCCCACCCAAACTAAAAACCCTGATCTACCTAACCACAACTAAATAAAACTTAGCTAATAAAAACCTTAATAAATAACCTAAATAAAATAAAATAAAATAAAATAAAAATAAAGACCACAAACTAAAACTAAATCTAAACTTAAAAATAAAATAAAATAAAATTAAGATAAATAAAATAAATAAAGAAAAACTAAACTAATAAATAATAAAATAAACTTAAAATAAAATAAATAAAATAAAACTAATTATAAAATAATAATAAAACCTAAAAAATAAAATAAAATTAAATAAACTTAAAAAAATAAACATAAAATTAAAATAAAAACAAAACTAAAAATAAAACTAAACTTAAAATAAAAAATAAAATAAATAAAAAAATAAATAAAACTAAAATAAAATAAACTAAAATAAATAAAGCCTAAACCTAAAATAAAATAAAATAAAAATAAAATAAACCTAAACTAAACTAAAATAAAACCTAAAAATAAAACCTAAAATAAAACCACAAAACCTAAACTAGAAATAAAATAAAACTAAATAAACCTAAAATAAAAATAAATAAAATAATAAAATAAAATAAACTCACTAAAAAAATAAACTTAAAAAAATTAAACTAAAATAAAAAAACTAAATAAATAAATAAAATAAATAAATAAACTAAATAAAATAAAATAAATAAAATAAAACTAAAAATAAATTCAAATAAAATAAAAATAAACTAAATAAAAGTAAAAAACCTAAACCTACCGGTTTACTTAATTTAAAAAATAAACCTAAACACTAAATCATAAACCTAAACTAAAATCTTAAACCCAAAAACTAACCATAAACCTAAATAACTAAACCTAAACCTAAACACTAAACCATAAAACCACAAACCCTAATCCTAAACCCTAAACCTAAAAAAAACCTAAAACCTAAAGCACAAACTCCACAAAACCCTAAACCAAATAAATACATGCAAAACCACAATCATAAACCTAAACCTAAACTAACCCTTAACCCTAAATAAATCCTAAACCTTAAACCATAAACTAACCCTAAACCCTAAGAATGGGATGAACCTTCACATAAAAACAAAAGATAGCTCAAAGATTTGGAGGTGGAAAACTGCGTTATAAATAGTGGTGGTGATGGCTTTGGTGGATATGGTGGTGGTGAACGATAATGGTGGTTGGTAGGAAATAATAAATTACAAGTGGTGGTATAAAGATAGGATATGATGGCATCCCAACTAAAGTGGTTCGATAAACTAGAGAAATTGAAGAACGGTCGATCCGATCTGTTGTTTATTGAGCAGTTTTCATAGTAACTTATAATTTATTTGCTCTAAATCATTTTTTTTAAAGATATGTCTTAAAACTTATGGTACTTGTTCATGAAATCATAAAAGAAATGTTGAGTCTAAATGTGTTCTATGTTTAAACAAAACATTAAACTAAAGTAAACTTGAACCCTAACCTAAACCTAAACCTAAACCTAAACCACTAAACCCAAAAAAAACTAAACTAAACTAAATAAAACCTAATAATAAAATAAATAAAAAAACTTAAAACAAAATAAATAAAATAAAATGAAAAGCTAAACTAAGACCTAAACCTTAACCTAAAAAAAATAATAAACTAAATAAAATAATAAAATAAAACTAAACTAGAAAATATAATAAACCTAATAAAAAAATAAAATAAAACTAAATGTAAAATAATAATAATAACCTAAAATAAAATAAAATAAAAAAGCTAAATAAAACCTAAAATCTAAATATAAACCTAAAATAAATAAAATAAAACCTAAACCCTAAACTAAAAAAAACTTAAATAAAATAAAATAAAATAAACCTAACTAAATAAACTAAACTAAATAAATAAAACCTAAAACCTAAATAAACTAAACCTAAACCTAAATAAAATAAATAAATAAAAAATAAACCAAAATAAAAAAACCTAAAACTAAAAATAAAACCTAAAATATAGTAAAACATAAACCTAAGCCTAAAATAATAAAACCTAAACCTAAATTTAAAATTAAAAAATAACCTAAAATAAAAAGAAAATAAAATAAACTAACTAGAAAATAAACCTAATCGTAAACCTAAAAGATAATCTAAAATAAAAAATCTAAATTAAGATAAATAAACTTAAAATAAATAAATTAAACTAAAAAAATAAACTAAAATTAAAAAAAAAATAAAATAAACACAAATAAATAAAAAATAAACTAAATAAACTTATAACCACTAGTTTAATTAAAATAAACCATAAATCCTAAATAAAACAAACCCAAACCTAACCACAAAAATAGAAACCCTACCCTAAACCCTAAAACTCTAAACCCTAAACCCTAAACCCTAAAATAAACCTAAACCCTAAACCATAAACCTATAAACCTACACTCTAACCCAAAACCACAAACCCTAACCTAAACCCAAACCAAATAAACTCTAATCCCTAAACCATAAACCAACCTAAATGTAAGAATGGGAAGAACCTTGATGGCAGAACATCACAGTTAAAGGCTCAAGATCTTGGAGGCAAAGAGGAAGTGGGCTTATTACATGGTGGGGATCTAGAGGTGTTGGTGGATATGGAGGTGGTGGTGAAGCTGTGGATGGAAGTGGGAGAAGATGGAGGTTACAACCATGTGGTGCATGTAGATAAGGATATGATGAGATCCTTCTGAGGCTGATTGATGGGAACTAGAGAAGAATGGCCAATCAAAACTTCTTATGGGCCTGTCTTTCTGAGGAGATAATTCTACTTATCTAGGGTTTTTTTTTGCCCTATGCTAATTTTTTATCTATAGTGTCTTATAAAACTTGGGATGCTACTTGGTTGATGAAATCAAAAGAAGAAATGTTGAATGAATTTGTTCTCGATAAAAAAAAATTAAAAAAACTTAACCTAAACCTAAACTAAACTAAAACTTAAACCCTAAACTAAAACCTAAACTCTAAAAAAACCCCAAACCTAAACCTAAAACTAACCTAAACCATAAACCTAAAAAATAAAAAAACCTAAATAAACAAAAAAATAAAATAAAATAAATAAATAAAAAAACCTAAAAACCTAAAAGAAAATAAAATAAAAATATAAACTAAAATAAATAAAAATAAAACCTAAACTAAACTAAAAAATAAAAAAATAAAATAATAAAACTAAACCAATAAAAAATAAAATAAACCTAAAATAAAATAAATAAACCTAAAAAAAAAATAAGCCTAAATAAAACAAAATAAATATAAAATAACCTAAACCATCATAAAAACTCTTAAAATAAAATAAATAAACAAAATAAAATAAACCTACTAAACTAAATAATAAAACCTAAAACCTAAACTAAATAAGTAAAATAAATAAAATAAACCTAAATCATAAAACAAAATAATACTTAAAATATAAAATAAAACCTAAATAAACCTAAAAATAAAATAAAAATCTACCTAAAATAAAAAAATAAAGAATAAAACCAAAACATAAAAAAATAAAATAAAAAATAAGAGACTAAAATAAACCTAAACCTAAAAAATAAAAATAAAATAAACTAAAATAAATAAACCTAAAATAAATAAACTAAACTAAATAAAAAATAAAATATTAAACTAAATAAAAAAATCAAGAATAAGAAATAAACTAAATAAACTTAAACTGGGTTTGCTTATTTTTTAAAAAAAATCCTAAACCCTAAACCTTCAACCTAAACCTGAACTCTAACATAAACCCTAAACCCACAAACCTAAATCTAAACCTAAACCCTAAACCCTAAACCCTAAATCCTAAACCTTAAACACTAAAACCTCCTAAATAAACACTAAAACAAAACCTTAACCATAAACCCTAAACCCCAAACCTAAATCACTAACCTAACTAAACCCAAGAATGGAGAACCTTGACATAGGAACATCAGTCCACTAATTTAGTAAATATGGCGTGGAGGCAAAGGCGGATGGCGGTTATCAGTGGTGGTGGGGATCTAGAGGTGTTGGTGGATATGAGGTGGTGGTTGAGTAGTGGTGATTATGTGGGAGAGCGATGAGGTTACAACCATGGTGGTGGAGAGGAGAGAGAGATTGGGATATGATGGAGGATATCGCTACTCGAGAGGCGGGGGTGGTTTTGATGGGAGTTGGAGAAACTGAAGATATGGAATTATGTCTTTACAGTAGAGACAATTCTACTTAAATAGGGTTTTCAATTTACTCTATGGGTGCTCATTTTTATTATATGTCATCGTCTTAGAAAACATGGGGTGCTTCTTGGTTGATGAAATCGAAAAGAAGAAATGTTGAATCTAAATTAGTTCTCTATTAAAAAAACATTGAACTCTAAACCCTAAACCCTAAACTAAAACTTAAACCCTAAACCTAAAACCTAAACCCTAAACCCTAAACTTTAAACCCTAAACCAGAAAAACCCTAAACCATAAACATAAAACCCTAAACCCTAAACCCTAAACACTAAACCCAAAAAACCTAAACCTAACCTAAACCTAAAACTAAACCTAAACCCAAAACCTAAATCAAAATCCCTAAACCCTAAAACCTAAACCTAAACCCACAAACCTAAACCCAAACCCTAAACCCTAATCTAAATAAGATGTCATTAGTAGATCTAAATAATGACCTAATCTAACATAGTTATGGTAGCTAAAGAAAATTTCAAGAGACTTTCCCTTGACTATTAGAGATTTGAATACCTAAACCTAACCTAAATCATATTATAATACCATAATTATAGTATAATGTAGCATCATATATTTGAGCATGTAGTGATGTGTTTTGGATGTTATAAGATGTTTTGAAATGTTTTAGTATATTATGGTATTGTGCTCTATAGTCTATAATAATATAAATCAAAAAAATATTGATTTAATAAATCAGATGATCAAATTTGTTAAATTTGAAGTGGGAATTAGGTTGTAGTACCAAAGGTGTGCTACGCTACTTATAGTCTAACAAGCAAGATTTTATGTTCAAAATAAATATTATATGTTGTGCATAGTATAACATCATATATCATAATATATTATTGCATATTTAAATTCTTTTAATATTTTTTAATCATCCCTACACTAGAATTATTTATAAAATGTTGATTTAGACTTTAAAATGGTGGAATTTGGCCAAATTCATAATAGGTAAACATGGCATAATAATATATTGTTCAATTTAAAATATGTAAGTGATCGACTAAATATATAGTTTTATTATTTAGACTAATTTTATGATTTTTATCTTAAGCAATCCCTTGTGATGTGATATGCAATATAATATAATATGTTATAGTGTATTATAATATAGGATTCCATAACATAGTGTAGCGTCAAGCATTAAACCATACTATATTGTATTACTACTTGTTGTTTAGCATATTTTAGTTTGTTATAATATTACGTAGTAGAGTTTATACTAGTATAATTCATAAAAATAGAAATTTATAGAGTGAGATGATGGGATTTGGCCAAATTTAAGGTAAGATTTAGGGAATATCATTGGGGGTGTGCTATGGTGTGTCATTTAATCAAAAGAATGAAATTTTGCATCCAAAATAAATGTTCATTTTTCAACCAAATTTTATAAATTTTTTGCTTAAAGTGATTCATTTTAAGGTGTAATGTAAGATAATATATTATATGAAAGCATATTTAAATATAATGTACATAACAATATAACTTCAATATATATATATATATATATATATATATATATATATATATATATATATGAATGTGGTGTGTTACTAAATGTTATTGTACATTTTAGTATGTTTTACTTTTGTTATAATACATTGGGTCAAAACTCACAAAATGTTAATTTGAAGGTTGAGATGGAAGAATTTGGCCAAATTCATGGCACACACCAAGCAACAAAATTATGCTATTTTGTACCATTTCTAATAGAAAAATAATAATTTTACATCAAAATGAACATTATTCATATTTTGAGAAACTTTTGTTATTTGTTCCTTTTAAGTGATTCTAATGAGGTGTAATGTTAGACAATATATTATATTATAGAAAATTATAATATAAATATCATATATTATAATATAATATATTGTGTTAATTCACACTATAATATGTTTAGCATGATATTGTATAGTTAGTTTGAGCTTGCACCATCACAAATCATAAAATGTTGATTACAATGTTAAGATGTAATTTGAATGAATACATTGTTAGGCTTTTGGTTGAAGTATTAAAGTGTGCATAAGAGAGAAATAAGATTTGATGAGAATTCCATGTCAAGGACATGGAGGGAGATCCTAGGGATCACACATGCATTGGACATGACATGTGAGGGTTTTATGTCGAGGCATAGAAGAAAAATCTTATGGGATAACGTGATAAGAATTTATAATCCACAGGATAAGATCGAATCGACTTTAATTTTATTTTAATTGATGAGGCATATCTGCTAGAGATATGGGCAGTCCGGATCAGTATATGAACCTTCCAGGAAGCGGGTTTGGGCTATCTGGGATTGGGATTTGAGTTTGATTTCATAGATTTGTTTGGGGATGTATCCTTGGGATAAGAGTTTGGTTGGATTTCTTTGATTTAGACACTAGGGGAGTTGGTTTAATTTGGCTCACTAGGAGGTTGGTTTTGAATTTGATTTGTTTTCTTGATTTGTTTATATATGATTTAGGCTCCAGGGGAGAAGGGTGTGATTTAACTCCATTGGAAAGTTAGAATGGGTTTAATGAGTTAATGTATGGACCCTGCGTGTGTATGTGGACCCACTAAAAGCTATATTAGCCTTGACCTATCTGGGTTTACAAATCCAAAGGGATAGTCTACTGGGGTAGAGCTAGCCAACCTAAGGGTTGCCTTTGTTGCAGCTTGTGCTAGGAAGAAGGTAGCATACTTACATCTTCAAAGCAAGGAACAATCGGGTGACCTATTGATGCACAAATCAACGACCTAGAGAGTACTTGAGTGAATGTGGGACTTATGTCAACTCAAAGTAGTCATGATTATCTTAATTTCATGTGATTTGATATTGGTTTGTTTGGTTTAGTTTGATTTTAAATTGAGGGCATATCCTCTGGGGATGTGAGCTTAGTCATATTTGATAGATTTAATTTATGGACCATGTTGCGATGGACCCACAAGAAGGGGCTATATCAGACTTATCATATTAGATTTACAAATCCAAAGGGATAGTCTACGGTGTGGGGTAGAGCCAACCTAAGGGGTTGCCTTTCGGTGTGCAACTACTGTGCTAGGAAGAAGGCATGGCAGACTTACATCTTCAAAATCAGGGAACAACTGCAGGGGTGACTTGTTGGTAGCAAAACAAATAGAACCCGACTTAGGGAACTTTGTGAATATAGGGACTTATATCAAGAGTAATGATTCCTATAGGGAGTTTCTTGACACGCCTAAAGATAGGATACATGCTTGGGAAAAGGTACCCAAGGGGTGCCTCTAATCCACAAGTGAATATATATTTTTTTATATGTTTTATGGACCTGTTGGTGTGAGGGACCACTAGAAGCTATGTCATCTTGACCTATCTCATTTACTAAACCAAGGGAGAATATGCATCCATAGGGGATTCTCTACACAAGGGTGGTCTAGGAAAGGAACTCGATCAATAACGGGTAGTGTCTAAATGGGGTCAAAGGATGTGATCCAAATATAGTGCACAGGGAGGTGCTTTGGGGGTGTTATCGAGCCACGGAAAAGCTATAAGTGTACGATGGCTTGGAGAAAGCATAGCAGACTTACATCTACCATGAGTGATCTATCTTAAGGTATGAGAACCAACCAACCTAAAGTGTATCCACCAGTATAGTGAGAACCAACCAACCTAAGGTGCCCGATGGTGTGCAACAATCAATCTAGAAAGAAAGCATGTACACTTTTCAAGTAACTGATCATCGGGATAGTCATCATCGTAGACAAATGCTATCACGACCTAGAGCGACTACTAAGCAGGGAGCCCGAGGAAGGACTGGACCCAGACTTGAAGTAGTCAAGAGAGGAAGGAGATGCTAGGGGACTTATCCTAAACCAAATATACTCACCCAATCAGTGTGAAGGCTAATCAAGAAGAAAGTAATAAACTCACATCCTCTTAAACTAAGCCAACGTGAGGTAGCTTATAGGCCATGCAGTAAGGCCTACCAAACTAATAAGGCTCTCATCGGTGTGCAGTGGCCAAGTAAGGAAGGAATGCATAGTAGGCTTACATCCTCCAAAGCAAGAACACCACTGGGGTGATACACTAGCGGTAGTACATGTAGCCGACCTAGGCTGAGTGGAGTGTCACTAGGGGCATTATCTCAACTCAGAGTAGCCCAAGATAAAAGATATGTGTTTGTTTTATATGTTCATGTTTAGTTTATGTTTGTGTTGTGTCGATGAAGGATAGGACACCGCTTAGGTTCCTTACACCTACCCTAAATACATCATGGAGGATTCACAAACAAGAATACTTTCAACATGGAAAAGATTGAATTCGAAATAGAATTTTCATTGATGATAATTATTTTCAAACATGATTTATAATATTTTTTAAGTAGAGCCCATTGATTGGAAGAATTGGTCTCTCTCACTTATGATTAATAAGCTGATAAGATCTCCATTTGTAGGCCTTCTCTATGGCAAAAGGCCTTCCCAAGTGGGGTTAAACTTGCCTCCCATCTTATGACGGGCAACAATCTGTCTCCTCGGAACTAAAATAAGCTCTCCTACTTGAAAAGCTCAAGGACAAAATAACTTGTTGTGAGCTTTAATCATTTTAGTTTTGTAAAAGTCAAGGTTTTGACATGCCCGCAGGCGTCTCAACCTCCAAACCTTCAAGCTCTTCTAACTATGGCTTGGCGTTCTACTCTATTGTGATCTTGCTACCCACAGTAATCCTTAGTGATGGGAGTTGGACTTCTAATGGTAGAACAGCTTTGGACCCATACACTAAAGAAAGGAGTAGTAGAAAGTTGGAGATATATGTGAGCCCACAAGGCTTCAACTAACTACTCATTCCACTATCGCTTCTTGTTGTCTATTATATTCTTTAGTATTTGGATGAGAGTTTTATTGAAGGCTGCTAAGTTATTTGTCCCCAGGTAGTTGATTGTAGAATATCTCCAATCTATGTTGTGGTTCTGAGAAAAGTTCTTGATCTCGGTGCTCTTGAATGTAGTACCATTATCTGATATAATTCATCAAGGCACTCTGAACCTATATACGATATGGTTTCTAAAAAACTAGAGCACATGTTGTACTGTCACCTATCTGAGAAGAAATCACTTTCACCCAATTGGAAAAGTAGTCAGTAGCAGCTAAGTTGAACCAATGAACCTTGAAAAAAGTAGGATCAATCAGACCCATTATGTCAATACCCCAACACTCGAATGGCCATGAGGCCAATGTAGGATGTAGAATGTTGGGTGGTTGGTGTGGGATCACACCATGTATTTGACATTGGTGGCCTCGCCTAACCATATCTATGTAATCTTTTATCATCGATGCCCAGTAGTATCATAGTCTTTTGATCTTGGCTTTCATCTTCGGACCAGATTGGTTGACTCCACATAATCCTAAGTGTACCTCGGTCACAATTTTATGGGCTTCATGCTTGTCTAAACAACGTAACCACATATGATCGAAAGAAAATTAGTACAAGACACCATCCACGAGAGCATAGGAAAGTGCTCTCTGCTTCATTGATGAGCATGTGACTTCTCTTGAGGTAGTTTGCCTTTATTTAGGTAATCCATGAATGTTTCGTCCAATCTAACTCCTCATCCTTCTTGGCAATGGTAACCTCCCATTTAAGAGAGTACTTTTTGATGAGTTCAATATCAATAAAAGATAAGACTTAAATATTTTGGACCTTTATTTATATGGTTAGCTAGCTTGGCTAAAGCATATGCTACGACATTCTCTCCATGAGGAATCTTATAAATGGTAACCTCTAGGATTTGGGCCAACAACACCATGATATACTTTTGGTAGTGATGGAGCTTGGGCTTTATAACCTTATAGGACCTAGTGATTTGGTTGATAATTAGTTGAAAATCTGCGAAGATGTTAATTTTATGGATTCTTAGACTAACGACTAACTTCAGACCGACAATCAGAGCCTCATATTCTATTGCATTGTTGGTGCAAGGATTAGATAGATGATATTAGAATCTCATCACATCACGGTCTAGAGTTAAGAGAACTATTCCTACACTAAGCGGAGAGTCAGCAAGAATTGGGTGTGCTGCTAAGAAATCTGCTAGCACTTGTCCTTTCACCGCATAGAGGGGTACGAAGGTTATGTCAAACTGTGAGAGGATCATGGACCTTCATGCCAACCATCCAGATAGCGTCGGCCATGTCATGAGATACTATAGTGGATTGATCTTAGAGATTAAGTTCACCTTATGAAGAAGCATGCAGTGCAGTAGCTTTTGGGATGCAAAGATTAAAGCTAGGCAATGCTTCTAAATGGGTGGATAATTAGCCTCAGTAGGGATTAGACAATGGCTGAGGTAGTAGTATATTTTCCTTCCCTTCAACATTGGCTTGGGTCAACAAAGGACCAAGGGAGTCATCTAATGCAGTAGTGTAAAGTATGAGTGGCTTGACCAGGATAGAGGCTGCTAAAACTGGCAGCATCATCAAGTAATGCTTGATGTCTTCGAAGGCATGCTCATACTTGTCATCCCACTTGAACATGACATCCTTTTTGACAAGTGTTGAGAATGGCTGACATCTTCTCGATAGGTTGGATATAAAGCGTCTTTGATACACCAACCACCATTGGAATGATTTGAGTTGAGTTTAACTTTTAGGGGGTGGCATTTCTAATATCGCATTGATCTTCTCCGGATCAATTTCGATTCCTCGGTGTCAGATAGAAAACCTGAGGAACTTCCCTTAAGCTACTCCGAAGGCATACTTTAGGGGGTTCATTTTGAGGTTAAATTATCTTAACTGTTCGAAACCTACTCTCAAGTCAAAGAGATAGTCTTCCTTTCCTATACTTTTGATCACGAGATCAACGACATAGCACTCGACTTGATGAAAGAGTTCGTTGAAGATTCGAGTCCAAAATAAAATAAAAATCTAAACTAAAACCTAAATCTAAAACTAAAAAAATTAAACTAATTAAAATAAATTAAAATAAAATAAATAAAAACCTAAACTAAACTAAAAACTAAAATAAACCTAAGAATAAAAACCTAAATAAAATAAAAACTAAATAAAAACCAAAACCTAAAAAATAAACCTAAAAATAAATAAGAAATAAAACTTAAACCCTTAACTAAAAAAAAACTAAACATAAAATAAAAATAAAATAAAAAAATAAAATAAACCTAAACCTAAACTAAAATAAACAATACTAAAACAAATAAAACCTAAAATTAAAACTAAACCAAATAAAATAAAATAAACTAAAAATAAACATAAACCTAAACTAAGAAATAAAACCTAAAATAAAAGCATAAATCCTAAACTTAAAAAAATAAAATAAAAACCTAAACCTAAAAAAAAAAATAAAAATAAAACTCAACTAAAAAATGAACCTAAACATAAACCTAGACCTAAAAAACAAACTAAAATAAAAACCTAAACTAAAATAAATAAACATAAAATAAATAAACTAAACTAAAAATAAAAAGAAAAAATAAACATATGTAAAAATAAAATAATAAAATAAAGTAAAATAAATAAAAATAAAATCTAAATCTGGTTGCTTAATTAAAAGAACCACATAAACCCTAAATCCTTAACTATAAACCCTAAACCCTAAGCCCTAAGCCCTAAACTAAATAAACAAAATAAACCTAAACCTACCGGTTTACATAATTTAAAAAAAAAACCCTAAACCCTAAACCCTAAAAGTTACACTAAACCCTAAACCCTAAAACTAACTCTAAACCTACAACCTTAAACCCTAAACCCTAGATCCTAACCCCTAAAAAACCCTAAACAATACACTCTAAACCCTAAACACTAAACCTTAAACCCTAAAAGCATAGACCCTAAAACCCTAAACCCTACACCATGAACCCTAAATGCTAAACCCTAAAACCAAACCCTAAACCATAAACCCTAACCCCAAACTTTAAACCTACGGCTAAAGTAACTAAATAAATTAAAAAATTAAACCTAATAAACCTAAACCTTAAGAATGGAAAAAACCTTGACTACAGAAACATCATCATCAACTAGGCTTAGTTTAGATCTAGCGATGTGGGTGAAGGCAGAGGTAGCGGTTATCGCAGTGGTGGAGGGGGATCTAGAGGTGGTGGTCAGAGCAGTGGTGGTTATTAAAGTGATAAAGGTTACAGCTATGGGTGGTGGTGAAGGGAGAGATTGGGGATATGATGGTGGATCTAACTACTCGAGAGGCCATATTGGTCCTGATGGGAACTGGAGAAACTAGAGAATGGCCGATCCGATTTCCTGCTTATGAAAGTGTGCCTTTATAATAGAGATGGTACTAGTTATCTAGGGTTTTTGATTTGCTCTATGCATGCTCATTTTTATCTATGTCATCATTTGTGTCTTAGAAAACTTGGTGTGTTACTTTGTTGATGAAATTGAAAAGAATAAATGTTGAATTTGAGTTTGTTCTCTGTTAAAAAAAATCCTAAACTCTAAACACTAAACTAAAATGTGAACCCTAGACCTAAAACCTAAATCCTAAACCTTAAACCCTAAACTCTAAATACCCTAAAGCCTAAACCCTAAACCAAAAACCTTAAACTCTAAACCCTAAACTCTAAAACCCTAAACGGTAAACCATACACCCTAAACCCTAAAACTAAAACCCAAAATGCAAAATCATAAACCCTAAACTCAAAACCCCAAACCGTAAACCCTAATCCTTAAACCCTCAACTAACCCCAAACCCTAAACCATGTAAAGCTAAAAACTTAAACCTAAATGAAATAGAACCTAAAAAATAAAATAAATAAAAAAACCTAAACCAAAATAAAATATAAAATAAAATAAAATTAAAACTTAAACTAAAACCTAAACCTAAACTTAAACCTAAACCTAAACCTAAACCAAAAAATAAAATAAAATAAAAACTAAACCTAAAATAAAACCCTAAACCCTAAACCCTAAGCCCTAAATCTTAAACCCTAAACCCTAAACCATAAACCATAAAATTAACCATAAACCCTAAACCCTAAAAAAAATCCTAAACCTAAGATCCACCCAGTCTAACTAAAATAAACCTAAACTGTCGGTTTGCTTAATTCTAGAAAAAGCATAAACACAAAATCCTAACCCTAAACCTAAACCCTAAAACTAACCATGGCTAAACTCTAAACCTACAACCTTAAACCTGCACAGTGAGCCTCTCATAACCTATCTTAAACCATAAATCCTACCCTAAACCCCTAAAACCCTAAACCTAATCGTTAACTAACTAAACCTAATACTGCCCCCCCTAAACCTTGCAGTGGAACCCTAAATTGTACCTAAACCAAACCTAAACCCTAAACCACAACCCCACTAACTAAAGTAACTAAATAAATTAAAAAATAAACCTAAACAATAAACCTAATAAACCTAAACCTAAACCTAAACTTTAAGAATGAGCCGAACCTTGATGGCAGGAATATCACCGTCAACTAGGCTCAGTCTTGATCTCGTTGTGCAGGCGAAGGCAGAGGTGGTGATTATCGCAGTGGTGGAGGGGGATCTGGAGGTGGTGGTCAAAGTAGTGGTGGTTTTGGAAGTGATGGAGGTTACAACTATGGTGGTGGTGGAGGGAGAGATCGGGGATATGATGGTGGATCTAATTACTCGAGAGGACAGAGTGGTTTTGATGGGAACTAGAGAAACTGAAGAAAGATCGATCCGATCTACTACTTGTAAAACTGTGTCTTTATAGTAGAGATGGTTCTAGTTATCTAGGGTTTTTGATTTGCTCTATGCATGCTCATTTTTTATCTATGTCATCATTTGTTTCTTAGAAAACTTGGTGTGTTACTTGGTTGATAAAATTAATAAGAATAAATATTGAATCTGAATTTGTTCTCTATTAAAAAAAATTCTTAACCCTAAACCCTAAACTACGATGTGAACCCTAGACCTAAAACCTAAACCCTTAACCCTAAACCCTTAACCCTAAAAACCCTAAACCCTAAACCTGAAACTCTAAACCCTAAACCTTAAACCCTAAATTCTAAAACCCTAAACCCACCACTAAGCCACACTCTAAACTCCTAAACCTCTAAACTCCCAACCACTAAACCCTAAACTCCCTAAATCCCTAAACCCTAAACCCTAAACCTAAATCCTAAACTCCCTATCAGACCCTGGTCACTCACCTACCACTAAACCCTGAGCCTAAACCACAACCTAAAACAGCTAAACTAAATAATTCCTAGAAATAAAATAAATAAAAAAACCTAAACTAAAATACAATAAAAACCTAAACAAAAACCTAAACCTAAACCTCAACTTAAAAAAAAAATAAAAACTAAAAAAATAATAAATAAAACATAAAATAAACAAAAAAAAATAAAATAAACTTAAAATAAGAAACCTAAATAAATTAAAAAGTGAACATAAAATAAAAATAAAATAAACCTAAAATATAATAAAATAAAAACTAAATAAAAACCTAAACCTAAAAAATAAATTGAAAAATAAATAAAAAATAAAACCTAAACCCTAAACTAAAAAAAATTAAACCTAAAAAAATAAAATAAAATAAATCTAAACCTGAACTAAAATAAACTAAACTAAAATAAAGAAAACCTAAATGTAAACCTAAAATGAATTAAACTTAAATCCTAAACTAAATAAAATAAAATAAACTAAAAATAAACCTAAACTTAAACTAAAAAATAAAGCCTAAAAATAAACATAAAATAAAAACCTAAAACCTAAACCTAAAAATATAAAATAAAAACCTAAACATAAACTTAAACCTAAAAATATAAAATAAAACATCAACCTTAAAAAAAAAACTAAACTAAAAAAAAAATATAAACTGAAACCTAAAATAAATAAACCAAACTAAATAAAAATAAAAAATAAAAATAAAAAATATAATAAACTAAAATAATTAATGAATAAACTAAATAAACCTAAACCTAATGGTTTACTTAATTCTTTAAAAAAAATCCTAAACCCTAAACCTACAATCCTAAACCCTAAACCATAAAAACCCTAAACCCTAAATCCTAGGCCTAAACTAACCCACTAAACCTAAACCTCTAACCTAACCCTAAACCAAAATATAAACCATAAACCCTAAAACTTTAATCCTAAACCCACTAATCCACAAACCCTGGACTAAAACTTGGACCCTAAACCCAGAGCCTAAACCATAAAGCCTGACCCAAACCCTAAACTGACACTGGCTAATGAGCCCTAAACCCTAAAACCATAAACCCTAAAGAATATGCTATGCCCTAAACCCTAAACCTCAGACCATAAACCCTAAACCCTAAACCCTAAACCCTAAACCCCAAAACCCTAAAAGCCTAAATCAAAACTAAATAAAACCTAAAAATAAAATAAATAAAAAAACCTAAACCTAAATAAATTAAAAATAAAATAAAAGAAAAACCTAAACTTTAAAATGAAATAAAATAATCAAATAAAAATAAAATGAAAAAATAAATAAAAACCTTAACTAAACTAAAAAAATAAATTAAACTTAAGAATAAAAAACTAAAATAGAATAAAAACTAAAAATAAAAAATAAAATAAAATAAAAACTAAATAAAAACCTAAACCTAAAATAAAAATAAAATAAACTTAAGCCTAAACTAAAAAAATAAAGGCATAATTCATAGTGTAGCATTATATAGGGTACCATAACATAGTGTAGCATCATGCATTATAGTGTACTATTTTGTATTACTACTTGTTTTTTTAGCATATTTTAGTTTGTTATAATATGATGTAGTAGAGTTTGTAATGGTATAATTCATAAAAATTTTGATTTATAGGCTGAGATGATGGGATTTGGCCAAATTTAAGGTAAGCTTTAGGGAACATCATTGGGGGTGTGCTATGGTGTGTCATTTAATCAAAAGAATGGAATTTTGCATCAAAAATAATTATTCATTTTTCAACCAAATTTGATAAATTTTTTTCTTAAAGTGATTCATTTTAAGGCGTAATCTAAGATAATATATTACATGAAAGCATATTAAGATATAATGAACATATTAATAAAACTTCACAAATTTATGAATGTGGTGGTGTGCTACTAAATGTTATTGTACATTTTTGTATGCTTTACTTTTGTTATAATACATTGGGTCAAAACTAACATAAAATGTTAATTTGAATGTTTAGATAGAAGAATTTGCCCAAATTCATAGCACACACCAAGAAGTAACACCAAAATTAAGCTATTTTGTAGCATTTCTAAAAGAAAAATAATAATTTTGCATCCAAAATGAACATTATTCATATTTTGAGAATGTTTTGTTATTTGTTCTTTTTGAGTGATTCTAATGAGGTGTAATGTTAGACAATATATTATATTACAACAAATTTTAATATAACATCATATATTATAATATAATATAGTGTGTTAATTCACACTATAATATGTTTAGCATGATATTGTATAGTTAGTTTGAGCTTGCACCATCATAAATCATAAAATGTTGATTACAATGTTAGGATGATGAAATTTGAATGAATAAATTGTTAGGCTTTTGGTTGAAGTATTAAAAGTGTGCATAAGAGAAGAAATAAGATTTGATGAGAATTCCATATCAAGGACATGGAGTGAGATCTGCTAGGGAATCACACATGCACTGGACATGACATCTGAGGGGTCTATGTCGAGGAAATAGAAGAAGAAAATCTATTGGGGATAAGGTTTGAAGTTGATTTGATTATATGATTTGTGGAAGAAGATCTGTTGGGGAGAAGAATCTATAATCCACTAGGGATTAAGATTGTATCAACTTTAATTTATTTTGTTTTAATTTATGTGGAGTCATATCTCATAGATATGGGCTTTTAGTTCACTAGGAGCAGTAAATGAACCTTCCACCGTGAAAGAAGGTTGGGCTATCTCTAGGATTGGGGTGAGTTTAATTCCATAGATTTGTTTGGGGATGTATCCACTAATATAGTGTGTCAATTCATACTATAATATGTTTAGCATGATATAGTTTCTTTGAGCTTGCACCGTCAAAAATTATAAAATGATTATTATAATGTTAAAATGATGTAATTTGAACGAATACATTGTTACGCTTTCGGTTTAAGTATTAAAAGTGTGCATAAGAGAATAAATAAGATTTTTTGAGAATTCCATGTTAAGGACATGGAGGGAGATCCGCTATGGGATCACACATGAGCTGGACATGACATGTGAGGGCTCTATATCGAGGGAATAGAAGAAGAAAATCTATTGGGGATAAGGTTTGAAGTTGACTTTATTATATGACTTGTGAAATGAAGACCCCTTGGGATAAGAATCTATAATCCATGAGATTAAGATCAAATTGACTTTAATTTATTTTGTTTTAGTTTATGTGGAGGTATATCTAGTGAGATATTGGCTTGAGTCCATAGGGGATTGGGTATATTAACCTTCCACTAAGGAAGTAGGTTCGGGCTATCCATTGGGGATTTGGGTTTGAGTTTGATTTCGTAGATTTATTTGGGGTTGTATCCACTGGGGAAAAGAGTTTGGTTAGATTTCTTTGATTTAGACTCTACTAGGGGAGTTGCTTTAATTTGGCTCCACTGGGGAGGTTAATTTTGAATTTCATTTGTTTGCTTGACTTGTTTATATATGATTTGGGGCTCCACTAGGGAGAAGGGTATGAGTTAACACCACTAAGAAAATCAGATTGGGTTTAATTTAATCTGAGTTAATGTATGGACCATGTCGGTGTGCAATGGAGCCACTAAGAAGAGGCTATATCAGCCTTGACCTATCTCAGGTTTACAAGTCCAAAGGGGTAGTCAACCTACTGTAGGGTAGGTCTAGCCAACCTAATGGTTTGCCTTTCATTGTGCTACGAATTTGTTAGGAATAAGGCATAGCAGACTTACATCTTCTTAAGCGAGGAACAACCGTTGGGGTGACCTGTTGGATGCATAACAAATTGAACTTGACTGGGGGCTCTTGAGTGAATGTCCTTTGGGTACTTATATCAACTCAAGAGTAGTCGGTGATTCCTAAACAGTTTTGCTATCGCCTAAAGATAGGATACCTGCTTAAGAAATGGTACCTCTAGGGGTGTCCTCCTAATCGACAAGGGAATATATTTTTTGTTTATATGTTTGCATGGACCCTGTTGGTGTGCGAGGGGTCACATTGTGAAGGGGCTATGTCAGCCTTGACTTATCTTAGATTTACTGGATCAAGGGAGAAGATACACATCCACAGGACAGATTCTCCAACCACATGGATAGTTACTAGGAAATGCGAACTTTTCAATCCGATAGTAACCATGGTAGTGTCTAAATGGGGTCATAAAGGATGTGAGCTAAATATAGTGCCCATAGGAGAGGTGCTACAAGGGGTGTTATCCTGGACCCTAGAAAATTATAGGTGTACAATGGCCAACTAAAGGAGAAAGTGTAGCAGACTTACATCTACCATGAGTGGTGTATCCTAAGGTGTGAGACCAAACCAACCTAAGGTGTATCCATCAATATGAGTGGTGTATCCGTCAGTATAGTGAGAACCAACCAACCTAAGGTGCTCATCTGTGTGAAATGATTAATCTGGAAAGAAAGCATGTAGGCCTACAAATTTTTTAGCATAACTGTTCATCAGAATAGTCAATCGTCAGTGGGACAGATGCTATCTGAGCTAGAGCGACTGTTAAGAGATAAGCCCAGAGGAAGGACTGGACCCAGACCTAAAGTAATCAGGATGGAAGGAGTCTCTAGGGGACTTATCCTAAACCTCAAATCTACACGACCAAGTCAATGAACGAAGGCTAATCTAAGAAGAAAGCGTAGCAGACTCACATCATCTTAAATGAAGGCAACATGAGGTAGCTTACCAACCATGCAATAAGGCTTACAAACCTAACAAGGCACTCATCATTGTGTAGTTTTCAAGTAAGGAAGGAAAGCGTAGCATATTTACTTCCTCCAAAGTAATAAGATCACTAGGCTGACACACTACCAGGGTATCACGTCAGCCAAACCTAGAGCAGCTACTGAGTGAGTGCCACTGGGATGATATCTCAACTAAGAGTAGCCCGAGATAAAACATATGTGTTTGTTTTATATGTTTATGTTGTTTGTGCTTTGTCGATGAAGGATAGGATGCCACTCGGGTTCTTTACACCCACCCTAAACACATCATGGAAGATTAAACAAGAATACTTTCAACATGAAAGAGATTGAATTCATAATAAATTTTTTTATTGATGATAATTATTTTCAAACATGATTTATAATATTTCTTTAAGTAGAGCCCATTGATTGGAAGCATTGGTGCTCTCCCTTATGGCCGATAAGTGATAAAATCCTCCTTGGTAAGCCTTCTCTATGGAAAAGAGCCTTCTATGTGGGTTCAAACTTGCCTCCCATCTTTTGATGGACAATAATTGATGTCCTTAGAATAAGCCTTGAAAAGCTCTAGGGGCAGACAACATGTTGTGAGCTTGAATCATTTTAGCTTTGTACAACTCAACATTTTGCATGCCCTCAAGCATCTCTCCTCCAAATTTTGAGCTCTTTAACATGGCGTTCTACTCTATTGTGATCTTACTTGCCACAACTAACCTTAGTGATGGGAGTTGGACTTCTAATGGTAGAATAGCGATACACTAAGGAGAAAGGAGTAGATTGAGTTGAAGTTCTATATATGGTGCGGTAGGCCCACAAGGCTTTAACTAACTTCTCATGCTACTGTTGCTTATTGTTGTCGAGTGTCTTCTTTAGTATGTGGCTGAAAATTTTGTTGATGGATTCTGCTATGATGTTTTCCCTCAGGTTGTTGATGGTAGAATATCTCCAATCTATGCTGTGTCTCTGGGTAAAATTGTTGATCTCAGTGCTCTTGAATGTAGAACCATTATCAGATATAATTCATCGAGGCACTCCAAACCTATATGATATGGTTTCTAAAAATTGGAGCACATGCTAAGCTGTGATCTCTCTGGGCGAAATCACCTTCACCCATTTGGAAAAGTAGTCGTAGTAGCTAAGATGAACCGATGACCCTTGGAAGAAGAAGGATCAATGACCCACTATATCTGTACACTCGAATGCCTATGAGGCCAATCTAGGATGTAGAATGTTGGGTGGTTAGTGTAGGACCACACCGTGTATTTGACATTAGTGGCATTGCCTAGCTATTTCCATGCAATCTTTGATCATCGATGGTCAGTGGTATCCTAGTCTCACAATCATATGGGTTTCGTGCTTGTCTAAATAATGTAACCACATATGATCAAAAGACCACCGATATAAGACACCATCCACAAGAGTGTAGGAAAGTTCTCTCTGCTTCATTTGATAGGCTTGGGACTTCTCTTGAGATGGTTTTCCCTTATTTAGGTAATCCGTGAACAGTTTCCTCCAATCTAACTCCTCGCACTTCTTAGCAATGGAAACCTCCCCTTCAAGAGAATACTTTTTGATGATTTCAATATTATTATGAAATAAGACTTGTCTATTTTAGACCTTTATTGATATGGAGTCATACTCCGAATGTGGCAACTCCTTAGCAAGTTGGCTAAAGCATACACTATGTCATTCTCTCCTCAAGGAATCTTATAAATGATAACCTCTAGGATTTGGGCCAATAACTCTATGGTGTATTTGTGGTAGTGATAGAGCTTGGGCTTTATAACCTTATAAGACCCAACAATTTGGTTGATAACTAGCTGAGAATCCTCGAAGATGTTGATGTTCTGGATGCATAGAGTAACAGCTAACTCCAGATCGATAATTAGATCCTCATATTTAGCTTCGTTGTTGGTGCAAGGATTGGATAGATGATATGAGAATCTCATCACATCACATTCTAGAGTTAAGGCGATCCTACCTTTCATGGAATTATAGATTATGGTTCTTATCATCTTTGAGAGGAAGTCACATATCAAAGTACATCTCCCGGTGGTGAATGTTAGTATCCCCTAAGTTCATGATTTGTTCATGGAGATCATCGTAAGTGGAGAGTCGGCAAAGTGGTGTGCTACTAAGAAATGCTGGCAGCTTATCCTTTCCTTTGCGGAGGTACAAAGGTAATGTCAAACTACGAGGATCATGGACCATCATGCTTATGAATAGCATCGGCTATATCATGAGATATCTTTGGTGGATTGATCCTATAGATTAAGTTTCCACTTATGAAGAAGCATGTAGTGATGTATCATTTGGGATGCAAAGTTAAAGCTAAATGCTTCTCAATGGGTGGATAATTAGCCTCAATAATTTACTTAATTAAAAAAAAACCATAAACACTAAATCCTAAGACCAAAACCCTAAATATACAACCCTAAACCCTAAAATAACCTAAACTCTAGACCCTAAACCCTAACTTTAAACCCTAAACACTAAAAGCATAAACCCTAAAGCCCTAAACCCTAAACCCTAAACCCTAAATCCTAACCCCTAACCATCAACGCTAAACCATAAAACCCTAAACCTAAACCTAAAGTAATTAAATAAATTAAAAAATAAACTTAAAACCTAAAACCAAATAAACCCAAACCCTAAGAATAGGCAGAACCTTGATGGCAGGAACATTACCATCAACTAGGCACAATTTAGATCTGGCGGAGGAGGTGAAGGCGAAGGCAGATGTTATCACAGTGGTGGTGGGGGATCTAGAGGTGCAGGTGAATATCGAGGTGGTGGTGAGTAGTAGGGTTATGGTGTGGAGCGGAGGTTACAACCTTGGTGGTGGCGGAGGGAGAGATCAGGGATATGATGGTGGATCTCGCTACTCGAGAGGCCAGGGTGATCCTGATGGGAACTAGAGAAATTGAAGAATGGTCGATCCGACCTGTGACTTATGGAACTATGTATTTACAGTAGAGATGGTTCTAGTTATCTTGGGTTTCTGATTTGCTCTATGCATGCACATTTTTTATCTATGTCTTCGTTTATGTCTTAGAAAACTCGGTGTGTTACTTGGTTGATGAAATCAAAAAGAAGAAATGTTGAATTTGAATTTGTTCTCTATTAAAAAAAACCAAAAATCCTAAAACCTAAACTAAAACCTGAACCCTAGACCTAAAACCTAAACTCTAAACCCTAAACCCTATAAACCCTAAACCCTAAACCCTAAACCCTAAACCCTAAACAATAAACCCTAAAATCATAAATCCTAAACTCTAAACCCTAAACCCTAAACCCTAAAACCTTAAACCATAAACCCTAAACCCAAAAAAAAAACACTAAAGCATAAACAATAAACTCCAAACCCTAAACCCTAAACTGTAAACCCTAAACTAACTATAAACCCTAAATCGTAGAAAGCTAAAAACCTAAACCTAAACTAAAAAAAACATAAAATAAAATAAATAAAAATCCCTAAACCATAATAAAATAAAAAATAAAATAAAATAAAAATTTAAACTAAAACCTAAACCTAAAAATAAAAAAAATAAAAATAAAAACTAAACTAAAAGAATATAAATTTAAACTAAACTAAAATAACATAAATTAAAACCTAAACTAAACTAAATAAAATAAAAAACTAAATAAAATAAAAACAAAACCTAAAATAAAAATAAAATAAACATAAAATAAAATTAAATAAAAACTATAAAAAACTTAAGCCTAATAATAAAATCTATTAAAAAAACCTAATCCTAAAATCAAAATAAAATAAACCAAAGCTTAAACTAAAATAAACTAAACTAAAATAAATAAGTAAACCTAAAATAAACTAAACTTAAACCTAAACCAAAATTAGATTAAATAAAATAAACTAAAAATAAATCTACACCTAAATTAAAGAATAAAACCTAAAAATAAACCTAAAATAAAAACTTAAAAACTAAATCTAAAAAATTAAAATCAAACCTAAATCAAAACCTAAAAATAAAAATTAAAACCTAAGCCTAAAAAAAAAAGAAAATTAAAAAAACTAAAACATAAACATAAACCTAAAACTAAACCTAAAAAATAAATTTAAATAAAAAACCTAAATTAAAATAAATAAACCTAAAATAAAATAAATAAAAATAAAAAAATAAACCTAAATAAAAATAAAAACTTAAAAAAACTAAATAAAGCTAAACCTACAGGTAACCCTAAATTAAAATAAAAATCCTAAACCCTAAACCCTAAACCCTAAATCCTAAAGATAATCCTAAGCCTACAACCTTAAACTTACAACCCTAAACCCTAAGCCCTAAAAAACCATAAACACTAAACCCTAAATCGTAAACCCTAAACTAACCCTAAACTTAAAACCCTAAAATCGAAACCTAAATCTCTAAACCCAAAACCTTAAACCTTAAAACCTAATCCCTAACACTAACCTTAAACCCTAAACCCTTAACCCTAAACCATAAATCCTAAACCTTAAACCATAAACCCTAAACCCTAAAACCCTAAACCCTAAACCCTAAACTAACCCCAAACCCTAAAACCTAAACCTTAAAAACCTTGAACCTTAAAGCCTAAACCCTAAAAACTAAACTAACCCTAAACCCTAACCTAAACCCTAAACCTAAATAAAATCTAAACCCTAAACCCTAACCCCAAACCCTAAACCATAAAACCCTAAATATTAAAACCTTAAACCCTATACCCTAAACCTTAAAAGCATAAACCCTAAGACCCTAAATCATAAACCTTAAACCTTAAACCCTAATCCCTAAACCCTAAACCCTATCCCTAAACCCTAAACATTAAACCTAAACTTAAAGTAACAAAATAAATAAAATGAACTAAACCCTAAAATCTAATAAACCTAAACCCTAAGAATTGGTAGAAGCTTGATGGCAGGAACATCACCGCCAACTTAGCTTATATCGAGGGAAGAAGGTGGTTGTATCATAGTGGTGGTGGGGCATCTGGAGGTGGTAGATATGGAGGTGGTGGTGAGCAGTGGTGGTTATGGAGTTGGGAGGAGCGACAGAGGTTACAGTCGTGGTGGCGGTGGAGGGAGAAATCAAGGATATGATGGTGGATCCCACTACTCGAGAGGTCGGGGTGGTTCTGATGGGAACTGGAGAAATTGAAGAATTATCGATCTGATCTACTGCTTTTGGAATAATGTCTTTATAGTAGAGATGATTCTAGTTATCTAAGGTTTTTGATTTGCCCTATGCATGCTCATTTTTTTCTATGTCATCATTTATGTCATAGAAAACTTGGTGTGTTACTTGGTTGATGAAATTGAAAAGAAGAAATTTTGAATTTGAATTTGTTTTCTGTTAAAAAAAATAAAAACTCTAAACTCTAAACTAAAACTTGAACCCTAGAACTAAACATAAACCCTTAACCCTAAAATCTAAACCTTAAACCCTAAAAACCCTAAACTCTAAACCCTAATCTTTAAACCCTAAGCCCTAAACCCAAAAACCCTAAACCCTAAACCCTAAACCTTAAACCTTAAAACTTAAACCCTAAACTCTGAACCCTAAATTCTAAACCTTAACTCTTAAACCCTAAACCCTAAACCATAAACCTTAAATCCTAAACCTTAAACCCTCAACTAACCCTAAACCCTAAACCCTAAACACTAAACCCTAAAAAGCTAAAATGTAAAACTAAACTAAATAATACCTAAAAATAAAATAAATAAATAAACCTAAACCAAAATATAATAAAAAGAAGATAAAATAAAAACCTAAACCTAAACCTAAACCTAAAAGAAAATAAAATAAGAAATAAAATGAATAAATAAAAACCAATGCTAAATTAAAAATAAAAAACCTACAACAACAAGAACAACAATAACAAGCCTTTATCCCACTACGTGGGGTCAGCTACATGAATCCTTCGTCTCCATTATGTCCTGTTATGTGTCAAATTCTCATTTAATTCATGTATACTAAGGTCATTTTCTATACATCTTAACCATGTCTTTTTAGGTCTACCTCTACCTTTCTTAACATAAGGTAAATCAAATGCATCTACTCTCCTAACCGGGTCATTGGATGGTCAACACTTTATGTTGCCAAACCATCTAAGGCGACTCTCTCTATCTAATTTGCCACTAGAGATACTTAATTTTTTCTCGAACATACTCATTTTGCATTTTATCTCTAAGAGTAAAGAAACTCATCCAATCGAACATCCTCATCTCTGCAACACTTAACTTAGTGTCATGCTTCTCTTTTATTGGCCAACATTCTACATCGTAAATCATTGCAGGTCTTACCACCATCTTATAAAATTTTCCTTAAGTTTAGCCAATACTTTTCTATCACACACTAGGCCAGATGCATTCCTCCACTTCAACCATCCAACTTGAATTCTACTAATAACATCTCCATCTATTTCACCATCATTTTAAATAATATACCTAAATTTTGGATCGCTCACTCTTTTAATGACTTGTTCACCTAATGTCAAAACAATACTACTACTTCTACAATAAAATTACACTCCATATATTCAATTTTTGATCTACTTCAATAAAAATCATTAGACTCTATGGTTGACCTCCATAATTCAAGTTTCTCTTGGACTCCCTATCTAGTCTTATCAATAAGAAAAATTTCATTAGCAAAAAGCATTCACCAAGATACATCATTCTGTAAATGCCTAATAAGAACATCCATAACTAAAGCAAAAAGATAAGGGCTTAAAGCTAATCCTTGATGTAATCCAATTGAAATAAGAAAATATTTTGTCAATCCTCCTTGTGTTTAGACACAAGTAATAGCTCTAGTATACATATCCTTAATGACTTGAATATAACATATATTAACTCCTTTATTTTCTAGAACTCTCCAAAGAACAACTCTTCAAACTTTATCATAACCTTTCTCTACATTAAAAAATATCATATGTAGATCCTCCTTGCTTTCTCTATACTTCTCCATCTACCTTGCATGAAACCAAACTGATTGTGAGAAACTTTTGTATCATATTGTAACTTATGCTCAATTATTATCTCTCATAATTTTAATGTGTGCCACACTAACTTAATTCCACTATAATTTGCACACTCTTGTGCATCACCTTTATTATTAAATATACGAATCAACAAACTCTTTCTCCACTCATCTAGCATCTTTTTAGTCTTTAAAATAACATTATCAAGATTTGTAAGCCAAGAAATTCCTTGATCTCCTAAACATTTCCACACTTCTATTGAAATATCATCAGGCCCTACTGTTTCTCCACATTTCATTTTCTTTAAAACTTCTCTAACTTCAGATTTACTAATACGATGACAAAAACTAAATTTTCTATTTTTGTTTAAAGTATTAAGGTTGCTAAAATCAATCATTTTTTTAGATCCTTCATTGAAATGTTTATCAAAATACCTCATCCACCTATTTTCAATATCCTTTTCTAAGAAAAACACTTTATGATTTTCAACCTTAATACACCTCAGTTGAGCTAGATCTTTACTTCTCCAATCTCTTTGGTTAGCAAACTTATACATACATCTTTCAATTTCTTTGGTATCTAATCTATTGTATAAATCACTATAAGCTAATTTTTTTGCATTAGATATTACTTTCATAGAATCTCTACATGCCACTTTATATTTTTCCAATTTCTCAGAGTTTTTACATCTAAACCAAGTTTTATAACAACACTTCTTATTTATTATCTTTTCTTGCAGATTCTGACTCCGCCACCAACTATTTTAACTAAAAGAAGCTTTTCCTTTTGATTCTCCAAGTACATTTTTAGAACTTACTTAATTTCACTTGATATTTTTCCCCACATAACATTAGCTTCCTTATGAACATCCCAAATTCTAAAATCTTGTAGCTTGCTCTTTAAAATATTTTTATTAGTGCTCTTTAAGTGCACCCATATAATCCTAGGATAATAATTTGATCTATTTTTTATCTTCCAATCTTTCATTATAAAATCTAAGACTAATTATCGATGTTGGGTATTTAAATTTTGACTTGGAATGACCTTACAACCTTTACAATCTAAACGATCTATTTTTCTTATTAGAAAATAATCAATCTGTGTTTTACTAGATCCATTTTTTATAAGTAATAATACATTCAGCTATTTTCTTAAATAATGTATTAGCAATTATAAAATTATAAGCTAAAGCAAAATCTAATATATTCCTACCTACTTCATTAAGCACTCCAAATCTATAACCACCATGAATACTTTTAAAATCCTATACCACTCTACCAACATGTCCATTTAAATATCCTCCAATAAATACTTTTTATTTAAAAGGTATCTTTTGTATTAATCCCTCTAATTTATTCCAAAATTTTTCTTTTGAGCCTACATCCAAACCTACTTAAGGAGCATAAACACTTATAACATTGATAATCTTAGTATCAACAATAATCTTTAAAGCTATAATTCTATCAACAATAATCTTTAAAGCTATAATTCTATCTCCGCATCTATTAATATTTATAACATTATTCTTCAAACTTTTATCTATAATCACACCTACGCCATTTCTAATTCGACTTCTACCTAAATACCAAAGTTTAGAACCTAAATTATCAATCTCCATGGCTTTCTCCCTAACCCATTTAGTTTCTTGAACACATAAAATATTTATCCTCCTATGAACCATAATATCTATTAATTCCATTGGTTTACTTGTAAGAGTAAATATATTCCAGGTTCCTAACCTAATTCTAGTTTCATGGACTAACTTCTTTGCCAGCATCCATCCATAATCTGGGAACCCTTACTTATTAAACACTGCACCCAGGCATTGATGCAGTGGCCCTTGCACATTTTTCACTATATATAGGACATACAACGTGTTGTTTGCAGGTGATGCCCTAGAATTAGCACAATGTTTTAAATGATTCATGTCATGATTAATTCAACAAGTTTTACATGAATAAAATAAAAATAAAATAAACCAAAAATAAAATAAAATGAAAACTAAATAAGAACCTAAACTTGAAAATTAAATCTAAAAATAAAACCTAAAAATAAATAAAAAATAAAGCCAAACCTTAAACTAAAAAAAACCTAAACCTAAACCTAAAATAAAAATAAAATAAACATAAACCTAAACTAAAAGAAGTTAAACTAAAATAAATAAAACCTAAACCAAAACCTAAAGTAAACATAACCTAAACCTAAACCTAAATCATAAATAAAATAAAATAAAATAAAAATTAACCTAAACTTAAACTAAAAAATAAAACCTAAAAATATATCTAAAATAAAAACCTAAAACTTAAGCCTAAAAAAAAACATAAACCTAAACCAAAACCTAAAAATAAAAAATAAAACTTAAACCTAAAAAATAAAATAAAAATAAAACTAAACTAAAAAATAAACCTAATCCTAAACCTAAACCTAAACTAAAATAATTAAACCAAATTATTCAAACTAAACTAAATAAAAATAAAAATAAACATAAATAAAATAAAATAAAAAATAAATAAAAATAAATGAAAAACAAACTAAATAAACCTAAACCTATGAGTTAAAAAATCCTAAACCTAAACCCAAAACCCTCCTAAACCAAATATAAACCTAAAACCTAAAACCCTAAAACCCTAAATAAACCCTAAACCTAAAGCCTAAACCCCAAACCCAAAACTTAAAAAACATAAACCCTAAACCCTAAAACCTAAAACCTAAAACCTAAACTAAATAAAACCTAAAAATAAATAAATAAATAACCATAAACCTAAATACAATAAAAAAATAAAATAAAACCTAAACCTAAACCTAAACCTAAATGTAAAAATAAAATAAAATAAAAAATAAAAACTAAACTAAAATAAAATAAATAAATTCCAAAACTAAACTAAAAAATTAAAATAAACATAAAAACAAAAAACCTAAATAAATAAAATAAAAACTAAATGTAAAATAAAAATAACATAAACCTAAAATAAAATAAAATATAAACTAAATTAAAACTTAAACCTAAAAAATAAACTAAAAATAAATCCTAAAAATAAATAAAAATAAAACCTAAACCTTAAACTAAAAAAAACCTAAACTATAAAAAAACAAAACCTACATAAGGAAAATAAAATAAACCTAATATAAACTAAAATAAACTATACTAAAATAAATAAAACCTAAACCTAAACCTGAAATAAACTAAACCTAAACCCTAAACTAAATAAAATAAAATAAACTAAAAATAAACCTAAACTATAAAATAAAACCTAAGAAAATCCTAGAATAAAAACCTAAAACCTAAACTAAAAAAGTAAATTAAAAACCTAAATCAAAACATAAAAATAAAAAATAAAATAAAAATAAAACTAAACTAGAAAAATAAACATAAACCTAATCAAACCAAAAATAAATAAAAAAACATAATATGAACTAAAAAATAAATAAACCTAAAATAAATAAACTAAACTGAAAAATAAAAATAAACATAAATAAAATAAAAAAAAATAAAAAAACTAAATAACTAAATAAACCTAAACCTATCTGGTTTACTAATTTTTTTTAAAGCCTAAACCCTAAACCCTAAACAAACCCTAAACCTAAACCCTAAACATTAAACCTAAACCCTAACCTAACTTAAACCCTAAATCCTAAACCCTAAACATTAAACCTAAACCTCAAAACCCTAACCTCAACCCCTAAACTAAACTAAACCTAAACCCTAACCCTAAACACTACACCCTAATCCTAAACTCTAAAACCTTAAACCCTAACCCTAAACTCTAAACCCTAAAATCATAAACCCTAAAACCCTAAACCTTAAACCCTAACCCTAAGCCACAAACCCTAAACCTAAACCTAAACCTAAACTTAAAGTAACTAAATAAATTAAAAATTAACTTAAACCCTCCAACCTAATAATCTTAAACCCTAAGAGTGGGGAGAAACTTGACGTTAGGAACATCACCATCAACCAGGCTCAGTCTAGATTTGGCAGTGGAGGCGAAGGCGAAGGTGGTGGTTATCATAGTGGTGGGGATCTAGGGTGGATATGGAGGTGGTTTGAGCAATGGTGTTATGGAGCGGGGAGGAGCGATGTTACATCCATGGTGGTGGTGGAGGGAGAGATCGGGGATATGATGGTGGATCCAGCTACTCGAGAGGCCAGGGTGATCTTGATGGGAACTAGAGAAACTGAAGAATGACCGATCCAATCTTCTACTTATGGAACTATGTATTTTAGTAGAGATGGTTCTAGTTATCTTGGGTTTTTGATTTGCTCTATGCATGCACATTTTTTATCTGTCTTAGAAAACTTGGTGTGTTACTTGGTTGATGAAATCGAAAAGAAGAAATGTTGAATATGAATTTATTCTCTATTAAAAAAACCAAAAATCCTAAACCGTAAACTAAAACCTGAACCCTAGACCTAAAACCTAAACCCTAAACCCTATAAACCCTAAACCCTAAAACCTAAACCCTTAAACCTAAAACATAAACCCTAAACCCTAAACCCTAAACCTTAAATGCTCAACTAACCCTAAGCCCTAAACCTTAAACCCTAAAAAGCTAAAAACCTAAACCTAAACTAAGTAAAATCTAAAAATAAAATAAATAAAAAATCTTAATTCAAAATAAAATAAAAACCTAAACTAAAACCTAAACTTAAACCTAAGCCTAAAAAGAAAAAATTAACTAAAATAAAATAAAAAAATCTAAACTAAACCAAAAAATAAAAAAAACCTAAATAAAATAAAACTAAACTTAAAATAAAAATAAAATAAACCTATAAAAAATAAAATAAAACTAAATAAAACCTAAACCTAAAATAACCAAAAATAAAACCTAAAAATAAATAAAAATAAAACCTAAACCCTAAACTAAAAAAGAACACCTAAACTTAAAATAAAATTAAATAAACTTAAACCTAAATTAAAATTGCTAAAAAATAAATAAAACATAAACCTAAACCTAAAATAAACTAAACCTAAACATTAACCTAAACCCTAAATAAAATAAACTAAATCAAAAAATAAAGCCTAAAAATAAACCTAAAATAAAATCCTAAAACCTAAATCTAAACCTAAAGATAAAAAATAAAACCTAAACCTAAAAAATATAATAAATATAAACCTAAACATAAACCTAAATCTAAAAAATAAACTAAAATAAAAACCTAAACAAAAATAAATAAACCTAAAATAAATAAACTAAACTAAATAAAAATAAAAATAAACCAAACTAAAAATAAGAAATAAAATAAACTAAAATAAATAAAAAATAAACTAAATAAACTAAATAAACATAAACTATGAGTTTACTTAAATTTTTTTTTTTAAAAAAAACCCTAACCCTAAACCCTAAACTAAAAAACTAACCCTAGACCTCAAACTCTGAACCCTAAACTTACAACCCTAAACCATAAACCCTTAACACAAAATCCTAAAACCTACAACCTAAACCTTAAACCCTAAACTACAAACCATAAACCCTAAACCATAAAAACCAAAAAACCTAAACCTAAACTAAATGAAACCTAAAAATAAAATAAATAAAAAAACCTAAACCTAAATAAAATAAAAAAATTAAATCAAATAAAAACCTAAACTAAAATGTAAAGCTAAACCCAAACCTAATGGTAAAAATAAAATAAAATAAAAAATAAAAACTAAAATAAAATAAAATAGATAAAAACCTGAACTAAACTAAAAAAATAAAATAAACCGAAAAATAAAAAACCTAAATAAAATAAAAACTATACTTAAAATAAAAATAAAATAAACCTAAATAAAAATAAAGTAAAAATAAATAAAAACCTAAACCTAAACCTAAAAAATAAACTGAAAAATAAAACCTAAAATAAATAAAAAATAAAACCTAAACCTAAAACTAAAATAAACAAAATAAAATAAACATAAACCTAAACTAAAATAAATAAAACCTAAACCTAAACCTAAACCCTAAACTAAATAAATTAAAATAAACTAAAAATAACCCTAAACCTAAACTAAAAAATAAAACCTAAAAATAAACCTAAAATAAAAACCAAAAACCTAAACCTAAAAAAATAAAATTAAAACATAAGCCTAAATCTAAAAATAAAAATTAAAAACAAAACCTAAAAAATAAAATAAAAATAAAACTAAACTAAAAAATTAACATAAACCTAGAAGAAAACCTAAAAAAATAAAGTAAAATAAAAACCTAAACCAAAATAAATAAACCTAAAATAAATAAACTAAACTAAATAAAAAATTAATATAAATAAAAAATAAACTAAACTAAAATACATAAAAAATAAACTAAATTAACCTAAACCAACTGATTTACTTAATTAGAAAAAAAACCCTAAACTCTAAAGCTTGAACCCTAAACCCTAAATCCTAAATCCTAAACCCTAAAACCATAAATCATAAAACCCTAAACACTAAACCCTAAACCTTAAACCCTAAATCCTAAAAACCTAAAATTCTAAACCTAAACTAAATAAAATGAAAAAAAATAAATATAAAACCTAAACCTAAATAAAATAAAAAATAAAAAACAAATAAATAAAAACCGAAGCTAAAACCAAAACCTGAACCTACACCTAAATGTAAAATAAAATAAAATAAATAATAAAAACTATGCTAAAATAAAATCCTAAACTAAACTAAAAAATAAAATAAACCTAAAATAAAAACCTAAATAACATAAAACCTAAACATAAAATAAAAATTAAAAAAACCTAAAATAAAACAAAATAAAAAAAAATAAAAACCAAAACCTAAAAAATAAACCTTAAAATAAAATCTACAAATAAATAAAAAATAAATCCTAAACCCTAAACTAAAAAAAACCTAAACCTAAACCCTAAACTAAATAAAATAAAATAAACTAAAAATAAACTTAAACCTAAACAAAAAAATAAAACCTAAAAATAAACCTAAAATAAAAACTAAAACCTAAACCTAAAAAAATAAAATAAATACCTAAACCTAAAAAATAAAATAAAAATAAAACTAAACTAAAAAAATACATATAAACCTAAACCAAAATAAAAAAAAAACTAAAATAAAAAACCTAAACTAAAATAAATAAACTTAAAATAAATAAAATAAACTAAATAAAAATTAAAAACATAAAAATATAAAATAAAATAAATAAAAATAAATGGAAAATAAATTATATAAAATAAATAAACCTATACCGATCAGTTTATTTAATTAAAAAAAAATCCTAAACACAAAACCCTAAATATTAAACCCTAAATCCTAAACCCTGAACCCTAAACCCTAAACACTAAAACTAACCCTAAACCATCAACCCTAAACCTATAGCCATTAACTGTAAACCTAAACCCTAAACCCTAAACCCTAAATATAATAATAATAATAATAATAATAATAATAATAATAATAATAATAATAATGAATAAAAAAACTTACCCATAAACCCTAAACCATAAACCTTAATACTAAGCCTAAAATCTAAACCCTAAAACCTAAACCCTAAACCTAAACCTAAACCCTAAACCCTAAACTTAAACCTAAACCCTAAACTCTAAACCCCAAACCCTAAAGCCTAAACCCTAAACCCTAAAACCCTAAACCAGACAAAACTAACCTAAACCTAAAACCTAAGCTTAAATCTAAATTAACTATAAATGTGTTAACCCTAACCCTAAACTCAAACCCTAAACCTAAAGCTAAACCTTAAATCCTACTAAAGCCCTAAATCTAAACCTAAACATAACCCTAAACCCTAAAACCCTAAACCCTAAACCCTAAACTTTAAACCCTAAACCCTAAATAGTAAAAACCTAAACTAAGAAAATAAAATAAAATCCTAAACCTAAACTTGAAAATAAAAAATAAAACCTAAACCTAAAAAATATAATAAAAATAAAATTAAACTAAAAACTAAGCATAAACCCAAACCTAATCCTAAATAAAATAAAGAACTAAAATAAATAAACTAAAATAAAATAAATGAAAATAAATAAAATATAAAGTAATCCTAAACTGCTTAATTTAAAATAAACCTAAACCCTAAATAAACCCTAAACCCTATACCCTATACCCTAAAAAACCTTAAAGCTTAAACTAACCCTAAACCCTAAACCCAAACCCAAACCCAAACCTTAAATCTTAATGCATAAACCCTAAACTCTGAACTAACCCTAAACCCTAACCTAACCTTAAACCCTAAACCCTCAAAACCCTAAATCCTAAAGCCTAAACCCTAAACCCTAAACCCTAACCCTAAACCCTAAACCCTAAAACTCTAAACCCTAAACTCTAAAACCCTAAACATGAAACCTTAAATACCTAAAAACCTAAACCTAAACTTGATAATAAAATATATAAACTAATAAAAAAATAAAAAAATAAAACCTAAATAAAAACTTAAACATAAAAATAAAATAAAATCAAAAATAAAAATAAACTAAAATAAAAGGAATTAAAATCTAAAGTAAACTAAAATAATAAAATAAACCCTTAAATAAAAACCTAAATAAACTAAAAACTAAACCTAAACCTAAACCAAAAAAATAGAAAATAAAACCTAAACCTAAAAAATAAAATAAAAATAAAACTCAGCTAAAAAAATAAGCCTAAACACAAAACTAAACCTAAAGATAAACTAAAATAAAATAAACTAAAATAAATAAATAAAAAAATAAAATAAACTAAATAAACCTAAACTTAACTTAATTAAAGAAAACCCTAAACTAAACAAACCTAAACCACAAATCCTAAATCCTAAAAAAAAAACCTAAATCCTAAATCTTAAACCTTAAAGTGACTTAACCCTAAACCCTAAAACCCTAAACCCTAACACTAACCCTAAACCATAAACCTTCAACTTTAAACCCTAAAACCCTAAACCCAAAACCCTAAACTAACCTTAAAATTTAAACCCTAAACCCTAAAAACCTTAAACCCTAGGCCCTAAACTATCCCTAAACCCTAAATTATCTCTAAACCCTAAGCTAACCCTAAACCCTAAAGCCTAAACACTAAACCCTAAACCCTAAACCCTAACCCTAAAACCTAAACCCTAAAACCCTAAACCCTAAAACCCCAAACCCTAAACCTAAAACCCTAAACCCTAAACCCTAAAAACCTAAAAACCTAAACTTAAACTAAATAGAACATAATAATAAAATAAATAAGAAACCTAAACCAAAATAAAATAAAATAGAAACCTAAACTAAAACCTAAACCTAAATGTAAAAATAAAATAAACCAAAAAATAAAAAAATAATAATAAAATAAATAAAAAATCTATAAACTAAAAATTAAATTATTAAAATAAAAAACTTAAATAAACTAAACACTTAATGTAAAATAAAAAATAAACCTAAAATAAAATAAATAAATGCTAAATATATTCCTAAACCTAAAAAATAAACCTAAAAATAAAGCTTAAAAAAATAAAAAAATAAAAACCTAAACCCTAAACAAAAAAAAACTAAACATAAAATAAAAATAAAATAAATAAAATAAAATAAACCTAAACTTAAACTAAAATAATTTAAATTAAAATAAATAAAACCTAAATTAAATTAAACCTAAACAAAAACAAAAACTAAATAAAATAAAATAAACTAAAAATAAACCTAAACCAAAAAAATAAACTAAAATAAAAAACCTAAACTAAAATGAATAAACTTAAAATAAATAAACTAAAATAAATAAATAAAAAAATAAACATAAATTAAAATAAAAAATAAAATAAACTAAAATAAATAAAAATAAACTAAAAAAATAAACTTAAACCTAATTTTTTTTTTAAAAAATACTAAACCCTAAGTCATAAACCCTGGACCCTAAACCCTAAAATTAACCCTAAACCTACAACCTTAAACGTTCAATGCTAGGCCATAAACCTGAAACCCTGACACCCTAAATCCTAAACTCTAAACTCTAAACCCTAATCCCTAAACCCTAAACAAACCTAAAATCTTAAACTCTAAGCCTTAAACCAAACCTAAACCTAAAACCCTAAACCATAAACCTAAAACTTACAACCCTAAACTTAATCCCCAAACCTAAATCCTAAACCTTAAACCCTAAACCTAAACTAACCCTAAACCTAAACCTAAACTAAACCTAAACCCTAAGAATAGATAGAACTTTGATGGGGAACATCTCCAATCAGCCTAGATCTAAGGAGGCAAAGGAGGCAATTATCATAGTGGTGGTGGGGGATCTAGAGGTTCTGGTGGAGATGGAGGTGGTGGTGACAGTAGTGGTGGTTACGAAGGAAAGAGGATCGATGGAGGTTATAGCCATGGTGGTAGCGGAGGGACAGATCAGGGATATGATGGCGGATCTCACTACTCAAGAGGTGGGGGTGATAATGATGGGAACTAGAGAAACTGAAGAATGGTCGATCCGATCTGCTACTTATGGAACTGTGTCTTTAGAGTAGATATTGTTCAACTTATCTAGGGTTTTTAATTAGTTCTTAGGGTGCTCATTTTTATCTATGTCATCTCTTATGTCTTAAAAAACTTTGGGTGCTACTTCGTTGATGAAATTGAAAAGAAGAAATGTTGAATCTGAATTTATTCTTTGTTAAAAAAATGTTAAACCCTAAACTAAAACTTAAATCTTAAATCTAAAACTTAAACCCTAAACCCTAAACCCCAAACCTTAAACCCTAAATAACCCTAAACCCTAAACCCTAAAAAACCAAAAACCTAAACCTAAACTAAATAAAACCTAAAAATAAATTAAATTAAAATACCTAAACCAAAATAAAATAAATAAAATAAAATAAAAACATGAACTACAACCTAAACCTAAACCTAAAAAAAACAAAATAAAAAATAAAAACTAAACTAAAATAAAATAAATAAAAACCTAAACTAAACTAAAAAATAAAAAACCTAAATAAAATAAAAACTAAACCTAAAATAAAAATAAATAAACATAAAATAAAATAAAATAAAAGATAAATAAAAACCTAAACCTAAAATATAAACATAAAAATAAAACCTAAAAATAAGCAAAAAATAAAACCTAAACCCTAAACTAAAAAAAACCTAAACTTAAAATAAAAATAAAATAAACAAAGTAAAATTAACCTAAACCTAAACAAAAATAAACTAAACTAAAATAAATAAAACATAAACTTAAACCTACAATAAACTAAACATAAACCTAAAGCTAAACTAAATAAAATAAAATAAACTAAAAACAAACCTAGAGCTAAAAAAGAAATAAAACCTAAAATTAAACTTAAAATAAGAACTTAAAACCTAAATCTAAAAGAATAAAATAAAAATTAAAGCCTAAACCTAAAAAAACCATAAACATAAAAAATAAAATAAAAATAAACTAAACTCAAAATAAACCAAAACCTAATAAATAAACTAAAAAAAAAAAACCAAAAATAAAATAAATAAATCTAAAATAAATAAACTAAACCTAAATAAAAAAAAATAAACTTAAATAAAAGATAAACTCAAATAAATATAAAATAGACTAAATAAGTTAAAACTTCCTGATTTACTTAATTTAAAAAAAGCCTTTAAAACCTAAATCCTAAACCCTAAACCTTAAAACCTAAATCGTAAAGTAACCCTAAACATAAACCCTAATCCTAAAACTTAAACCCTTAAATCTTAAACCCTAAACCATCAACCATAAACCCTAAACCCTATAAACCTAAATCAAAACCCTAAAACCCTAAACCCTAAACCCTAAACCCTAAACCTTAAACCCTAAAACCTGTAACCCTAAACCCAAATCCCCAAACCCTAAACTCTAAACCCTAACCTAACCCTAAACACTATGAATGGGCAAAACATTGATGGTAGGAGCATCACCGTCAACGCTACTAGATCTTTTGGAGGCAAGGGTAAGGCAGCTTATCACCGTGGTGGGGGATCTGGAGGTGCTAGTGGATATGGAGGTGGTGGTTAGAGTAGTGGTGTTTATGGAGGTGGGGGGACCGTTGGAGGTTAAATCTATGGTGGTGGCGAAGGGAAAGATCAGAGTTATGATGGGGAATCTCGCTACTAGAGAGGTGGGGGGAGGTTCTGATGGGAACTGGAGAAACTAGAGAAACTTTAGAATGGCAGATTTGATCTGCTACTTATGGAACTATGTCTTTCTAATAGAGATGGTTCGAATTATCTAGGGTTTTTATTTTGCTCTATGGGTGTTTATTTTTGATCTATGTCATCACTTGTGTCTTAGAAAACTTGGTGTGCTACTTGGATGATGACATCAAAAAGAAGAAATGTTAAATATAAATTTTTTCCCTATTAAAAATCCCTAAATCCTAAAATAAAACTTAAACCGTAAAACTAAAACCTAAATCCTAAACCATATATCCTAAACCCTAAAAAGCATAAACCCTAAACACTAAACCTAAAACCCTAAACTCTAAACCCTAAACCTTATACCCTAAAACCTTAAACCTTAAACCCTAAACCCTAAACCATAAAATGATAAACCCTAAACCCTAAAACCTACAACCCTAAACCCTAATCCCTAAACTTTAAACCCCAAATCCTAAACCCTAAATCCTAAACCCTAAACTAATACTAAACCCTAAACCCTAAACCCTAAACCCTAAACTAAAACTAAATCTTATCCCTAAACCCTAAACCCTAAACCCTGAAAAAAGATGTGATTAGGAGTAGATCCAAATAATGATCTAATCCTAACATAGTTATGATAGCTAAAGAAATTGTTTTGAAGAGACTTTCCCTTGACTATTAGAGATTTTAATACCCTAAACCCTATCCCTAAATCATATTATATTACCATATATTATAGAATAATGTAGCATCATCGATTTGAGCATGTAGAGAAGTGTTTTTGGATGTTATAAGATGTTTTGAAATGTTTTAGTATATTATGGTATTATGCCCTATAGTCTTTATTAATATAAAACATAAAAATATTGATTTAATAAATCAGATGATGAAATTTGTTAAATTTAAAGTGGGAATTAGGTTGTAGTGCCAAAGGTGTGCTACACCACTTGTAGTCTATAAAGTAAGATTTTATGTTCAAAATAAATATTATATGTTGTAGCATAGTATAGCATCATATATCATAATATATTGTCCTAAGCATTTTAAATTCCATTAGTATTTTACAATCATGCAGTCGAGCCTACACTAGCATTATTTATAAAAATGTTGATTTAGACTTTAAAATGGTAGAATTTGGCCAAATTCATAATAGGTAGAGCATGACATCATAATATATTATTTCAATTTAAAATATGTAAGTGAAACGACTAAAATATATAGTTTTTTATTGTTTAGACTAATTTTATAGTTTTTTATCTTAAGCAATCCCTTGTGATGTGAAATGCAATATAATATAATATAATATGTTATAGTGTATTATAATATAGGATGCCATAACATAGTGTAGTGTCATGCATTATAGCATACTATTGTGTATTACTACCTATTGTTTAGCATATTTTAGTTTATTATAATATGATGCAGTAGAGTTTGTACTAGTATAATTCATTAAAATATTAATTTATAGGCTGATATGATGGGATTTGGCCAAATTTAAGGTTAGCTTTAGGGAACATCATTGGGGGTATGCTATGGTGTGTCATTTAATCAAAAGAATAGAATTTTGCATCCAAAATAAATGTTCATTTTTCAACCAAATTTTATAAATTATTTGCTTAAAGTGATTCATTTCAAAGTGTAATGTAAGATAATATATTACATGAAAGCATATTAAAATATAATGTACATAACAATATAACTTCACATATTTATGAATGTGGAGGTGTGTTACTAAATGTTATTGTACATTTTAGTTTATTTTACTTTTATTATAATACATCAGGTCAAAACTCACAAAAATGTTAATTTGGGGGTTGAGATGGAAAAATTTGGTCAAATTCATGGCACATAGCAAAACGCAACACCAAAATTATGCTATTTTGTACCATTTCTATTGGAAAAATAACATTTTTACATCCAAAATAAAAATTATTCCTATTTTGAAAAATTTTGTTATTTGTTCCTTTTATGTCATTCTAATGAGGTGTAATGTTAGACAATACATTATATTATATAAAATTATAATATAACATCATATATTATAATATAATATAGTGTGTTAATTCACACTATAATATGTTTAGCATGATATTGTGTAGTTAGTTTGAGCTTGCAAGATCACAAATCATAAAATGTTGATTACAATGTTAAGATGATGTAATTTGAATGAATACATTGTTAGGATTTTGGTTGAACTATTAAAGGTGTGCATAAGAGTAGAAATAAGATTTGAGGAGAATTCCATGTCAAGGATATAGAGGGAGATCCGCTAGGGGATCACACATGCATTGGACATGACATGTGGGGAGTTTATGTCGAGGGCATAGAAGAAGAAAATCTTCTTGGGATAAGGTTTGAATTTGATTTGATTATATGATTTATGGAAAGAAGATCCACTATGGATAAGAATCTATAATCCACTAGGGATTAAGATCGAATCAACTTTAATTTGTTTTGTTATAATTAATGTGGAGGCATATCTACTAAAGATATGGGCTCAAGTCCACTAGGGATCAGGTATATGAACCTTCCACTTATGAAGCAGGTTCGGGCTATCCACTAGGGATTGGGATTTGAGTTTGATTTCATAGATTTGTTTGGGGATGTATTCACTAGGACTAAGAGTTTGGTTGGATTTCTTTGATTTAGACTGTATTGGGGCAGTTTGTTTAATTTTACTCCACTATAGAGGTTGGTTTTGAATTTGATTTATTTGCTTGACTTGTTTATATATGATTTGGGGATCCACTAGGGAGAAGGGTGTGATTTAACTCAGGGAAAATCGATTCAATTTAATTTAACTGAAGTTAATGTATGGACCTATCAATGCGATGGACCACCGAGAAGGGGCTATATCCTTGACCTACATCAGTTTACAAATCCAAAGGGATAGTTTACCACTGTGGGATAGAGCTAGCAACCTGGGGTTGCCTTTGCAGCAATGTGCTAAGAAGAAGGCATAGTAGACTTACATCTTCCAAAGTAAGGAACAACCGCAGGGGTGACTTGTTGGATGCATAATAAATCGAACCTAACCTAGGGCGACTACTAAGTGAATGTCACTAGGAACATATGTCAACTCAAAAGTAGTCAAGATTACTTTTATCTTAATCTCATGTGATTTGATATGATTTGTTTGGACTAGTTTGATTTTGAATTGATGGCATATCCGTTGGGTATGTGAGCTCGGTCAAATTTGATAGATTTAATTAATGGACCATGTTGGTGTGCAATGGACCAACTAAGAAGGGGCTATATCAGACTTGTCCTATCTCAGATTTATAAATCCGAAGGGATAGTCTACTAGCTATACTAGGATGAAGGCATAGCAGACTTACATCTTCTAAAGTAGGGAGCAACTGCTGGGGTGACCTGTTGGTAGCACAACAAATCAAATCTGACTTGGACAACTACTGAATGAATAACACTAGGGACTTATATCAACTCAAGAGTAGTCAGGCGATTCCTATAGGGAATTTTGTTGACACCACCCTAAAGATAAGATGTCTGCTTGGGAAAAGGTACCATTAAGGGTGTCCTCCTAATCCACAAGTGAATATATATTTTGTTTATATGTTTGAGTGGAACCTGTTAGTGTGCAAGGGACCACACTGAGAAGGGGCTATGTGGGCCTTGACCTATCTCAGATTTATTGGACCAAGGGAGAATCTGCACATCCACATGACGGATTCTCCAACCACATGGGTGGTTACTTGGAAAGGGGAACTGTTCAATCTGATAGTAACCTTAGTATTGTCTAAATGGGGCCATAAAGGATGCGATCCAAATATAGTACCCATAAGGGAGGTGCTATTAGGGGCGTTATCCTAAGCTCTGGAAAAGAAAGCCTATAAGTGTACCATGGCAAACTCATTGAGAAATTGTAATAGACTTACATATACTATGAGTGGTGTATCCTAAGGTGCTAGAACCAACCAACCTAAGGTGTATCCTTTAGCATGAGTGGTGTATCCATCAGCTTAGTAAGAACAAACCAACCTAAGATCCCCGTGGATGTGTAATGATCAATCTAGAAAGAAAGTGTGTTGGCTTATAATTTTCAAAGTTTAACTGATCATCGAGATAGTCTGTCATCGACGGGACAGATGCTATCTAACTTAGAGTGACTACTAAGCGGGGAGCCCTAAGGAAGGACTGGACCCATACTTGAAGCAGTCAAGAGGGAAGGAGCCACTAGGGGAGTTATCCTAAACCTCAAATATACTCGACCCAATCAGTGCATGAAGGCTAATCTAAGAAAAAAGCATAGTAGACTCACATCCTCTTAAATGAAGCCAACATGAGGTAGCTTACACCACGCATTAAGGCTTACCAAACTAACAAGGCGCTCATCGATGTGCAGTGGCCAAGTAAGGAAGGAAAGTGTAGTAGACTTACATCCTCCAAAGAAAGAACGCCATTGGCATGACATACTAGCAGGGTAGCACGTCAACCCGACTTAGAGAAGCTACTGAGTGAGTGTCACTGTGGGCGTTATCTCAACTCAGAGTAGCCTGAGACAAAAGATATGTGCTTATTTTACATGTTTGTTTGTAGTATGTATTTGTGTTGTATCGATGAAGGATAGGATGCCACTCAGGTTCCTTACACCTACCCTAAACACATCATGATAAATTCACGAATAAGAATACTTTTTACATTAAAGATATTAAATTTGAAATGAAATTTTCATTGATGATAATTATTTTTAAACATGATTTATAATATTTATTTAAGTAAAGACCATTGACTGGAAGCATTGGGTGCTCTCCTTTATGATTAATAGGTTGATAAGATTCTTCTTAGTAGGCCTTCTCTCTGGCAACAGGGCCTTCCCAAGTGGGTTCAAACTTGCCTCCTATCTTAGGAAGGGCAAAAATAGATCTCCTTAGAACTAAAATAAGCTCTCTTTCTTAAAAAACTCTAGGATTGACCAACTTGTTATGATCTTGAATCATTTTAGCTTTGTACAACTTAAGGTTTTAACATGCTCATAAGTGTCTCTCCTCCAAACCTTCAAGCTCTTCTAATCATAACTTAGCATTCTACTCTATTGTGATCTTACTACCCACAACTATCCTTAGTGATGGGAGTTGGACTTCTAATGGTTGAATGGCTTCAGACCCATACACTAAGGAGAAAGGAGTAAACTAAGTTGGAGTTCTATTTGTGGTATGGTAGCTTCAACTAACTGCTCATGCCACTGTCGCTTATTATTGTCGAGTGTTTTCTTTAGTATTTAGATGACAATTTTGTTGAAGGCTTCTACTAAGCTATTTTCCCTTGGGTAGTTGATGGTAGAATATCCCCAATCTATGTTATTTCTTTGGGAAAAGTTGTTGATCTCCGTGCTCTTAAATGCAGTACCATTATCATATATAATTCATCGAGGTACTCTAAACCTATATATAATATGGTTCCTAAAAAATTGGAGCACATGCTGAGTTGTGACCTCTCTGAGCATAATCACCTTTTCCCCTATTTGGAAAAGATAAATTGATGACCCTTTGAAGGAGGATCAATCAATACTATGTCGGTACCCCAACACTCAAATGGCCATGCCAATGTGATGTAGAATGTTGGGTGGTTGGTGTAGGACCACACCGTGTATTTGACAATGGTGGCATCAACTAATCATATCCATGCAATATTTGATCATCGATGACCAATAGTATCCATGTCTCTTGATGTTAGCTTTCATCTTCAAACCGGATTGGTTGGCTCCACATAATCCTGAGTGTACCTCAATCATGATGTTACAAGCTTTATGCTTATCTAAAAAATGTTACCACATATGATCAAAAGATCACTGATATAATATACCATCCACAAGAGCATAGAAAAGTGCTCTCTACTTCATCTGATGGGCTTGAGACTTGTCTTGAGGTTGTTTGCCTTTATTTAGGTAATCCATGAATGGTTGCCTCTAATCTTACTCCTCATTATTCCTGGTAATGGCCACCTCCCCTTCAAGAAAGTACTTTTTGATGAGTTTAATATCAATGAGGGATAAGACTTGTATATTTTAGACCTTTATTGATATGGACTCATCCTCTAGATATGCCAACTCCTTGGCAAGCTTGGCTAAAGCATACACTACAATGTTCTCTCCAAGAGGAATCTTATAAATGGTAACCTCTAAGATTTGGGCTAACACTCAATGATGTACTGATGGTAGTGATGGAGCTTGGGCTTTATAACCTTATAGGACCCAGCAATTTGGTTGATAACTAGCTCAGAATCCTTGAAGATGTTGATGTTCTAGATGCTTAGAGTAATAGCTAACTCTAGATAGGCATTCAAAGCCTCATATTCTACTTCATTGTTGGTGCAAGGATTGGACAGATGATATGAGAATCTCATCACATTGGTCGATTAAGAGAACTATTCCTACCATCCTAGAAGTAGATTATGGTTCTTCTCCTCTTTGAGAGGAAGCCAGACCATCAGAGTACATCTCCCAGTGGTGAATGCTAGTATCTCCTATGTTCATGATTTATTCATCGGGGAGATCATCTTTAAGTAGAGAGTTAGCAGGAAGTGGGTGTGCTGCTAAGAAATCTACTAGTGCTTATCCTTTCACCGCACAGAGGGGTATGAAGGTAGTGTCAAACTGTGAGAGGATCATGGACCATCATGCCAACCATCTGGATAGCATTGACCATGTCACGAGATACTATAGTGGATTGATTTTAGAGATTAAGTTCACCTTATGAGGAAGCATGTTGTGTTGTAACTTTTGGGATGCAAAGATTAAAGCTAGGCAATGCTTCTCAATGGGTGAATAATTAACCTCAGTAAGGATTATACGAAGGCTGAGATAGTATAGTGCATTATCTTTCTCTTCATCATTGGCTTGGGCCAATAAAGCACCAAGGGAGTCATCTAACACAGCAGTGTAAAGTATAAGCGGCTTACCTGAGATAGGGGCTGATAGAACCAATGACATCATCAGGTAATGCTTAATGTCTTCAAAGGCATGCTCGCACTTATCAATCCACATAAACTTGTTATCCTTTTTGACAAGTGCTGAGAATGGCTGACATTTTTTGATAGGTAGGATGTAAAGCTTCTTAGATACATCAACTACCCTTGGAATGATCTGAGTTGAGTTAAACTTTTAGGGGGTGGCATCTCTAATATCACCTTGATCTTCTCCATATTGATTTTGATTCCCTGATTTCAGACAACAAACCCAAGAAATTTTTCTGAAGTTACTCCGAATGAACACTTCAGGGGTTCCTTTTGAGGTAAAATTGTTTACTGCTCAAAAACTACTATCAAGTCAAAGATATGGTGTACCTTTTCTCTACTTTTGACCACGAGATCATCGACATAGCACTAGACTTGGTGATAAATGAGTTCACCAAAGATTAGAGTGATAAATGAGTAGCAGATTTTAAGGATGCAAGGCATGACCTTATAACAATAGTTATTGATTGGGGTTCTAAAAGTAATGCATCTTTTATCTTCAGTGGCCATCTTTATTTGGTTATATCCAGATGAGCCATCCATGAAAGAGAAGACTGCATGAGTAGAGGCAATGTCCACCATCAGCTCCAAGATTGGTGGTGGAAATTCATCTTTTGGACATGCCTTATTTAAATCCCTAAAATTGATGCATATGTGAATTTGGCCATTTTTTTCTTAATTAGGATGATGTTGACTAACTAGGTAAGATATTTTTCTTCTCGATTGAGGCCAGGATCAATCAATTTCTTTACTTCATAAATGACCTATTGTTATATGTCTAATCATATGCATCTAGGAGCTTTCTTGATAGGGTTAGCAGTAGGCTCTATTGCTAGTTTATAGACCGCTACATCAGGAGCTAATCCAGGCATCTCTTTATAACTCCATGCAAGGCAGTTCTCAAACTTAGTCAATAGCCTAACTTAGTCATTGGTTTCAATTTCATTCAATAAAGAACTAATGTATGTCGGGCGTGGATCTTCTTCAGTTTCTAAGTTGATTTCCTTGAGCTCGTTGATTGTTGACTTGATCTCTTTGAACTCGGCATTGCATCTTTGGCGCAAAATCATCTAGATCATCTGACATTTTTATGCATAACTCTTCATATAAGTTAAAGTGATTTGAATAGAACCTATCAAATTCTAAATGATTGGTGATGACTAAGCAGTAATCATCATCATCGACTAGACCCATTGTACTGAATCCTAGTCCCAGTCTTGATTGAGAGCTTTGCATTTGTTCTTCCATATTCATTCGAAGTAGTATGACTTGTGCTTTGACCAAGTATGTGGGATTAACCCTTTCTTTGCTAAATTATGAACATAAGATATGTACCAATCAAAAGGAAATTCTATTAAATCTTTATATGAATCCTCCTTAAATTCTACATCAACTTCTTGACTTGAGGATGATGCTACTAGAAAGGTATTCACACATGTGGATGACTTAGAGGCTCCCTTAACTACCAAACCCTCAGCTTCTTGAGAGGGAAGTGGGGTTAGAGCTAAGCTTCCCAACTGATGCCTAACTGTTTCACATATAGACTTGGATACACTTATGCTTTGCTTTGGAGCCTGGTCTTCATCACTATCTAGCTCAAGTGTCACCTCCAATGGAATCTACTACTGAGAAGAGTTGGCTAGTGTGCTAAGCATATAAGACTCAACCAATGAGCTAGATTCTAAGTTTATATGGATAGCAGGTATATTGATGGTAGTTGAGACATATCTTCTATTGGATGGCTAAGAGGTTTTCCACCCCTGGGACTGCCTCTGAACTAGCCTCTTCCTCTGCCTAGTGAAGGTCAATTCATCCTATCCATATTTATGAATGGAGTAACGAATTGTGGGTGAAATCTAATGTCAGGCTCCACTTTCTCCTCCAAGTCTATTTTCGTTACCTTTTATTTTATTTTTTATTTTCTATTTTCTTTCCTTTTTTCTCTTTGTATTTCTTTTTCTTTTTATTTTAATTTTAAACTTTGGCCAAGTTCACGAGAATAGACTTGTTGATTTTGAGGGAGGTAGTAAGCTACTTCCTTATATATAATCTGTGAACTATAAATGGCTTGAGATCTCCTTTGACATAGTAGATGATCCCACCTCTCACGAACTTCACTGCTTGATGTAGAGGATGGAAATATGTTGTTCTCTCATTTATCCATGGTCACCCAAACAAAGCATTCAAAGATGTATCAGTCTATAATGTGAAACTTGGCTTCCTTCCAATCATCTATCTCCAAGCAACACTATGGAGCCTAAGGCCTTGACCTCACTTTTGGAGTGTGGATTCAATCTTCCCATCTTAGACTTAGGATTCTTCTGATACTAAGAGTTAGTCATAAGACACTTCTAATAATTAGGTAAACACTTGCCTAACTTGGGTTAACCATAGATTAGGTTATGCCTTAGGGATTAGAATAATCCACTTACCCTATAACCCAAATCCAATCCATGTTCACCTTCTCAAACCAAACCTCAAGTTCAATTCAAACATCAAATTCAAATCCAAATTCTAAAACCAAATGATTGAAGTCCATGATCAAAACCAAACCTGAAACCTTTCCGAAGCCATATGACCTATCCCATGGACTTAGCCAAATCATAATCCAAATCAATCCAATATCAATTGATTTTCTCATAATTAATTTATATCTTCAATCAACTTCCTAAATATAAATCAAATTTAAATTTAAATGATCAAAACAAAATCAAACTAAATAAAATTAAATCAAAACCCTTCCTAAGCCATATGACCTATCCCATGAACTTAGCCAAATCTTAATCCAATCAAGTCAAACTGATTTTCTCAAATCAATCATATTTTCAATCATCTTCACAAATTTAAATGAAATATACATTTAAATGATCAAAACTAAATCAAACCAAATCAAAATCCAAACCTAACCCACATGACTCAACTCCATGGACTTAGCTAAAATCCTTCATTCCCAAACCCAAATTCAATTAATTTTCTCATGAATCAAGCATACCTTCAATCAAATTCACAAATATAAATGAAATCCAAAATCACAAAAAAACCAAAATCAACCCCAAGTCAAACCCAACTTAACCCTTTTGACTTGAAATGTTCAAATGAACCAAAACCCATTTGAACCCAAGCTAATTGCAATTGAATTTATATATCAATCCCAAATCCATTTAAGAACTCAACTAAATCAAACTCAACCCAAAATCAAGCCAACTAAACCCAATTGGTCCACTTGACCATAGTAGCCAATTTGACCTCTTTAAGCTAAGTTCTAATCATACCCAAATTGGATTGAACCAAGTCCCATCAAAACCTCCCATCGTAGTTGTTGATCACCCTAAGCTGATCAATTATCACAAATTGGGTCAAACCAAGTCAAACCCATATGAACCCAAACTAAAACTAAGCCAAATCCTTTGAAACTAATGATTCATGCCAAATCAAAATCAATATTTTAATATGACTTAACTTTAAATTGATCAAACCAAACCCAATTGACCCTTTTGACCCAAGTTGACCCAAATTGACCTAAAAAAACTAAATTGGGTTAAATCAAAATATAAACCAAATTGATTGCAATGGCTCAAGTTCATTTCAAATTGATTGTTGAACTTGACCAAATCTATGATTGGACCCATTTGAACCCAATTGACCTACTTAGCCCAAATTGACCTAAAGGTTCAAGTTGCCCTAAATCAAAACAAATCCAAATTAATTGAAAATAAAGCCTACAATCATCTTCAATTGGTCAACTAAACCCAACCAACACCAACCCAAACTAATTTGGCCAATTTGGTCAAATTGGTCAACTTAACCATTTGACCCAAATGAATTCAAATTAGCCAAAATCAAATAGGTCAAACTAAACCAAACCAATTGAACCAAAACATCCCAAATGATCATATGAACTTGACCCAACCATTTGACTCATTTGACCAATTGGTCAACTTGACCCAACATAACAATTTGACCTAAATAGTCAAATTGAGCCAAACCAAATCAACTCTAATTGACTTGAAATTTGGGCTAACCCACTTTTGGCTCATTTCAAATCTAAATCAAATTCAATGATCATTCTACCCTTGGGTCAAGGGAAAACACACAGAAAAATCACCCATGTAAGTGGTCATTTCCATTCCCCTTGGTACTCTCCCAATGGTCCACCTTGCACCTAGGACACTGACCCAAGGGGTGGTTGGGTCAGCATGACCCATGAGAGGTGAAATCACTTCACCATCCCCATTGGAGCATTTGAAACCCATAGGACACCCATGATTCCTTGCACCTCCACTTCAACCAACCAAGCAAGCCAACTCACCTCCTCTCCACCCATGACTCCCTAGATGGTTGGATGACCTAGAAGCCAAACTTGATCCCATCGATCAAGATGAAGGATGAGGGGGGTTACACCTTGTTTCCACTCAAACACACACAAAAATCACTCTTTATTGCCCTAACTACCCAAGACGAGCTTCTAGAGCCATTCCATAAGCTCCCAAGCTCATTCCTCGATCGAAAAATATGATTCCCATCTGTCCCAAAGTAGGACACTCCCATTTCACACAAAACTTTTCCATTTCTCCATTAAACTCAAATTCACTTTGTATGCACCTTCCCTAGGCCTCATCGAGCAAGAATGAATGATCTCCCAAGCTTCCTGAGCATCGAAGATGTTACTTCGATCAAAATTGATCTCCCAATCATCAGTTCATGGCCTTTCGAGCAAACATCAAGGAATTGATCCAATTGCTACTCAATAGGGCTTCGTCTCCACTAGATGAAGCTTCCTTAATCATTCAAGCTGCCAGTCTTGAGCTCTGGCTAGGTATGCTTCCAAAATCAATCCTTAGGAAAAAATGGGGTGGAGCTTTTTGAAGAAAACATGCATCTTGTGTGATCTTAACCATTGGATCCCCTCCAATTGATGTCGTCAAGGTGTGCGATCCTTTTGGAGTTGATTCGAGCTTGGGTAAGCTCAGATCAAGTGAGCAATGGTGGATGGACTCCATTCTCCCTCACTCACATGAAGATCATGCATCGTCCATTCTGCGTGATAAAAATGGACTGTCATGATTAGATCTACTAGATCGATCTGAATTAATCCTATAAAGTTATGGGATTAATCGCAACCGTTCAATCTTAGATTGGATGGTGGACAAGAAAGTGCATCCATGCCAGCATGTAGGCACTGAGTCAGATAAGTTTTAAGTAGTCAATTCTGTGGCACCATGTGGAAAGTGCACATCGCATGGCACCCAATAGGATTAGGCTTTAATTTAATTAATCATTTTAATGGTGAAACTTCTAAAATCATCAAAATCATATAGAAATAAAAATGTAAATAAATACTCATTTTAATGGTATTTAGAGAGTTTAAAAATGATCTTAACTAATTTTGACATTAATTAAGGTTTAATTACAAAAATAATTATCTTAATTATTTCTTAATCACATGAGCAATTAATCCCAAATTTTATGGGTTAATTTAATGGGATGACCTCTACCTCCCATGATTTCCTTGGGATTTATTACTCACTTAATTAGGAAAATTGACTAATTAAACCTTAACTACTCTTTTAAGTTAATTAATGATTAATTAATCCCATAAATAATAAAAAATTGGTTAATTAAGTTTATTAATAATTATTTAACATTAAGTGAACTAAGGAATAGGGTTGGGACCCCTTTCCTAAGTTCATTTCACCCTTTTAAAATGAAATTAATTAAGATTTAACTAATTAATTAAATCACTTAATCAAATTGAAATCATAATCATCACACTTAATTAAATCATGGGTAGATCTTTTGGGTGTTTAATAACCTAAGAAGTTTAATGAAATTATGGTTAGTACGTGTGGGAAAACAATAAGAGTAATTAATTAAGTCTCTTAATCTAATTAACTATTAATCATGAGCCAATTGCATTAGGCCCCTTTTACTTCCTAGGATCATTGCAAGTTTATTTTCCATGCATATCATGTTGGCTCATAATTATTTAGTTAATTACGTTAAGTTGACATAGGTAAGAATAATTAATTCATCAAATTAAGGGTTCAACTTAATTAACCCATAAAATCAACTTAATTACAATTTTTAAATTAAATAAAATCAAATAACTAATGTTGGAATGGGTTTAAAACAATAAGTGATGATTTCTCTTCTCTTCTTTAAATCAAATCAAATCCATAACATAATTAATAAAGAAGCTTTCATTTTGCTTTAAATAATCTTATTTGATTTGATTGTCATAAGAACTAGTTTGGTTGAATGAATCACATGCTTATATTTGATTGTCCTCTTTCCAATCATGTTAAATTTGGTATGTCATTTGAATTCATGCATCTTTTCAAAATCAAGTAAAATAAAATGGATTTCTTTTTAAACTTGCATGTGTTCATTTAATTTAATATATGTGTGGCTATTATCACTTTTAAATCCAAAAATTTTTTCAAAAGCTTATAAATGAATAATAATATGTGTTATGATGCTAGTTATAAATACATAAAAAATGAATGTGCTTATAGTTTAAGTGTATGAATGTTGTGTTCTCTTTCCTCTATTCATGTGTTGATTTATATAAGATTGAACGGTAATGAGTATATAGTCTGGAAATCCCAAGAACACGAGGCTTTAGCTAGCCCCAAGGAGGTAATTTGATTACCTCACTTACCTGGTTTAACAATGGCACGTACCCATTTGATTTCATTCTTATGCATTTAAACATTAGAATTTAGATAGAGCTTTAATTCATATATATAAATGATTTAATCAAAAAAAAAAAAACAATCTTTGCATGGTTTTCTTTCCATCATTTATGTATACATCCATGTGTGTCCAAGAAAAGCAAGTATATAGTGTGGACATCCCAAAAATACGAGGCTTTAATTAGCCCCAAGGAGGTCATTTGATTACCTTGCTTGCCTAGTTTAACAATGACACATACTTGCCTATATCTTTGTACATGTATATGTATATGTGATTAGTGAATGAAAATCCCATTTTACATTAAAATTGCATGCATTCATAATTGACTAAGTGGTTGAATTATTAGCCATATGATTTGAGCTTATGTTCATGTATATGAATTTACATATGTTTGAATGCAAATGGGTATATATGACATCAGAATATGAGGTTTTTAGCTAGCTCCAAGGAGGTCATTTGATTACCTCACTTCCTAGTTTAACAATGGCACATGCCTATTTAATTTCATTCTTATGTCCTTTTTGTATAAGAATTTGGATAAAGTTTTAAATTAATATGTTTAAATAATTCAATCAAATAAAATATAAATTCTAAACATACACATACATTCATCATTTAAGTGTGCTAAAATATGTTGCATGTATAGATACACTTAGATTAAATCATATGCATGTTACATGTGATGGAAAGGAATGATTTAATATATGTCATGTGGTAGTAATTCAATTAAATTAATCTTAAGATGCCTTTCATTTTGAATAGGATTATTTAAAGTGAACCTAAACTTAGGATTAATTAAATCATTTAATAAGCCATTCACTAAAGAGAACTAAATCAAATTAATATACTTTAGAAAGTGACTTAAGGTAGGGATGAAAGAGGGAAATCCTCTTTTCCTCTCTTTATAACACTTAGTTGCTAAGTGTAATCAAATGAAACAAAAGAAAATACAAATTAAAATTCTCAAATCAATTAAACTACTTCAAGTGAAATCAACCTTTCATGTTAAATTGAATCCTTCTACACTTAGAAAATACAACACTAATGCCTAACAAGACTTACCACACAAGCCTTAATACACACATTAGAGTTAACTCACCACTTCTAGCTCTAAGTCAGGATGGTGTATGATGTGATGTATGTTTTGTTTTATGATGTATTGTTTTAGATTGGATGTTAGGGTGTATGCTTCTTAGACTAGATGATAGGCCAATATTAGCCTAATCATGTTTCCTGTAGGGGATTATGCTTAATTGTTGCTTAAAAATAAATTTGAATGCTCTTTTTGCAGGTTGATTAAATCCTTAAACATAATCCAACTTAGGACAAGTGAGCTTAGTTACCCATGTGTAGGCTGCTAAGTCCAAATTATAAATACAACTGCTTGGGATTATATGTATATTTAGCAAACCTCTATTTTTGAGGTGTAGTTAGATTTATATTTCGCACAAAAATGTAATTTTTGCAACAGGAATTAGGATTAGTGCTATGGTAGATTAGGATGAGCAATGACTAGAAGGCTTTATCCTGGGGTGTTGTGTGATGCTTTTGAAGCAAGCACCATCCAAATCAAATAAGGAACCAAATCATAAATGGAGATATGAAAAAAAGAAGACCCCCATAGCATTTAATATAATTATAATTATTCTTTCATATTCTAAGTTGTATAAAAGTAGAGCTCACTACCCATCTTTCTCTCTTGAGTTATGAGGTACAAGACCTTTTTATTCTTTTATGATAGTTTATATAATTGTTTGATGTTATGTTTACATTGTGCATTAAGATGACATGCTTTTCATAGTTTGTTAAATGATTGATGTTTTAATGCGTGTCTTTGATATGATTAGGCTCTTAGGATAAAAATAACTTTTTTACCCAACTAATCACTCATAACTAAATTTTAAACAACTCATAAAGCCTAAGACATAAATAAGATACTCAAAAAGATTTGAAACCAGCAATACGTAGGTTGTATGTTTCACATCATATATGCTTATTCCTTCTCTCTTGAACATGAAGGATCTACATCCTTGCACGATAAATGAATGCTTGACCTGTGAGGGCATCCCTTGTGGTGGAGGACACTTTCTTCTAGTTGATTTAACCCAAAATATTTTTCATCATGCATTTAGGCATAAGAAATCCTAAAGCCTCTGTCAAAATGATGTGTCTAAAATGAAATAAAATTTGAAAATATTTTGCATCTATAGATTAAGTCATATGCTCATACCACACATACTCTAGTCTCATCGGGAGTGTCTTTAGGGCTTTAGTCTCTTTCTAATTTAATAACTACCCTAGTTATCTTGCAATTCATAAGACCATACTACATGGTTTTAAAATCATAGGAGGAGTTAGTTGGCAGCCAGTCTAGGAGATTATAAGTCTAGAAGTCAGACAATTTATTCTCTCATGTGGAGGTAAACCCCTATTTCCACCTATCGCTTAGATTTAGGTCGTGCTTTAGCCTGTACTAAAGCTCCCTATATTTAAGATCCGAGGTAGCTACTTCCTTCATGCTACGAGTATAAATCCTCACCTTTTAGGCATTTCCACAACCTTGTGTTGGTGGATTATAAGCCCTAGTAATCTAATTAAATTTCAACACCAAACATATAAATCTCCTCAACTTTAAAATTATAAAGTCCAACCATAGGATATATTGGAATGCTCACTAGGCTTCCTAGTATCATGAGCATTACTTATTTCATTTTGATTCCAAAAATAAGTCTTCTCCTTGAACTTTCCCATTTGATTTTTCAATTACAACCAATCCTTTGATAGTATAACATTGAAATATTTGGAGATGATAATTATCTACTTTAATCAAGAGTATTTTTAGGAAATTTTATTTCCTAAGATGTAATTAACTATGGAGGCTTGCATCCATAGGTAACTTAAGAACCTAGTTTAATATAAACCCTATTTTATTCATCCATATAAAGTAGGGAAAAAATCTTTGGTACATTCAAAGACCCATCATGGCTAAGGAGTCCTTATTACGTGATTAGGTCCATTGTAGGGTGATTCCTTTATCTTTTGAGATAGTACATCATACTTCAATGTTATACCTGATCACCTCAAAAGTTCCCCACTGATCATGTGGTGTCCCCCCCATACATCCAAAAAAACACCACAAGGTCCTCTCACCTTGTTCATTGAATCCTCTCAACATCATCCTTTCTTTTTGGAGTTTGGAGATGTTGATTCTTAAGTAGGCAATAGTTTTTAGACTCATAATGTTGATTGATACACCTGGGTCAACCAGAACTCTGGATAGCCTATATCTGCAAACATCCATTGTAATGTAAAGAGGCAATTATGTTTGGTTGTCCCTAGCAGTAAGTCTTCATCACTGAATGTAACTCCTAAGATGTCCTTCAGGTGGCATGCCTCCTCTTTAGTAATAGTCAACTAAGCTAAGCATATCTATAGATCAAGTAAGGCCTTGATTAGAGATTCCCTCATTTCTTTGAATATGACAAGGGCATCGTATATGCTTAACTTAGCTAGAAACTTTCTAAGGTGAGCTAGGACATTGTAATCAACTCTGGCTTGGTCCTCCACAAGCATATCAATTGGTGGAGAATCCTATAGAGGGGCTATCTGCTCACTCAAATCAATGACTTGCTTACCCTTATCCTGAGGTGCTACCCTAGAAGGTCCACTACGTAGGTTGACTTTTGTGCCTTCCTGGAATGATGAGCTTGTGGAAAGTTCTACCTTTTCATTGGGCATACTTACAGCTTCTCCTATGGGATCCTCAGAGTTAGTTGACTCCAAGTTAATCTAAAGAGGTGAACCCAATTGATTCAGAGAAGGATAGTCCAACTCTGTACCAGAAATGAAAGGATTGAAACTACTAGAGCTATTATTTTTATTTAGACTCGAAGAACTTTGAATAAGAATAAAATTAAGTGCATCAGAAGTAGATAATATATAAGTAGAATCATCTTTCTTCATTAATTTCTTTTTGGGTGGAGGTATATAATAGAAATCAAGTAAAGTAAGTGGAGTAGGAAATTTAGTGCCCTTATCCATAGATTAAATGCTCCTGCTAGTAGAAGAGGAGCTAACAAAAGAGGTGGTAGCTACAATGGTGGAGGGAGTACTGGACTCGGATGGTGGCTATGCTATTGGACTATCCCGGGCAAGTATGGTGAGCTGTTGCTACTGGGCTGTCACCCTCTTCAAGTTATCCTTTGCAACTAGCAAAACTTCCTTGGTGTTGGAGGTTTGAGCTACTTCAATCACCTACAAGGAAAGCTTCTTGATCTTAGAAATGATCTTCTTAGATGTTCAGGTTAGGGAGATATCCTAACCTTCTTTGGTCTTAAGAGGATCGCATACATCCCCAAGGATTACTCTAATAAAACATGATAGTTATTCTGATAAGTATTCCTTAGGGATAACTATTGCTCTCAACTTGTAGCTGCACTCAAGCTAGTCCTTAAAAGTGATACAATCCTCTAAGACATGGCCAAACATGCGGTGGTAGGGGCAATAGCTAAGATCATCACACTTGCCCACTTCCTCTGGCCTCTTAGGCTCTAGTAATTGAAAGTTAGGTTTCTTTAAGAGATTCTTAAAGATTTTCCTAACTATCTCCCTCTTGAATAATAAGGCTTATTCAATCTATCAAAGAGTAGTAGCTACTTGGTGATGGATTTGAATACCTCACTGGGTAGGCTCGATGAGGTGGAAATGATTGTTGTGTGGTGGCCAGATGAGGTCAAGTGGTGTAAGAGGAGGTGGTAAAAGAGGCTGTTAAGCTCTTAATCTCTCATACTGAACTCTAACTGGCTACTTCCCTTTGTTCACTAACACAACTATCCCTGGCTTCTTCTCAAACACCTTCTGCGGCTTGGGCCTAGATGATTGGTCAAGAAAGGGCATTTGTTTGGCTTCCTCCTGTAGGCTAGCCGCCTTGTTGATTAATTTCTCAAAAATTTTCATGGTAAAGCCCTTAAGCATGAAGGTGATCGGGCCATGGAAATTCTTAAGAAGAAACTCAATGTGGTTCGCATTTCATGCATATGATGTGCCACCTGAGAATGTAATCAACAAAGGACTCATTGAGTCTATGTTTCTCTATAATGAGGTTGTCTATAATCACCCTCTACTAAGCTCCAGCAAACCTCTTGATGAAGAGGTGCTCCAACTCAACAAAAGTCTTCATCGAACTAGTGGGAAGTTTGACGTACCAATGAAATGCAACACCTGACAGACTGCTAACTAAAAGGCAGAAGACGAGTGCGTTGCTACCACCGGTGTAGTAACAGTTGGCTCTAAAGTGTGCAATGTGTAATCACGGGTTCCGACTACCATTGAAGATCTTGAAGGATGGTGGAACAAAACCTTAAATAAAATAAAAAAATAAAAATCTAAACCTAAAAAATAAACCTAAAAACTAAACCTAAAACTAATTAAAAATAAAACCTAACCCTAAACTAATAAAAAAAACCTAAACCTAAAATAAACATATCCTAAACCCTAAACTAAACAATATAAAATAAATTATAAATAAACCAAAACCTAAACTAAAAACAAAAACCTTAAACTAAACCAAAATTAAAAACCTAAAACCTAAACATAAAAAAATTAAATAAAAACCTAAACATAAACCTAAAAATTTAAAATAAAACTTAAACCAAAAAAAATAAAAATAAAAATAAAACTCAGCTAAAAAAATAAACCTGAACCTAAACCTAAAAAAGAAACTAAAATAAAAAAATAAACTAAAATAAAGAAACAAAACAAAATAAAAATAAGAAATAAACATAAATAAAAAAATCAATATAAATAAAAATAGACTAAATAAATTAAATAAACCTAAACCTATTGGTTTACATAATTTTAAAAAAACACCTAAACCCTAAACCCTACTTAAACCTACAACACTAAACCCTAAACCCTAAAAAACCCTAAAAACCCTAAATCGTAAACACTAAACTAAACCCTGAACCCTAAACCTAAAACCTAAACCCTAAACCCTAAACCCTTAACCTAAAACCCTAACCCTAAACCCTAAAATCTACAACCCTAAACTGTAAACCCTAAAAACTAAACCCCAAACCCTAAGCCATAAACCCTAAACTCTAATCCCTTAACCATAAAAACCTAAACCTAAACTAAATAAAACCTAAACCTAAATAAAATACAAAAATAAAATAAAACCTAAACCTAAACCAAAAAATTATATAAAATAAGAAATAAAAACAAAACTAAAATAAAATAAATAAAAACCTCGACGAAACTAAAAAATAAAAGAAACCTAAAAATAAAAAACTTAAATAAAATAATAACTAAATAAAAAATAAAAATAAAATAAACCTAAATTACAATAAAATAAAAACTAAACAGAAACCTAAACCTAAAATATAAACCTGAAAATAAATAAAAAATAAATCATAAACCTTAAACAAAAAAAAAACTAAACCTAAAATAAACAAAATAAAATAAATCTAAATCGAAACTAAAATTCATAAAACCTAAATCTAAACCTAAAATAAACTAATCTTAAACACTAAACTAAATAAAATAAAATAAAAATAAACTAAAAATAAACTTTAACCTAAATAAAAAATAAAACATAAAAATAAACCTAAAATAAAAACCTATAGCCTAAACCTAAAAAAATAAAATTAAAACCCAAACTTAAACCTAAAAATAAAAAATAAAACCTAAACCTAAAAAATAAAATAAAAATAAAAATAAGCTAAAAAATAATCATAAACCTAAACCTAAATATAAATCAAAAAATAAACTAAAATAAATAACCTAAACTAAAATAAATAAACCTAAAATAAATAAAATAAACTAAATAAAAATAAAAAATAAACCTAAATAAAAAAATAAATATAAATAAATAAAATTAACTAAAAAAACCCAAACCTAATGGTTTACCTAATTAGAAAAAACCCTCTAAACCTTAAATCCTAAATCATAAATTCAAAATCCTAAACCCTAAGCCCTAAAACTAACCTTAAACCATGAACCCTAAACATACAACCCTAAACCTTCAACCCTAAATCATAAATCCTAAAAAATTCTAAACCCTAAACCCTAAACCCTAAACTAACCCTAAACCCTAAACTCTAAACCCAAAACACTAAACCCTAAATCTAAACACTAAACTCTCTTCTCCCCTCTCGGCCGTGAAGCTCTCTAGCGATTGGATTTTTCCCTTTCATTTTCCTTGCGGCTTGGCCAATTTTCAATCATTCTCGATCAACTTTTTCAATAATTTGTCTCTGATTGGCCTCTAATGTGAGTTTCCCTTCGCTCTTTCAATGTCAGAGGAGCTGCTTTCCGCATAGCCAAGCTTATCCATCTTGGAAGTGTTGGCTAGGGCATCAGACTTACATGGAATTATGGATCTGAAATCAACCGCTACTCTGGCTGCAGTTAAGTACTTTAAGGATGCATTATCTAGTAAGAACCTTTCCCCTAATGCTTCGGTGAATTTGATCTTGACCTCATTTCATGGAATGCCTGCTGTTATGTGCTCAGATCAAGACGTGGAAAAGTTGGCGAAACCTTTTGAATTCTCTTTAGTTGGTAAATTTTCCTTACATCGGCCAACTCTCGATAACATCCGATCATTTTTCTATAGCCTTAAACTTTCAGGTGTTTTCACTATCGGATTGATTGATCCTAGGCATATATTAATTCAGCTCTCTAATGACTTAGATTATTCAAGAGTTTTTGCCCGTTGCTCATACTTTGTGTTTAATTGTCAAATGTGACTTCTGAAATGGTCTCCTCTTTTTGATATAAAAGAGGAATCCCCAATTGTTCTTATATGGCTAGCTCTTCCTAATATGAGAATACATTATGTTACAGATCAAGTTCTCTTTGGGGTTGGGGCTCTCTTTGGCCAGCCTCTTCAAATTGATCAGGCCACCGCTGTGAGATCACAACCTTCTGTTGCTCGTATTTTGGTTGAGATTGATATTACTAAAAAGAATCCTAAAGAAGTTTGGATCGGCTCTGAGAAGTTCGATTATAATTAATAAGTGGAATTTGAGAACTTTCTTATTTTTGCACACATTGTAAGATTCATGGCCATGATCATTCTGAATGTTTTGTGTTGCATCCTCATCTTAAAAGAAATAAATTATCGGATCCTAATCCTACTATATCAAATGAAAAAACTAATAAATTTGCTTATGTGCCTAAAGTCACTCAAAATGGGAATCTTCCCCCTACCCCTACTCCTTTTCTATCCACTAATTTTTCTATTGGAGAGCAATCTGAGCATGTTAAAAATAATGCTTATGAGGTTTGTGAGGAGGCTAATGATAACTTAATTAACATTTCTTCTAATTGTAATAATTTGGCTCCTCAAGATAATATCTTGACTCAGTCTAACCTACCCCTTTTTGCTAGTGAACCCGAGGAGACTCATATGAACCCTAGTGGTGATATGAATGGTAACTTCTGGTTGGATCAAAATCTGAAAACAAATTTTGGAGTTGATCCTTTGATGAAAGAACAAAATCTAAAAATTGCTGATCCTTTGATGATGGAACAAAATCTGAATACTAATTCTAAAACTGAGCATGAAATCTATGCTATTAATGGCTTCACAACCTCTCCTTCTCCTACCCTTCAGAGTGATATGCATGCTAACCCACTTTCTTAGCTTAATTCTGACATTGAAGAAGGGGAAATTACCAGTAGAAATGCTTTGAATAATATAGGTCTTATTTTGAATATCACAAATCAGTCTCTCTCAGATGGTGATACTTTAGACAATGATAGATCTTTTTAAACTATTTTTTTAAAAAATCCTCTTAAAGCTAGAATGTTCATTAATAGCTCCACTAGAACTACTAGATCTTCTCTAACTTCCCATAAATAACTATTTCTAGTTTTCTTTTCTTCTTTCTTTATTATTTTTTAAGTTATCTCTTTTCCTTTCTTTCTTATTTTATTATGATCAATTTTCTAATTTTGAATGTTCGGGGTATTGGGACTCTCATTGTCCGCAACCATATTAGAAGTCTTTTTCATATTCATAACATAGCCTTACTTATTGTTATTGAACCATTCATACACTCTTCTAAGATCAATCATGCTGCTAGAATGCTTGGCTTTCAAAATTTTTTTTATAATATTAGCAATAAAATTTGGTGTTTTTGGAATAATTCAAGCAACATCTCTATCCTTGATGATCTTGAACTATTAGTTAATGTCCACATATCATTGGGTGATTTTCTGCTTTAGGTTCCTTTATTTATGCTTCTTGTAATAGAGTTGGTAGGAACATCCTTTGGGATAACTTAAGAACATTTGCCTCCTCGATCAACCAACCCTGGTTGGCTAGGGGCGATTTTAACACTATTCTCTCTTCTTTGAAAAGAAGGGGAGGTTGCTTTCCTAACATTCATTCCATGGAATATTTTTCTAATATGATTCTTGATTGCAATCTGATTGATATTGGCTTTTTGGGCTCTAACTATACGTGGCATAACTTTAGACTCTGGCAATGGCTTGATAGGACTCTTTTTAATTCTCTTTGGTTCAATCAATGGCCCCTTAGTTCTGTTGAACATTTGAGCAAAACTTTGTCTGATCATGCTTCGCTTTTGATTTCTGTCCAAAATCCCTCCAATAGATTATCCTCCCCAACTTCTTTTAGATTCCAAAACATGTGGATCCAACACATTGATTTCATAAATGTTGTATCCATTAATTAGATGGCTCCTCTTCATCTGGATAATTCGGTTAAGGGCATGATTCACCTCTGGCTTAAGCTTAAAAAGCTTAAACAAAACCTAAATTTGTGGAACAAGCATCATTTTAAAAATCTTTTTGCCAATATTAAAAATATGGAATAATTAGTTTGTTCTCTTGAAGATGCTATTTTGACTGATTCTACTAAACTTGAGGAGTTGAATGAAGCGAAAGATAACTTTGTTAACTATCAGAATATGGAGGAAACCTACTGGCGGCAAAAGGCTACTAGCAAACATATTGCTGATGGTGATAGAAATACCACGTACTTCCATGCTCTTTTCAAAAAAAAGAAAGCCTTAAACTCTATTAAAAAATTAAAAATGATAATGACAGGTGGATCAAAGATAATAATGATATTAAAGATTCTATCATACATCATTTTTAAAATTTATTAAACAACAACTCTTCTTTAGAAGCTCTTTCTAACTCTCACCTGATTCCCTCAACAATTACTAATGATGACAACCACTTGCTTAATATGCATCCTACGAAAGCTGAGATTGGTAGTATTCTTAATAGCATGAAGTTGCTGGCCCTGCTAGCTACACGACTCAATTTTTTTAGCATTGTTGGCCTATTATTAAGTCTGACATTGTCGATGCTGTCATTGATTTCTTTGATGGCAATCCTTTACCTAGATATTTTTCTAGCACTTTCATTATTCTCATTACCAAAATTAATAATCCTAAATCTTGGGACGATGACCCTATCGCCTTTGCACCTTCTTTCATAAACTCATTGCTAAATTAATTGCCAATAGAATTAGTCCGCACGCTAAAATTATTTCCCCAACCAAACTTTTTTTAAAGGTAGAGCTATTTCAACATTCTTCTAGCCCAAGAGTCGATTCATGACCTTGATGTTTCTCTAGGTGGTAATATCCTTTTCAAATTGGACATCTCTAAAGCTTTAGACAACCTCTCTTAGAATTTTCTCTTACAAATTCAATATTTGTTGGGTTTTTCTGACTCTTTTATCCGTCTCATTAAAAATTGTATTACCAATGTTTGGTTCTCTGTTATCATGAATGGTGAGTCCCTAGGTTTTTTCCCTACTATGCATGGATTGAGACAAGGAGTTCCCTTATCTCCCTCTCTTTTTATTATTACTGTTGAATATCTTTCGAGGAATCTTAATGATCTTTTCAACTATAATCCTATCATATTTTTTAGAACTCAAGGTGGTCTTCTTGTCTCTCATCTTAGCTTTGCTGATGACTTCATAATCTTTTACAATGCCTTCATTCATCACATTAGAACTATTAAGAATCTTTTAAATAAATTTGATAATGAAAGTAGTCTCTTTCTTAACGAAGGTAAAAGTTGTTTCATTCCTTCCTCTAAAATCTCTAGTAATAGGATCAACCAAATCTTGAAAATTACTAATTTTCAGCAACAACAACTTCCTATTAAATATCTTGGTGCTCCACTTTCTAAAGGTCAGAAAAGATCACATCTCTTTGATGAGTTAATCCAAAAAATCTCTAATAAAATTTATATTTTGGAATTTCATTTACACTCATTTGGTGGTAGGCTCACTTTGATTAAGAGTGCCCTTAACTCCATGCCCTTATATCTAATTAAAACCATTATGCGAACCAATTCTACCATTAACAGAATTGAATGCCTCCTTAACAAATTCTTCTGGGGTTCTAACAATTCTACCAAAAGAATGCATTGGACCTCTTGGTATAAAAGCTATGGCACTCTTGTTAAAGGTGAGCTTAGCTGTAAGCCAATTAGGGAAGCTATCAATGCTTTTTATTATAAAATTTGGTGGAATTTTAGGAGCAATAATAGTCTTTGGGCTAATTTCATGATTGCCAAATACTGCTAGGGTAAGCACTCTCTCATTTTCCCTTATAAAGTGGGAGACTCTCCTATATGGAAAATACTTTGTTTCATCAAATGGGAGGCAGAATCATTAATCTCATGGGGGATTAACTCTGGAACCTCTTTCTTTTGGCAAGATAACTGGACTGGAGGTGGGTTCATTTATGAATTACTTTCTACCCACTCCACTGCTGCTATTAAAGTGAACTCATTATGGAAGAATAATAAGTGGAACAATAATAAGCTTACTGACTATATTCTTTTCTCTCTTTTAGATAAGCTTACTATTATTCCTATCATTCCTAGTAATCATGATCAGATCCTTTTTAAGCTTTCCCAAAATGGTGTTTTCAACCTTAAAAATGTTTGGATTCATATTAAAGAAGCTCATGATTTCTCCAGTGTATTTTTTAAACTTTGGAATAACACTATTCCTATTTCTTATTCTGTTCTAACTTGGTGTATTTTGAAAAACTTCATCCCTGTTGACTCCTTGATGTGGGGTAAAGGTTTTTACTTACCTTCAAAATGTTACTGCTATTTTCACATTGAGAATGTAAATCATGTATTTATTAACGGAGCCATTGCTTCCAAACTTTGGATTTGGTATGATGAACTTTTTAATATTGTCAATTTCAATGGCTCTTTAACTCTATACCAACTTCTTGAAGTTTATTTTGAAAACACTATTAAAGGCCACATTAAAGTGATAACTGCTATCACTCTTATTTGGTTCATATGGATGGACAGAAATGATGCAAAGCATCATGGGATTCCTATGAACCATATGAGGGTAATTGCTAGAATTAAAAATAAAATCTGTGTCTTAGTTAATGCTAATTTAATTAACTATAATCAATTCAAAGGTCGCAGTGGCCAATAAACCGGTTTTAACTTATCGATCAACCCAATCAGAAGATGAAAAGATTGTTTATTGATAAAACCTCATGTTAATACAATTAAAATTAACACTTATGTTTCGCTTTCAAAATGCTTCTGGCTGTGGTGGCATTTTCAAAAACCTTGATGGTAAAGTCTTATGTGCTTTTTCTTACCCCCCTTAATACTTACACTATTCCTTTTGAGCATGCCTTACAAATTATTGATTTTCAAAGGTTGGCTTGTTATTTGATTGAGGTGGATGCCCTATTGTGACATCTTTTGACTTACCAAAGGGCAATACATGACTCATCTCGGAAATTAATTCATCCTATTATTTTGGCCTCTATTACTTGTTTAACCGCATGACCAACTTCTATTTAGTGTTGTATTTTCTTTTTGTCATCTTTCACACCCCTTTCTTTATTTTGTGATCTGTGTATCTCTCCATGGATTAATTCTAAAATTATTTGTATAGCTTCTTGTTTCCAGCAAATAAGGTGTTCCCTATTTTCTATCTTTAATGGATGGAGATATTTTCCCTTAACTATTGATGTTTTACTTTCTACTTTATTTTTTTTGAACAATTAAAGATTACTTTTTGCTATCATATTTTCTTTTTATGGGTATTTTCCATTTATGATTTGTTGTGGTTTGTCTCTCCTTTTCTAGATGTTATCTATGACTTTGTCTCATTATTTAATTGCTATATTTTGTATAGCTTCATGTGTAATTTATGCCTTTCTCTCTTTAATATTTTTCCATGCTCTCTAACCTCACCTCCCAACCGTTGAGAGAAACCGTAAATACCTTATTATTATCTCTTTGAGGATTGGAATTTCTTTTGTTTTCTTTCCACCTTTTTTACTAATGATGTTGGCTTAGTTGGCCGCTTTTCTTTGTCTTGAAGGATTTCAATGATGGCTCTCCTTTGAACCCCTTTCGTGTATGATGTACCACTTTTTTTTACCGGATTATCTTATGGTGGGTGCATTATTATTTTGCTATTTTAATTGTTGGTTGTTGGATTTTCGTGTCTTATGTCCAGAGGCTTTTTGGGTTATTTTTTTGATTATTGTTCTATAACCACACCTAACTGTTTGGAGAGCCATTGTAATACCCTTGTTATTATTATCTTGAGATTAATTTCTTTTGTTTTCTTTATGCTTTTCATGATGTTGGTTTATCTGCCTATTTTCTTTGTCTTGAAGGATTTCAATGATGGCTCTCCTTTGAACCCCTTTCTGTCTATGATGTACCACTATTTTAGGATTATCTTATGGTGGGTGCATTATTTGTTTTGCTATTTTAATTGTTATTGATTTGGTCTTATGTCCTTATTTTCATGGGGTTATTTTTTGATTATTTTTTGCTATTTCAACAACCGCAACTTATCACATGTTTGTGGTCTATTTAATCTAATTTTCCATCTAGGTTCATTAGACTTGTGCATCAATTTGAGATTATGCTATTGTACTGGTTATTCTTATACCTTTATTCTTATGGTGGTTTTATGCCGCCTAATTTATTTTCATATGGTTGTTGGTCGAATTGATTATAGTTTTATGCCCAAGATGATCGGTTGTTCTCTTTCTAGATGGTGTTTATGGTGCAACTTATTACTTGTGGCTTCTGTATCTCTTATGTGTATTTATCTTGGTTATGACTCAGATTTCTGTATTTTGGGTTTGGTTATGCTATCTCACTTTATATTTGTTATTTGATGCTCAGATGACTAACAAGTTGAGATGCTTTATTTTGAATTGCCTTTGAATATTCAGCCAGCATCTCCCTATAAGTTTCTATATATGTCCCATTTTATGGTGTTATTTACATCTAATTGATTTGCTTTTTGATTTCAAATTTTTTCAATTGGTTGTATATTGTTTATCCCCGTTTTTTTCTAATATTTTCTTATGGTGGGTTTTCATCTTTATACTCTTGCTCGTATTAAAAAGGTGGATTTGTAAAGATGGTTCATTTTTATATGTAATCCTCATGCTATGGTGACTATATTGATGATATTTATTGCATATTTCTCCAAATCTTTTCCCTTTTCTTTAAAATGTATATACTTTGTTTAAATTTTTGTACTATAATAAGACTAACAAATTATGCTATCTTAAATTTTACTAAATATAATGATTTCTACCCTTTGGTTTATAATAAACTCTGTATGTAACCCTTTATAAACCTATGCTAAAATATTTAACCCTCTAATTTTCTCTAAATTAAACCTTCTAAACCTAAATTTTTAAACTCTATCCCTAATTTTTTAACCTGTAAACTGTTTTAAACCTATTCTATCTTCCCTAAACCTGTTAAAATGCTAAACCTAAAATGCATTCTCTCATCCCTCTAAATAAATCATCCTAAACTGTAAAATAAAATTTTGTATCTTTTAAATTCTAAACCTCTCTTTATTTTTTTTTTTAAATATAAACCCTCTAAACTAAATTAAACTTAGAACCCTACTAAACCTATAAACCCTAAACCCTTAATAAACCTAAAAAAAAAACTAAACCTAAACCCTAAACCTAAAACCTAAAAATAAAACCTAAACTAAATTAAACTAAAAATAAAATAAAAATAAAAACCTAAACCTAAATAAAAAAAATAAATAAAAAAATAAAATAAAATAAAATAAAAAATAAAACCTAAACCTAAAAAAATAAATAAAATAAACTAAAAAAAAAATAAATAAACCTAAAATAAAAATAAAATAAAATAAACTAAAAAAATAATAAAAAATAAACTAAAATAAATAAAATAAAAAAAAATAAAACTAAATAAACCAAAACTAAAAAAATAAACTAAAAATAATAAAAATAAACCTAAGCACTAAACTAAAAAAAAACCTAAACCTAAAATAAATAAAATAAAAAACCTAACTAAACTAAAATAAACCAAAATAAAATAAATAAAACCAAAACCTAAACCTAAAATAAACTAAACTAAACCCTAAACTAAATAAAATAAAATTAATTAAAAATAAAACTAGACCTAATCTAAAATTTTTAACCTAAAAATAAACCTAAAATAAAAACCTAAAATTTAAACCTAATAAAATAAAATAGAAACCTAAACCCAAAACTCTAAAATAAACTAAACCTAAACCTAAACAAAATAAAATAAAAACTAAACTAAAAAATAAAATAAACCTAAACCTAAAACCTAAAAAATAAACCTAAAATAAAAAATAAAATAAAATAAATAATCCTAAAAAATAAATAAACTCTAAAATAAAAAAATAAACCTAAATAAAATAAAAATAAAATAAACTAAAATAATAATAAATAACTAAATAAACTAAAATAAATAAAAAACCTATAAAAAAAACCCCTAAACCCCAAACCCTAAACCCTAAACCTTAAAACTAAACTATAAACTAAACCCTAAACCTAAACCTAAACCCTAAACTAAATCTAAACCAACCCTACCCTAACCTAAACCCTAAACCTAAACTAAAATAAAATAAACTAAAATAAATAAACCTAAACCTAAACTAACTAATAAATAAAACCTAAAATAAACCTAAAATAAAACCTAAACCAACCTAAAAAAAATAAATAAAACCTAAACCTAAACTAAAAAATAAAAACTAAAACATAACCTAAAAATAAAATAAAAATAAATTAACTAAAAATAAACCTAAATAATAAACTAAAAAATAAACTAAAATAAATAAACCTAAAATAAATAAACTAAATTAAATAAAATAAAAATAAACTAAAAAAAAATAAATAAATAAAATAAATAAAAATAAACTAAATAAACCTAAAATAAACTAACTTAATTTTAAAAAAAAATAAACCCTAAACCCTAAACCTAAACCTAAAATAAACCTAACCTAAACCTAAACCTAAAAAAAATAAACCCTAAACCCTAAAACTAAACCCTAAACCTAAAAACCCAAAACTAAAACCTAAACTAACCTAAAAAAAATAAAAAAAAAAATAAAAACTTAAAAAATAAAAAAAACTATAAACCCTAAAACCTAAAATTAAAACCCAAACCCTAAATAAACCTAAACCCTAAACATAAACCCAAACTAAAATAAAATAAAATAAAACTAAATAAACCCTAAATCCTAAACCCTAAACTAAACTAAAATAAAACTAAAAAGTAAAAAACTCTAAACCTAAATTTCTAAAAAAAACTAAATAAAAAATATAAAAACTAAATCTAAAAATAAAATAAATAAATAAATAAACCCTAAAAAACCAAAACCCTAAACCTAAAATAATAAAATAAACTAAACCTAAAAAATAAATAATAAAAATAAATAAAAAATAAATAAAAAATAAACCTAAACTAAATAAAATAAAAATAAAACCTAAAAAAAACTAAACCTAAATAAAATAAAATAAATTAAACCTAAACTAAAATAACTAAGCCAAAATAAATAAAACCTAAACCTAAACCTAAACCCTAAACTAAATAAAATATAATAAAATAAACTAAAAAAATAAACCTAAACTAAAAAATAAAATAAAAAAATAAACCTAAAACCTAATCCTAAAAATAAATAAAAAACCTAAACCTAAACCTAAAAAAAATAAAAAAATAAAACCTAAACATAAAAAATATAATAAAAATAAAACTCAACTAAAAACATAAACCTAAACCTAAACTAAAATAAACAAAACTAAACTAAATAAAAATAAAATAAACATAAATAAAAATAAAAAATAAAATAAAATAAAATAAATAAAAAATAAATAAAACCTAAACTTATCGATTTAATTAATTTTAAAAAAACTCTAAACCCTAAATCTTAAACCCTAAACTTTAAAACTAACCCTAAACCTTACCTAAACCTACAATCCTAAACCCTAAACTAAAAAAAACCTAAACCCTAAATCCTAAACTAAATCCTGAACCCTAAACCTAAAACCAAAACACTAAACCCTAAATGCTAAACCCAGAACCCTAAACCCTAATCCCTAAACCCAAATCCCTAAACCCTAATCCCTAAACCTACAACCCTAAACCTTAAACTCTAAACCCTAAAAATTAAATCATAAAACCCTAAACTATAAACCTTAAACCCTAAACCCTTAACCTTAATCCCAAAAATTTATAACCCTAACCCCTAAACCCTAAAAACCTAAAAAGCTAAACCTAAACTAAATAAAACCTAAAAATATAATAAATAAAAAAACTTAAAGGTGAATAAAAAAATAAAATAAAAACCTAAACTATAACATAAACTTAAACCTAAAAATAAAATATAATAAAAATAAAAACTAATCTAAAAGAAATAAATAAAAACCTAAACAAAATTAAAAAAATATAATAAACCTAAAAATAAAAAACCTAAATAAATAAAAATAAAATGTAAAATAAAAATCTAACAAACCTAAAATAAAACTAAAATAAAAAAAAAATAAAAAAAAACCTAAACCTAAAAAATAAACCAAAAGATAAATAAAAATAAAACATAAGCACTAAACTAAGAAAATAAAACCCTAAAATAAATAAAATAAAATAAAATAAACTAAAATAAACAAACTAAAATAAATAAAACTAAACCTAAACCTAAAATATAAACCATAAATAAACTAAAAATAAAGCTATACCTAAACTAAAAAATAGAACCTAAAAATAAACTTAAAATAAAAATTTAAAACGTAAACCTAAAAAAATAAAATAAAAACTTAAACCTAAACCTAAAAATTAAAAATAAAACTTAAACCCAAAAAATAAAATAAAAATAAAACTAACCTAAAAAGTAAACATAAACGAAAACCTAAACCTAAAAACTAAACTAAAATAAAAAATTTAAACTAAAATAAATAAACCTATACCTATTGGTTTACTTAATTTTTCTTTATTTAAAAAACCCTAAACTCTAAGCCCTAAACCCTAAATGGTAAACCATAAACCCTAAACCCTAAACCTTAAATGCTATCCCTAATCCTAAACTCTAAAACCCTAAACTAACTCTAAACCTTAACCCCTAATCCGTAAAAACCCTAAAGCCTGAACCCTAAACCCTAAACCCTAATTTAATCGAAAATTGTAAACCCTAAACCCTAAAAACCCTAAATTGTAAAGCTTAAAAACTAAACCCAAAATCTTAAACCATAAACCCTAACCCTAAAGCTTAAACCCTAAAATCCTAAACCCTAAAACCCTAAATCCTAGGCCATAAACCCTAAATCTTAAACCCTAAAAACCTAAAAAATTAAACCTAAACTAAATAAAACTAAATAAATAAAATAAAAAAACCTAAACCTAAATAAGAAATAAAATAAAATATAAAAAAAAATAAACAAAAACCTAAACCTATGCCTAGACCTAAAAATAAAATAAAATTCAAAATATAAATAAACTAAAATAAAATATACAAAAACCTAAACTAAATTAAAAAATAAAATAAACTTAAGAATAAAAAACCTTAATAAAATAAAAACTAAATGTAAAATAAAAATGAAATAAAGTTAAAATAAAATAAATAAAAATTAAATAAATACCTAAACTTAAAAAATAAATCTAAAAATAAAACTTTAAAATAAATAAAAAATAAAATCTAAACCCTAAATTAAAAAAAACAAATTCTTAAACCTAAAATAAAAAAATAAAATTAACCTAAACCTAAACTAAAATAAGAAAACCTAAACCTAAGCCTAAAATAAACAAAAGCCAAACCCTAAACTAAATAAAATAAAATAAACTAAAAATAAAACTAATCTTAAACTATTAAATAAAACCTAAAAATAAATCTAAAATAAAAACCTAAAACCCAAACCTATAAAAATAAAATAAAAACTAAACCTAAACTTAAAAAAAAAAAACTTAAACCTAGAAAATAAAATAAAATAAACTAAAAAAAAAAGTAAGCATAAACCTAAACCAAAACCTAAAAAATAAATTAAAATAAAAAACCCAAACTAAAATAAATTAACTAAACTAAATAAAAAGAAAAATAAACCTAAATAAAAATTAAAAATAAAATGAACTAAAATAAATAAATAATAAACTAAATAAACCAAAACCTACCCGTATACTTAATTTTTATTTTAAAAAAATGCTAAACCTTAAATTCTAAATTTTAAAACTAACCCTAAACCCAAAACCCAATTCCTACAACCTTAAAAACCCTTAACCCTAAAACTTAAACTAAACCCTAAACCCTAAATTACAAACCCTAAACCCTAAAACCCTAAACCCTAAAAATCCTAAACCCTAAAGCTTAAACCCTAAACCCTAAACCATAAACTAACCCAAAACCCTAAGCTCACCCTAAACTCTAAACCCTAAACCCTAAAACCCTAAACCCAAAAGGCTAAACACCAAACCCTAAACTCTAAACCCTAAACCCTAACCCTAAACCCTAAACCCTAAAATCTTAAACCCTAAAACCCTAAACCCTAAACACTAAACCTTATACCATTAACCCTAAAAACTTAAAAACCTAAAAGCCTAAACCAAAACTAAATAAAACCTAGAAATAAAATAAATTAATAAACCTAAACCTAAATAAAATAAAAAATAATATAATATAAAAACATAAACTAAAACCAAAACCTAAACCTAAAAATAAAATAAAAATAAAAATAAAAAGTGGCCTATCTGATCTGCTGCTTATGGATCAAGAGGTGCTAGTGGATATGAAGGTGGTGGTTGGAGCAGTGGGGGTTAAGGAGGTGGGAGGAGCGACGGAGGTTACAACTATGGTGGTGGTAGAGGGCGAGATCGGAGATATGATGATAGATCTCACTACTCGAGAGGCATGGGTGGTTCTGATGGGAACTGTGTCCTTATAATAGAGTCGGTTCTACTTATCTATGGTTTTTGACTTGCTCTATGGTTGCTCATTTTTTATCTGTGTCATCCCTTATTTCTTAGAAAACTTGGAGTGCTATTTGATTGAAGAAATTGAAAAGAAGAAATGTTAAATCTGAATTTTCTCTCTATTAAAAGAAAACCTTAAACCCTAAAACTTAAACTAAAACTTAAACCCTAAACCTAAAACCTAAACCCTGAACCCTAAACCCTGAACCCTAAACCTTAAACCAAAACCATAAAAACCATAAACCCTAAACCATAAATATTAAACTCTAAATTCTAAACACTAAAACCCTAAACCCAAAACCCCAATCCCTAAACCCTGAAGCCATAAAGCCTAAGCACTAAAACCTATAACCCTAAACTATAAATTGTAAACCCCAATCCTCAAACCCTAAGTCCTAAATCCTAAACTAACCATAAACCCTAAACCCTAAACTAACCTTAAACCCTAACCCTAAACCTTGAATAAAGATGTCATTTGGAGTAGATCTAAAGAATGACTTAATCCTAACATAGTTATGGTAGCTAAAAAAATGTCTTCAAGAGACTTTCCTTGACTATTATAGACTTGAATACCCAAAACCTAAATCATATTATAATACCATATATTATAGTGTAATGTAGCATCATATATTTGAGCATGTAGTGCTGATTTTTTGGATGTTATAAAATATTTTAAAATGTTTTAGTATATTACAGTATTGTGCACTGTAGTCTATATAAAATTAAATTATAAACATATTGATTTAATAAATTAGATGATAAAATTTGTTAAATTTGAAGTGGGAATTAGGTTATAGAAGGTGTGTTATGCCACTTGTAGTCTAAAAAGTAAAATTTTATGCTAAAAAAATATTATATGTCATAGCATAGTATAACATCATATATCATAATATATTATTCTACACATTTTAAATTCATTTAGTATTTACAATCATGCGGTCGAGCCTACAATAGAATTATTTATAAAAATGTTGATATATATTTTAAAATAATGGAGTTTGGCCAAATTCATAATAGGTAGAGCATGGCATCATAATATATTGTTTCAATTTAAAATATGTAAGTTATACGACTAAAATATATAGTTTTTGCCTATTTAGACTAATTTTATGATTTTTTATCTTAAGCAATCCCTTGTGATGTGATATGCAATAAAATATTATATAATATGTTATAATGTATTATAATATAGGATGCCATAACATAGTGTTGCATCATGAATTATAGCATACTATTGCATATTACTACCTATTGTTTAGCATATTTTAGTTTATTATAGTATGATGTAGTAGAGTTTGTACTAGTATAATTCATTAAAATATTGATTTATAGGCTGAGGTGATGGGATTTGGCCAAATTTAAGGTAAGCTTTATGGAACATCATTAGGGTGTGCTATGGTGTGTCATTTAAGCAAAAAAATGGAATTTTGCATCCAAAATGAATCTTTATTTTTCAACCAAACCTTAAAACCTAAACCTTAATCCCTTAACCATAACCCTAACCCTAAACCCTAAACCCTAAAACCCTAAACCCTAAGCTCTAAACTAACCCAAAATCATAAGCAGTAGACCCTAGAAACACTTAACCCAAAGCCATGAACCCTAAACTAACCCTAAACCCTAAGCTAACGCTAAACCCTAAACCCTTAAAACCTAAACCCTAAAGCTTAAACACTAAACCCTAAAACACTAAACTTTGAACCCTAACCCTAATCCCTAAACCAAAAAACCGTAAACCCTAAAACCCTAACCCTAAATCCTAACCCCAAACCCTAAACCCTAAAACCCTAAACCCTAAACCCTAAACCCTAACCCCTAACCCTAAACCCCAAACCCTAAACCTAAACCTAAAGTACCTAAAAAAATTTAAAAAAACTAAACCCTAAAACCTAATAAACCTAAACACTAAGAATGGGGAAAGCCTTGACTGCAGGAACATCACCGTCAACTAGGCTTAGTCTATATCTAGTATTGGAGGCGAAGGAGAGGCAGCAATTATGGCAGTGGTGGTGGGGGATTTGGAGCTGCTGGTGGAAATGGAGGTGGTAATCAGAGTAGTGGTGGTTATGGAGGTGGGAGGAGCAACGAAGCCATGGTGGTGGCGGAGGGAGAGATAGGGGATATAATGGTGGATCCCACTACCCGTAAAGTGGTGGTTCCATGAGAACCGGAGAAACGAATGACTGGCGATCCTGTGCTTATGGAACTGAATCTTTACAGTAGAGATGGTTCTACTTATCTAGGGTTTTCAATTTGCTCTATGCGTGCTCATTTTTTTTATGTCGTCACTTGTGTCTAAAAAAACTTAATGTGTTACTTGGTTGATGAAATAAAAAAGAAGAAATGTTGAATCTGTATTGGTTCTCTTTTATAATGAAACCCTAAACCCTAAACTAAAACTTGAACCCTAAACCTAAAGCTTAAAGCCTAAACCCTAAACCCTAAAAATTAAAATTAAAATTAAAATAAAAAACCCAAACCCTAAACCCTAAAACTAACCCTAAACCCTAAACCCTAAAATACCCTAAACCTTAAACCCTAAACCCTAAACCCTAAACCCTAACCCAAAACCCTAAAACCTAAACCCTAAACCCTGAACCCAAAACCCTCAAAAAACCTTAAACCCTAAACCCTAAAGCCTAAACCTTAAATCCTTAACCCTAAACCATAAACCCTAAACTCTAAATGCTAAACCGTAAACCCTAAACCCTAAAACTAATACTAAACCTTAAACCCTAAAATAATCTAAACTGTAAAACCTAAACCCCAAACCCTAAAGTCTAAACCCTAAATCCTAATCCTAAACCTTAAACCGTAAAAGCATTAACCCTAAAACCTTAAATCCTAAACCTTAAATCATACACCCTAAACCCTTAGCCCTAAACCTCAAACCCTAAACCTAAACTTAAAGTAACTAAATAAATTAAAAAATAAACCTAAACCCTGAAACCTAATAAACTTAAACTTAAACCTAAACCCTAAGAATGGGCAGAACATTGATGGTAGAAACATCAACATCAACAAGGCTCAGCCTAGATCTGGCGATGGAGGTGAAGGCGGAGGCGTTAGTTATCATAATGGTGGTGGGGGATTTGGAGGTGTTGGTGGATATAGAGGTGGTGGTAAAAGCAATGGTGGTTAAGGAGGTGGGAGGAGAAACAGAGGTTACTGCTGTGGTGGTGGTGGAGTGAGAAATTGGAGATATGATGGTGGATCTTGCTACTCAAGAGGTAGGGTTGATTCTGATGGGAACTGGAGAAACTAAATAAAACTAAGCTTATCGGTTTACTTAATTTAAAAAAAACCCTAAACCTACAACACTTAAACCTAAACCTTAAACCCTAAAAAACCCTAAACCTTAAAAATTAAATCCTAAACCCTAAAACCTAAACCCTAATCCATAACCCTAAACCCTAAACCCTAAAAGCATAAACACTAAAAACCTAAATCTTAAACCTTAAACCCAAAATCCTAAACCATAAACCATAAACCTTAACCCTAAACTCTAAACCTTAAACACCAAATCCTAATCCAAAACCTAAAGTAACTAAATAAACTTAAAAATAAACTTAAACCCTAAAACTTTATAAACCTAAACCCTAAGAATGGGCAGAACCTTGATGGAAGGAACATCACCCAATCAGCCTAGATCCGTGGAGGCTAAGGCGAGAGATTATCATAGTGGTGGTGGGGATCTGGAGGTGCTGGATATGGAGGTGGTGGTCTGAGCTGGTGGTTTTGGAGGCAAGAGATAAGCAGCACCGGTGGTGAGAGGGACAAATCAGGGATATGATGGTGGATCCGGGTACTCGAGAGGCCGGGGTGGTTCTGATTGGAATTGGAGAAACTGAAGAATGACCGATTTGATCTGCTGCTTATGGAATAGGGTCTTTATAATAGAGATAGTTCAAGTTATCTATGGTTTTTGATTTGCTTTATGCATGCTGATTTTTAATCTATGTCATCGCTTGTGACTCAGAAAACTTGGTGTGTTACTTGGTTGATGAAATCGAAAAGAAGAAAAGTTAAATATGAATTTGTTCTGTGTTAAAAATTAAAGAACTAAAAACCCTAAACCCTAAACTAAAACCTGAACCCTAAACCTAAAACCTAAACTCTAAACCCTAAAACCTAAACCCTCAAAATAAAATAAAAAATCACTTACCTTAAACCTTAAAACTAACCCAAAACCCAAAACCCAAAACCCTAAACCCTAAACCCTAAAACCTAAACCCCAAACCCTAAGCCATAAACCCTAAACCCTAATCCCTTAACCCTAAAAACCTAAAAACCTAAACCTAAATAAAATACAAAAATAAAATAAAATAAAAACCCAAACTAAAATATAAACCTAAAGCTAAACCTAAACCAAAAAATTATATAAAATAAAAAATAAAAAATAAACTACATTAAAATAAATAAAAACCTAAACAAAACTAAAAAATAAAAGAAACCTAAAAATAAAAAACCTAAATAAAATAAAAACTAAATGAAAAATAAAAATAAAATACACCTAAATCAAAATAAAATAAAAACTAAAAAAAATCTAAACCTAAAACATAAACCTGAAAATAAATAAAAAATAAATCCTAAACCTTAAACAAAAAAAAAACTAAACCTAAAATAAATAAAATAAAATAAACCTATGCCTAAACTAAAATAAATAAAACCTAAACCTAAACCTAAAATAAACTAATCCTAACCCTAAACTAAATAAAATAAAATAAAAATAAACTAAAAATAAACCTAAAGCTAAACTAAAAAATTAAACATAAAAATAAACCTAAAATAAAAACCTAAAGCCTATACCTAAAAAAATAAAATAAAAACCCAAACTTAAACCTAAAAATAATAAATAATACCTAAACTTAAAAATAAAATAAAAATAAAAATAAGCTAAAAATAATCATAAACCTAAACCTAAACATAAATCGAAAAATAAACTAAAATAAAAAACCTAAACTAAAATAAATAAACCTAAAAAAAACTAAATAAAAATAAAAAATAAACCTAAATAAAAAGAAAAAATAAATATAAATAAATAAAATAAATGAAAAAAAGCTAAACCTAATGGTTTACCTTAACCTTAAACCCTAAACCTTAAACCCTAAATCTTAAATCCTAAACCCTAAAAGCTAAGCCTTAAAACTAACCCTAAACTATGAACCCTAAACCTTCAACCCTAAATCATAAATCCTAAAAAATTCTAAACCCTAAACCCTAAACGAACCCTAACCCTAAACTCTAAACCCTAAACCCTAAACCTAAACCCTAAACTCTAAAACCCAAACCTTGAACCTTAAACCCTAAACTAACCCTAAACCATAAACCATAAATCCTAAAAACACTAAACCCTAAACCTTAAACTAACCATTAACCCTAAGCTAACCCTAAAACCTAAACCCAAAACCCAAAACCCAAAACCCTAAACCCTAAAGCCTAAACATTAAACCCTAAATCCTTACACTAAACAGTAAACCCTAAAACCCTAAACTATAAACCTTAAACCCATAACCCTAAACCTTAAACCCTAAAACCTATAAACCTAAACCTAAAGTAAATAAAAACAAAAAATAAAATAAATAAAAAACCTAAACTTAAATAAAACCTAAACCTAAACTAAATAAAACCTAAAAATAAAATAAATAAAAAAATCCAAAACCAAAATAAAATGAAAAAATAAATGAAAATAAACATAAACTAAAACCTAAACCTAAACCTAAACCAAAAAAGAAAATAAAATAAAAAATAAAAAATAAAATAAAATAAAATAATTAAAAACCTAAACTAAATTAAAAAAATAAAATCTTAAATTAAAAAACTAAACCTAAAATAAAAAAATAAAATAAACTTAAAAAATAAATAAAACTAAATAAAATCTAAACATAAAAAACAAAAACCTAAAAAATATAGAAAAAATAAAACCTAAACTAAAAAAATACCTAAACCTAAAAAAAGTTGAAATAAACCTAAACCTAAATTAAGATAAACTAAACTAAAATAAATAAACATAAACCTAAACCTAAAATAAACTAAACCTAAACCCTAAACTAAATAAAAAAATAAATTAAAAATAAACCTAAACCTAAACTAAAATATAAAACTTAAAAATAAGCCTAAAATAAAAACCTAAAACCTAAACCTAATAAAATAAAATAGAAGCCTAAACCTAATCCTAAAAATAAAACATAAAACTTAAACCTAAAAAATAAAATAAAAATAAAACTAAACTAAAAAATAAACATCAACCTAAACCTAAACCTAACAAATAAACTAAAATAAAAAGCCTAAACTAAAATAAATAATCCTTAAACAAATAAACCAAACTAATTAAAATAAAAAATAAACCTAAATAAAATTAAAAAAATAAAATAAACTAAAATAAATAATAAATAAACTAAATAAACCTAAACCTACCGGTTTACTTATTTGTTTTTTTACAAAAAACCCTAAAACCTAAAACCTAAAACTAACCTTAATTCTACAACCCTAGAAAACCCTAAACCCTAAACCCTAAACCCTAAACCCTAAACCCTAAACCCTAAACTCTAAACCCTAAGCCCTTACCCTAACCTTAAACCCAAAACCTAAACTAAAATAAACATAACTAAAATAAATAAAACCTAGACCTAAACCTAAACTAATAAATAAAACCTAAAAATAAACCTAAAATAATAACCTAAAACCTAAGCCTAAAAAAATAAAATAGAAACCTAAACATAAACCAAAAAAGAAAAAATAAAACCTAAAAATAAAAAATAAAATAAAAATAAACTTAACTAAAAAATAAACCTAAACATAATCCTGAACCTAGAAAATAAACTAAAAAAAAACCTAAACTACCATAAATATACTAAACTAAATAAAAAAGTAAACATAAAAAATAAAATAAACTAAAATAAATAAAAAATAAACTAAATAAACTAATTAAACTTAAGCCTGCCATTTTACTTAATTAAAAAACATAAACCCTAAGCTAACCCTTAAACCATAAACCGTAAAAATAAACTAAAAAAAAACCTAAACCTCTAGGTTTAATTAATTTAAAAATAAACCTAAACTAAAACTTGAACCCTAAACCTAAAACCTAAAACCTAAAACCTAAAACCTAAAACCTAAACCCTAATCCATAAAAATAAAAAAATAATTTTTTTTAAAAAAACTAACCCTAAACTTAAACCCTAAAATTAATCCTAAACCCTAAACCCTAAATACTAAACCTACAACCTTAAACCCTAAACCCTAAATCCTAAAACCTTAAACCCTAAACCCCAAACCCTAAACCCAAAACCCTAAATCCTAAACCCTAAACCCTAAACTCCAAAACCCTAAAAAAAACTTTAAAGCCTAAACACTAAACCCTAAACCCTAAACCCTAACCAGAAACCCTAAACCATAAAACCTTAAACACTAAGCCCTAAACCCTAAACCCTAAACCCTAAAAACCTAAAAACCTAAACTTTAAAGATAAAATAAAAATAAAACTCAACTAAAACCTAAACCTAAACTTAAACCTAAACCTAAAAAATAAGCTAAAAAAAAACCTAAAATAAATAAATTAAACAAAATAAAAATAATAATTAAACCTAAAAATAAAAAAATAAACTAAAATAAATAAAAGAACTAAACTAAATAAACCTACCGCTTAGTTAATTTTAAAAAATATCTAACCTAAATCATAAGTAATAAACCTAAACCCTAAACCCTAAATCTAAACCCTAAAACCTAAACTAAACCTAAAACCCTAAACTAAACCTAAACTAAAATCAACTAAACTAAAACTTAAACTCTAAACTCAAACCTTAAACCCTAAACCTAAAACCTAAAACCTAAACCTAAACATTAAACCTAAACCTAAACCTAAACTATAAATTCTAAACATATAACTTAAACTCCAACCTAACTCTAAAATATAAACCCTAAACTAAAATAAAACCTTAAACCTAATCCTAAACCCTAAACCTAAATCTAAACCCTAACCATGAACCTCAAACTATAAACCAATACTAAACCCTAAAAAAAGAAATCAGAACCTAAAACCATAAACCCTAAATCCTAATCACTAAACTCTAAACTTAAAACCCTAAAACCCTAAACACTAAACCCTGAACCTTAAAAACCTAAAAACATAGGCATAAGAAATAAAATAAAAATAAATTTTAAACTAAACAAAACTAAAATAAAAAACCTAAACTAAAATAAATAAACCTAAAATGAATAAACTAAACTAAATAAAAATAAAAATTAAACCTAGATAAAAAAAATGAAATTAAATAAAAATAAGCTAAATAAACCTAAACCTATAAGTTTACTTAATTTTAAGAAAATAAAACACTAAATCCTATTCCCTAAAACCTAAACCCTAAACCCTAAACCCTAAACCCAAACCCTAAACCCTAAACCTTAAACCCTAAAACCCTAAACCCAAAACCTTAACCCTAAACTGTAAACCATAAACCCCAAATCCTAAACCTAAGATTAAGGTAACTAAATAAATTAAAAAATAAACCTAAACCCTAAAACCTAATAAACCTAAACCTAAACCTAAACCCTAAGAATGGGCGTAACCTGACAGAACATCACCACAACCGCCTAGATCTAAGGTGGAATTGAAGGCATAAGCGATTATCATAGTGGTGGTGGGGGATTTGGAGGTGCTGGTGGATTTGGAGGTGGTGGTCAGAGTAGTGTGGTTATGGAGGTGGGAGGTGCGATGGAGGTTACAGCCGTGGTGGTGGAGGAGGGACAGATTGGGGTTATGATGGTGGATTCTTCTACTCAAGAGACTGAGGTGGTTCTGATGGGAACTAGATAAACTAAGGAACTGCTGATTCGATCTACTACTTATGGAACTGTGTCTTTATAGTAGAGATAATTCTAGTTATCTAGTGTTTTATAATTGCTATATTCGTGCTCATTTTTGACCTATGTCATCGCTTGTGTCATAAAAAACTTGGTGTGTTAGTTGGTTGATGAAATCCAAAAGAAGAAAGGTTAAATTTGAATTTCTTCTCTATTAAAAAAAACCAAAAACCCTAAACCCTAAATTAAAACTAGAACCCTAAACTTAAAACCTAAACCCTAAATCATAAAAATATAATAAAAAAAATATAACCCTAACCCATAAACCCTAAACCCTAAAACCAAAGCTAAAAAAAACCTAAACCTAAAATAAAAATAAAATAAATTGAAACCTAAACTAAAATAAATTAAAGCCAAAATAAATAAAAACTAAACCTAAACCTAAAATAAACTAAACCTAACCCTAAACTAAATAAAATATAATAAAATAAACTAAAAATAAACTTAAACCTAAACTAAAAACATAAAACCTAAAAATAAACCTAAAACCTAATCCTAAAACCTAAACATAAAAAAATAGAATAAAAACCTAAACCTAAACCTAAAAAAAATAAAAAAAATAAAACCGAAACATAAAAAATAAAATAAAAATAAAACTCAGCTAAAAAAATTAACCTAAACCTAAACTAAAATACAGAAACTAAACTAAATAAAAATAAAAAATAAACATAACTAAAAATAAAAAAACAAAAATAAATAACAAATAGACTAATAAAACCTAAACCTACTGATTTAAATAATTTAAAAAAAAAACTCTAAACCTTAAATCCTAAACCCTAAACCCTAAAACTAACCCTAAGCCCTAAGTAAACCTACAACCCTAAACCTTAAACCTAAAAAAACCTAAACCCTAAATCCTAAACTAAATCCTGAACCCTAAACCTAAAACCAAAAACCTAAACCCTAAACCATATCACTAAACCTTAAACCCTTAACCCCAAACCTACAACCCTAAACCCTGAACTCTAAACCCTAAAAACTAAACCCTAAAACCCTAAAATATAAACCTTAAACCCTAAACCCTTAACCCTAATCCCAAAAATCTACAACCCTAAACCCTAAACCCTAAAAACCTAAAAAGCTAAACCTAAACTAAATAAAACCTAAAAATATAATAAATAAAAAACTTAAAGATGAATAAAAAAATAAAATAAAAACCTAAACTATAACCTAAACCTAAACCTAAAAATAAAATAAAATAAAAATAAAAACTAAACTAAAAGAAAATAAATAAAAACCTAAACAAAACTAAAAAATATAATAAACCTAAAAATAAAAAACCTAAATAAATAAAAACTAAATGTAAAATAAAAATCTAATAAAGCTAAAATAAAATTAAAATAAAGTAAAATAAAAATAAAATAAAAACCTAAACCTAAAAAATAAACCAAAAATAAATAAAAAATAAAACCTCAGCACTAAACTAAAAAAATAAAACCCAAACGTAAAATAAATAAAATAAAATAAAACTACACCTAAACTAAAATAAACAAAACTAAAATAAAAATAAACTTAAAATACAAACCTATAACCTAATCCTAAAAAATAAATTAAAAACCTAAACCTAAACCCCAAACTAAATAAAAAAATAAACTAAAAATTAACCTATACCTAAACTAAAAAATAGAACCTAAAAATAAACTTAAAATACAAACCTAAAACCTAAACCTAAAAAATAAAATAAAAACCTAAACCTAAACCTAAAAATCAAAAACAAAACTTAAACCAAAAAATAAAATAAAAATAAAACTACACTAAAATGTAAACATAAACCAAAACCTAAATCTAAAAAATAAACTAAAATAAAAAACGTAAACTAAAATAAATAAACCAAAACTTATCGGTTTACTTAAATTTTTTTATTTAAAAAAACCCTAAACTCTAAGTCCTAAACCCTAAATCCTAAACCATAAACCCTAAACCCTAAATGCTATCCCTAATCCTAAACCCTAAGCCCTAATCCCTAAAACTCTAAACTAACTCTAAACCTTAACCCCTAATCTGTAAAAACCCTAAATCCTGATTCCTAAACCCTAAACCTTAATTTAACTCAAAACCATAAATCATAAACCCTAGACCCTAAATCCTAAAACTCTAAATTATAAAGCCTAAACACTAAACCCTAAAGCTTAAACCCTAAAATCCTAAACCCTAAAACCCTAAACCCTAAACCATAAACCCTAAATCTTAAACCCTAAAAACTGAAAAACTTAAACCTAAACTAAATAAAACTAAAAAAGAAAATAAATAAAATAACCGAAACCTAAATTAAAAATAAAATAAAATATAAAAAAACATTAACTAAAACCTAAACCTAAACCTAGACCAAAAAACAAAATAAAATTCAAAATAAAAATAAACTAAAATAAAATAAAGAAAAACTTAAACTAAATTAAAAAATAAAATAAACTTAAGAATAAAAAACCTTAATAAAATAAATACTAAATGCAAAATAAAAATGAAATAAAGTTAAAATAAAATAAATATGAATTAAATAAAAACCTAATCTTGAAAAATAATCTAAAAATAAAACTTAAAAATAAATAATAAATAAAACCTAAACCCTAAACTAAAGAAAAATACCTAAACCTAAAATAAAAAATAAAATAAATCTAAACCTAAACTATAATAAGAAAACCTAAACCTAAGCCTAAAATAAACTAAACCCAAACCATAAACTAAATAAAATAAAATAAACTAAAAATAAAACTAATCTTAAACTATTAAATAAAACGTAAAAATAAACCTAAAATAAAAACCTAAAACCTAAACCTATAAAAATAAAATAAAAACCTAAACCTAAACCTAAAAAGAAAAACTTAAACCTAGAAAAAAAAATAAACTAAACTAAAAAATAAGCATAAACCTAAACCAAAACCTAAAAAATAAACTAAACTAAAAAACCTAAACAAAAATTAATAAACTAAACTAAAAAAAAGAAAAATAAACCTAAATAAAAATTAAAAATAAAATAAACTAAAATAAATAATTAGTAAACTAAATAAACCAAAACCTCCCCGTATACTTAATTTTTCTTTTAAAAAAACCTTAAACCCTAAACTCTAAACCCTAAAACTAACCCTAAACCCAAAACCCAAAACCTACAACCCTAAAACCCTTAACCCTAAAACTGAAACCCTAAACCTTAAACCCTAAATTGCAAACCCTAAACCCTAAAACCCTAAACCCTAAAAACCCTAATCCCTAAAGCTTAAACCCTAAACCCTAAACCCTAAACTAACCCAAAACCCAAAGCTAACCCTAAACACTAAACCCTAAACCCTAAAATCATAAACCCAAAAGCCTAAACACCAAACCCTAAACTCTAAACCCTAAACCCTAAACCCTAACCCTAAACCCTAAACCCTAAAATCCTAAACCCTAAAATCCTAAAACCTAAACACTAAACCTTGTACCTTAAACCTAAAAACCTAAAATCCTAAACCCAAACTAAATAAAACCTAGAAATAAAATAAATTAATAAACCAAAACTAAAATAAAATAAAAAATAATATAATATAAAAACCTAAACTAAAACCTAAATCTAAACCTAAAAATAAAATTAAAATAAAAATAAAAAGTGGCCAATCTGATCTACTGCTTATGGATCAAGAGGTGCTAATGAATATGGAGGTGGTGGTCGGAGCAGTCGGAATTATGGAGGTGGGAGGAGAGACAGAGGTTACAACCATGGTGGTGGCAGAGGGAGAGATCAGAGATATGATGGCATATCTCACTACTCGAGAGGCGTGGGTGGTTCTGATGGGAACTATGTCTTTTTAATAGAGATATTTCTACTTATCTAGGGTTTTTGACTTGCTCTATGGTTGCTCATTTTTTATCTATGTCATCGCTTGTTTCTTAGAAAACTTGGTGTGTTATTTGATTGAAGAAATCAAAAAGAAGAAATGTTAAATCTGAATTTACTCTCTACTAAAAGAAAACCATAAACCCTAAACCCAAAACTAAAACTTAAACCCTAAACCTAAAACCTAAACCCTAAACCCTGAACCCTAAACCTTAAACCTAAACCCTAAAAACCATAAACCCTAAACCATAAATCCTAAACCTTAAATTCTAAACCATAAAACCTTAAAAACTAAACCCCAAACCCTAAACCCTAAAATAGTAAACCCTAAGCACTAAAACCTACAACCCTAAACCATAAACAGTAAACCCCAAACCCTAAACCCAAAGTCCTAAATCCTAAACTAACCATAAACCCTAAACCATAAACTAACCCTAAACCCTAACCCTAAACTCTAAACCCTAGACCTTGAATAAAGATGTCATTAGGAGTAGATCTAAAGAATGACTTAATCCTAATATAGTTATGGTAGCTAAAGAAAATGTCTTCAAGAGACTTTCCCTTAACTATTATAGACTTGAATACCCTAAACCCTAACCCTAAATCATATTATAATACCATATATTATAGTGTAATGTAGCATCATATATTTGAGCATGAAGTGATGATTTTTTGGATGTTATAAAATATTTTAAAATGTTTTAGTATATTATGGTATTGTGCTCTGTAGTCTATATAAAAATAAATCATAAACATATTGATTTAATAAATCAGATGATGAAATTTGTTAAATTTGAAGTGAGAATTAGGTTATACAAGGGGTGTTATGCCACTTGTTGTCTAAAAAGTAAAATTTTATGCTCAAAATAAATATTATATGTTGTAGCATAGTATAACATCATATATCATAATATATTATTCTACACATTTTAAATTCATTTAGTATTTTACAATCATGCAAATGAGCCTACGAGCATTATTTAAAAAAATGTTGATATAGACTTTAAAATGATGGAATTTGGCCAAATTCATAATAGGCAGAGCATGGCATCATAATATATTGTTTCAATTTAAAATATGTAAGTGATATGACTAAAATATATAGTTTTTTACTATTAAGATGAATTTTATGATTTTTTTATCTTAAGCAATCCCTTGTGATGTATTATGCAATATAATATTATATAATATGTTATAGCATATTATAATATAGGATGCCATAACATAGTGTTGCATCATGAATTATAGCATACTATTGTGTATTACTACTTGTTGTTTAGCATATTTTAGTTTATTATAGTATGTTGTAGTAGAGTTTGTACTAGTATAATTCATTAAAATACTGATTTATAGGCTGAGGTGATGGGAATTGGCCAAATTTAATGCAAGCTTTAGGGAACATCATTAGGGTGTCCTATGGTGTGTCATTTAATCAAAAGAATGGAATTTTGCATCAAAAATGAATCTTCATTTTACAACCGAATCCTAAAACCTAAACCTTAAATCCTAAACCCTAAACCCTAAACCATAACCCTAACCCTAAACCCTAAACCCTAAGCCCTAAACCTTAAACCCTAAACCCTAAGCTCTAAACTAACCCTAAACCATAAAAACTAGACCCTATAAACACTTAACCCTAAAGCCTAAACCCTAAACCCTAAACTAACCATAAACCCTTAGTTAACGCTAAACCCTAAACCCTTTAAATCTAAACCCTAAAGCTTAAACACTAAACCCTAAAACACTAAACCCAAAACCCTAACCCTAAACCATAAAACCATAAACCCTAAAACCCTAGCCCGTAATTCTTAACCCCAAACCTTAAACCCTAAAACCCTAAACCCAAAACCATAAACCCTAAACCCTAACCCAACAAACCCCAAACCTAAACCCAAACTCAAGTACAAAAAAAAAAATTAAACCCTAAAACCTAATAAACCTAAACACTAAGAATGGGCAAAGCCTTGACGAGAACATCACCGTCCAGACTGCCTAAATCTAGAGGCAAAGGCGAGGGGCAAAGGCGGCAAGGTGGTGGGGGGATCTAGAGGTGCTAGTGTATATGGAGGTGGTGATCAGAGTAGTGGTGGTTATGGAGGTGGGAGGAGCAATGAAGCCATGTTGATGGCGTAGGGAGAGATCAAGGATATAATGGGGGATCCCACTGCTCGAGAAGATGGAGTGGTTCTAATTAAATTGGAGAAATTGAATAACGATCAATCTGGTCTACTGCTTATGGAACTGAATCTTTACAGTAGAGATCGTTCTACTTATCTAGGGTTTTTGATTTGCTCTATGCGTGCTCATTTTTTTCTATGTTGTCACTTGTGTCTAAAAAAACTTAGTGTGTTACTTGATTGATGAAATCAAAAAGAAGAAATGATGAATCTATATTTAGTCTCTGTTAAAAAAAACCCTAACCCTAAACCTAAACCTTAAACCCTAAACCCTAAACCCTAAAAATAAAAATAAAAATTAAAACAAAAAAAACCCTAACCTTAAACCCTAAAACTAACCCTAAACCCTAAACCCTAAACCCTAAAATGCCCTAAATCTTAAACCCTAAATCCTAAACCCTAAACCTTAACAGTAAACCCTAAACCCTAAACCCCAAACCTAAAACCCTCAATAAACCTTAAACACTAAACCCTAAAGCCTAAAGGTTAAATCCTTAACCTTAGACCCTAAACCCTAAACTCTAAACCCTAAACTATAAACCCTAAACCCTAAAACTAACACTAAACCTTAAACCCTAAAAAAACCTAAACCCTAAAACCTAAACCCTTAACCCTAAACTCTAAACCCTAAACCATAATCCTAAACCTTAAACCCTAAAAGAATTAACGTTAAAACCTTAAATCCTAAACCTTAAATCATACACCCTAAACCCTAAACCTTAAACCCTAAGCTTAAAACCCTAAACTTAAACTTAAAGTAACTAAATAAATTAAAAAATAAACCTAAACCTAAAATCTAATAAACTTAAACTTAAACCTAAACCCTAAGAATGGGCAGAACCTTGCTGGTAGAAACATCAACATCAATAAGGTCAGCCTAGATCTGGTGGTGGAGGCAAAGGAGGAGGCGTCAGTTATCATAATGGTGGTGGGGGATCTGGAGGTGTTGGTGGATATAAAGGTGGTGGTCAGAGCAATGGTGGTTAAGGAGGTGGGAGGAGCAATTAAGGTTATAACTATGGTGGTGGTGGAGTGAGAGATCAGAGAGATGATTGTGGATCTCTCTACTCAAGAGGCAGTGGTGATTCTGAGGGGAACTGAAGAAACTGAAGAATAATTGATGTAATATGCTGCTTATGGAACTGTGTCTTTATAATAGAGATGATTCTAGTTTTTTAGGGTCTTTGATTTTCTCTATGCATACTCAAACTTTATCCATGTCATCGCTTATTTCTTAGAAAACTTAGTGTGTTACTTGGTTGATAAAATCAAAAAGAAGAAATGCTGAATTTGAATTTGTTCTTTGCTAAAAAAATAAAAATAGAAAACCCTAAACCCTAACTAAAACCAGAACCATATACCTAAAACCTAAACCTTAAACTTTAAACCCTAAACCCTAAAAACCCAAAACCCAAAACTCTAAACTCTAAACCCTAAATCCTAAAACCCTTAACCCTAAACCTTAAACTCCTAAAACTAAACCCCAAACCAAAAACCCCAAAACCCTAAACCCTAAATCCCAAACCCTAAACCCTCAACTAACCCTAAAAAACTTAGTGTGTTACTTGGTTTAGATTTAGGTTTTAGTTTAGGTTTTTATTTTATTTTATTATTATTTTATTTAGGTTTAGGTTTTTTTATGTATTTTATTTAGTTTATGTTTTGGTTTTTAAGGTTCAGGGTTTAAGGTTTAGGGTTTTAGTTTTCAGGGTTTTAGTGATTATAATTTAGGGTTAGGGTTTTAGTTTAGAGTTTAGTGATTAAGTTTTAGGGTTATGGGTTAGTTTTTGGGTTTGGGATTTATTTTTAAAAATTTAATAAAGCAGTAGGTTTAGGTTTATTTAGTTTATTAAATTTATTTTATTTAATTTATTTTTTTATGCTAATTTTTTATTTTTATTTAGTTTAATTTATTTATTTTAGTTTAAGTTTTTGATTTTATTTTATTTTTTAGGTTTAGGTTTAGATTTATTTTTTAGTTGAGTTTTATTTTCATTTTATTTTTAGGTTTTAGTTTTATTTTATTTTAGGTTTATGTTTATGATTTTATTTTATTTTTTAGGTTTTAGGTTTTATTTTAGGTTTATTTTAAGGCTTTATTTTAGTTTAGGTATATGTTTCTTTTTAGTTTATTGTATTTTATTTAGTTTAGGTTTAGATTTAGGGTTTAGGGTTAGTTTATGGTTTAGGGTTGAGGGTTTAGGGTTTGGAATTTATAGTTCAGGGTTTAGGGTTTAGGCTTTAGGGTTTTAGGGTTTAGGGTTTATGGTTTATGGTTTAGGGTTTTTATGGTTTAGGGTTTAGGGTTTTTAGCTTTTGGTTTTTTTCTTAATAGAGAACAAATTTAGATTCAACATTTCTTAATTTTGATTTCATGAACTAAGTAACACACCAAGTTTTCTAAGACATAAGTGATGACATAGAAAAAAAATAAGCATGCATCGAGTAAATAAAAATCCCTAGATAATTAGAATCCTATCTATCTTAAAGACACAGTTCCATAAGCAGTAGATTGGATTGGTCATTCTTCAGTTTCTCTAGTTCCCATCAAAACCACCCCGGCCTCAATAGTAGTAGGATCCACCATCATATCCTCAATCTCTCCCTTCGTCACCACCATGGTTGTAACCTCTATAGCTCCTCCGGCCTCCATAACCACCACTGCTCTAACCACCACCTCCATATCCACCAGCACCTCCAAACTCACACCACCATTGTGATAACCTCCACCTCTGCCTCCACCACCAGATCTAGACTGAGCTTGGTTGATTTTGATGTTCCTATCATCAAGGTTCTATCGATTCTTAGGTTTTAGGTTTAAGTTTATTAGGTTTTAGGGTTTAAGTTTATTTTCTAATTTATTTAGTTACTTTAGGTTTAGGTTTAGGGTTTGAGGTTTAGGGTTTAGGGTTTAGGGTTACGGTTTAGGGATTAGGGTTTACAATTTATGATTTTAAGGTCTAGGGTTTAGGGTTGGGGTTTAGGGGTTTAGGGTGGTTTAGGGTTTGGTTTTAGGGTTTTGCTAGGTTTAGGGTGGGGTTTAAGGTTTGGGTTTTTTAGGATTTAGGGTTTAGTGTTTAGGTTTTAAGGTTTAGGGTTTTATTCCCTTTAATTAAGTAAATTAGTTGGTTTAGGTTTATTTAGTTTATTTATTTTTTATTTATTTTAGTTCATTTTATTTTATTTTTATTTAAGTTTATTTTTATTTTATTTTGTTTAGTTTATTTATTTTAGGTTTATTTATTTTAGTTCATTTATGGGTTTAGGCTAGTTGGGTTTTATTTTTTATTTTAATTTTAGGTGGGTTTTCTTTTCTTGGGATTAGGTTAGGTTTTTATTTTAGTTTTTTAGGTTTAGGTTTTAGGTTTTTATTTTAGGTTTATTTTTAGGATTTATTTTTTAGTTTAGGTTTAGGTTTATCTTTACTTTAATTTATTTTATTTAGTTTAGGTTTGGGTTTAGGTTTACTTTTATTTATTTTTAGGTTTTATTTTTAAGTTTAGGTTTTTATTTTATTTTATTTTAGGTTTAATTTATTTGTATTTTACGTTTAGTTTTTACTTTATATAGGTTTTTTATTCTTAGGTTTATTTTATTTTTTTAAGTTTAGTTTAGGTTTTTATTTATTTTATTTTGGTTAATTTTATTTTACTCTAAAGTTTATATTTACATTTTAGTTTAGGTTTTTATTTTATTAATTTAATTATTATTTAGGTTTTCATTTTTTTTTATATATTTTATTTTTATTTTTTATATAGTTTAGGTTTAAATTTTTAGGGTTTTAGTGTTTAGGGTTTAGGGTTAAGGTAGAGTTTAGAGTTTAATATTTAGACTTTAGGGTTTAGGGTTAGCTTAGGGTTTAGGGTTTTTTTACAAAAATTAAATAAACTGGTAGGTTTAGGTTTATTTAGTTTATTTAGTTTATTTTATATTTTATTTTTATTTAGTTCAGTTTATTCATTTTAGTTTAGGTTTTTTATTTTATTTTATTTTTAATGTTTAGGTTTAGGTTTATTTTTTAGTTGAGTTTTATTTTTATTTTATTTTTTAGGTTTAGGTTTTATTTTTTATATTTAGGTTTAGGTTTATGTTTTTATTTTTTTTTTATTTTTTTAGTTTTAGGTTTTAGGTTTTTATTTTAGGTTTATTTTTAAGTTTTATTTTTTTAGTTTAGGTTCAGGTTTAATTTTTAGTTTATTTTATTTTATTTAGTTTAGGTTTAGGTTAAGTTTATTTTAGGTATAGGTCTATGGTTTAGGATTTATTTTGGGTTTATGATTTAGGGTTTAGGGTTTGGGTTTAGGGTTTAGTGTTTAGGATTTAGGGTTTAGGGTTTAGGGTTTTAGGTTTTATGTTTAATGGTTTTTAAGGTTTAGGGTTTAGGGTTTAGGGTTTAGGTTTTAGGTTTAGGGTTCAAGTTTTAGTTTAAGGTTTATGGTTTTTTGTTATTTTTTAAATGAAGAACAAATTCAGATTCAACATTTCTTCTTTCCGATTTCATCAACCAAGTAACACACCATCTTTTCAAAGACACAAGTGAGATCATGCATAGAGCAAATTAACCCCTTGATAACTAGAACCATCTCTGCTATAAAGACACAGTTCCATAAGCAGCAAATTGGATCAATCATTGTTCAGTTTCTCTAGTTCCATCATATCACCGTTCACTCCTTTCTCCTCCACCATGACTATAACCTCTGTCGCTCCTCCCGCCTCCATAACCACCACCTTCATATCCACCAGCTCCTCCAAATCCCCCACCACCACTACGATGACTGCCACCTTCGCCTCCACCGCCAGATCTAGACTGAGCCTTGTTAATGGTGATGTTCCTGTTATCAAGGTTCTGCCCAATCTTAGGGTTTAGGATTAGTTTTATTAAGTTTTATGGTTTATGTTTATTTTATAATTTTTTTAGTTACTTTAGGTTTAGGCTTAGGGTTTGAGGCTTAAGGTTTAGGGTTTAGGGTTTTAGAGTTTATGCTTTTAAGATTTAGGATTTTGGGTTCAGAGTTTAGGCATAGTTTAGGGTTTAGGGTTTTGGGTTTTGGGTTTAGAGATTTTTAGGGTTTAGGATTGTAGGTTTAGGGTTTAGGGTTAATTTTAGTGTTTAGGGTTTAGTGTTTCTTTTTTTTCAAATTAAGTATACCGGTATGTTCAGGTTTATTTATTTTATTTAGTTTAATTTTTTTATTTTAGTATATTTTAATTTTAATATTTACTTAAGTTTATTTTTTATTTTTATTTAATTTAGTTTATTTATTTTAGGTTTAATTATTTTAGTTTAGGTTTTTTATTTTAGTTTATTTTATCAGGTTTAGGTTTATTTTTTAGTTGAGTTTTATTTTTACTTTATTTTTTAGGTGTAGGTTTTATATTTTACTTTTAGGTTTAGGTTTAGGTTTTCATTTTATTTTTTTAGGTTTAGGTTTTAGGTTTTTATTTTAGGTTTATTTTTAGGTTTTATTTTCTTGGTTTAAGTTTAGGTTTATTTTTAGTTTATATTATTTTATTTAGTTTAATTTTAGCTTTAGGTATCATTTATTTTATATTGAGGTTTAGGTTTTATTTATTTTAATTTAGTTTATTTTAGTTTAGGTTTAGGTTTTTTTATTTATTTTTATTTTTTTTTCACTTTAGGTTTAGGATTATTTTAGTTTAGGGTTTACGATTTATTTTTTATTTATTTTTAAGTTTAGGATTTTATTTAGTTTTTATTTTATTTTATTTAAGTTTATTTCATTTTTAATTTAGGTTTATTTTTTATTTTATATAGATTTTTTATCCTTAGGTTTATTTTATTTTATTTAATTTAGTTTAGGTTTTTATTTATTTTATTTTGGTTTATTTTTATTAGTTTATTTTATTTTATTTTTAAGTTTAGATTTAGGTTTTAGTTTAGGTTTTTATTTTATTTATTATTTAGGTTTAAGTTTTTTTATATTTTATATTTTTATTTTTTATTTAGTTTAGGTATAGGTTTTTAGGTTTTAGGGTTTCTTTTGGGGTGTTTGTTGGGGTTTAGTTTAATGTTAGTACTTTAGGGTTTAGGGTTAGCTTAGGGTTTAGGGTTTTTTAAAATAAACCGATAGTTTTAGGTTAATTTATTTTATTTTATTTTTTTTATTTTCATTTGTTTATTTTATTTTATTTAGTTTAGTTTATTCATTTTAGTTTAGGTTTTCTATTTTATTTTATCTTTTAAGCTTAAGTTTAAGTTTATTTTTTAGTTGAGTTTTATTTTTATTTTATTTTTTAGGTTTAGGTTTTATTTTTTATTTTTAGGTTTTGGTTTATGTTTTTTTTAGGTTTAGGTTTTAGTTTTTATTTTAGGTTTATTGTTAGGTTTTATTTTTTAGTTTAGGTTTTGGTTTATTTTTTTATTTAGTTTAGGTTTAGGTTTAGGTTTAGTTTATTTTAAGTTTAGGGTTTAGGGTTTAGGGTTTTGGGTTTAAGGTTAATGGTTTAGGCTTTAGGGTTTATGATTTATGGTTTAGGGTTTTTAGGGTTTAGGGTGTATGGTTTATGGTTTAGGTTTTAGGTTTAGGGTTCAGGTTTTAGTTTACGATTTATGATTTTTTTTAAAAGAGAATAAATTCATATTCAACATTTCTTCTTTTAAATTTCATCAACCAAGTAACACACTAACTTTTTTAAAAGACAAGTGATGACATAAATGAAAAATGAGCATGCATAGAGCAAATCAAAAACCCTAGATAATTAGAACCATCTCTACTATAAAGACATGGTTCCATAAGCAACAAATCAGATCAGTCCTTCTTCAGTTTCTCTAGTTCCCATCAGAACCACCCTGACCTCTCTAATAGCGAGATCCACCATCATATACCCGATCATTCCTTCCGCCACCATCATGATTGTAACCTTCGTTGCTCCTCCTGCCTCCATAACCACCACCACTGCGATAACCGCCACCTCTACCTCCACCGCCAGATCTAGATTGAGCATGGTCGACGGTGATGTTCTTGTCGCCAAGGTTCTACCTATTCTTAGGGTTTAGGTTTATTTTTTAATTTATTTAGTTACTTTAGGTTTAGGTTTAGGTTTAGGGTTTGAGGTTTAGGGTTTTGAGTTTAGTGTTTAGTGTTTAGGGTTTAGGGTTTAGGGTTTTAGGGTTTATGCTTTTAGGGTTTAAGGTTTAGGGTTTAGGGGTTTTTAGGGTTGAGGGTTTAGGGTTAGTTTAGGGTTTAGGGTTTTGGGTTTTTGAGGGTTTAGGGTTATAGTTTTAGGGTTTAGTGTTTTGGGATAGTTTTAGGGTTTAGTGTTTAGGGTTTAAGGCTCGGATTTAGGGTTTATGGTTTAGGATTTCTTTTTTAATTTTAATTATGTAAACCAATAGGTTTTGGTTTATTTAATTTAATTTTTAAATATTTTAGTTTATTTTATTTTTTATTTTTATTTAAGCTTATTTATTATTTTTATTTAGTTTATTTTATTTATTTTAAGTTTAGTTATTTGAATTTAGGCTTTTTATTTTAGTTTATTATTTTGGTTTAGGTTTAGCTTTATTTTAACTTTTAGTTTAGTTTTATTTTTTTTTTTTTAGGTTTAGGTTTTCTTTTTTATTTTTAGGTTTAGGTTTAGGTTTTTATTTTATTTTTTTAGGTTTAGGTTTTAGGTTTTTATTTTAGGTTAATTTTTAACGGTTTTTTTTAGGTTAGGTTTAGGTTTATTTGTACTAAGGCGATAGTTCTCTTCTTTCAGAAGAGAAGGGGATGAAACCAAACCTTCTATATTCATATAGTGTGGAAGGAAAGAAAGAAGAAAGCCGGTCTTTGAGTCTTTTCATCAGCTGCCTGTGTTCTCTTGCGAGTCCCGTTGGAAGGCTTTCAATTTCAAGTAGATACGCTACTCTCGATAAGATTTTTCTTTGATGTCCGGATTCTTCAATGAAAGGAAAGTTCTAAAAGAAAGGTATATGTGCCATTGAAAGAGACAGTTGTTCGCTCGTCACAAAAGAAGAAGCTACAACAACAATAAGAAAAATTCAGGTAACTAGTTTAGGGTTTAGGTTTAATTTATTCCAGGATTAGGTTTAGGTTTTATTTATTTTAGTTTTATTTATTTTAGGTTTGTGGATCTCCCTCCATGTCCTTGACATGGAATTCTCATCAAATATTATTTCATCTCTTATTCACACATTTAATACTTCAACCAAAATCCTAACAATGTATTCTTTCAAATTACATCATCTTAACAATGTAATCAACATTTTATGAATTGTGATGGTGCAAGCTCAAACTAACAACACAATATCATGCTAAACATATTATAGTGTGAATTAACACACTATAATATATTACAATATATGATATTATATTATAATTTGTTATAATTTAATATATTATCTAACATTACACCTCATTAGAATCACTTAGAAGGAACAAATAACAAAATTTTCACAAAATATGAATAATGTTCATTTTGGATGTAAAATTATTATTTTTCTATTAGAAATGACAAAAATAGCTTTTGGTATTTCAACTTTTTGTGAGTTTTGACCGTAAAAGTAAAATATACTAAAATGTGTAACATTTTGTAACACACCACCACATTCATATATATGTGAAATTATATTGTTATGTACATTATATTTTAATATGCTTTCATATAATAATACATTACACCTTAAAATGAATCACTTTAAGCAAAAAATTTATAAAATTTGCTTGAAAAATAAAATTTATTTTGGATGCAAAATTCCATTCTTTTGATTAAAGGACACACCATAGCACACCCCCAATGATGTTCCCTAAAGCTTACCTTAAATTTGTCCAAATCCCATCATCTTAGATTATAAATTAGTATTTTTATGAATTATACTAGTACAAACTCTGCTACATCATACTATAACAAACTAAAATATGCTGAACAATAAGTAGTAATACACAATCATATGCTATAATGCATGATACTACACTATGTTATGGCATCCTATATTATAATACACTATAACCTATTATATTATATTAGATTGCATATCACATCACAAGGGATTGCTTAAGATAAAAAATCATAAAATTAGTCTAAATAATAACAAACTATATATTTTAGTTATATCACTAAAATATTTTAAATTGGAACAATATATTATGATGACATGCTCTACCAATTATGAATTTGGCTAATTCCACCATTTTAAAGTCTAAATCAACATATTTATAAATAATGCTAGTGTAGGCTTGACTGCATGATTGTAAAATACTAAAATAATTTAAAATGCATAGAATAATATATTATGATATATGATGTTATACTTTGCTACAACATATAATATTTATTTTGAACATAAAATCTTACTTTTTGGACTACAAGTGTCATAGCATAACTTTGGTAATACAACCTAATTCCCACTTCAAATATAACAAATTTCATCATTTGATTTATTAAATCAATATTTTTATGATTTATATTAATATAGAAGAGAAGACCATAATATACTAAAAAATTTCAAAACATCTTATAACATCCAAAAACACATCACTACATGATCAAATATATGACGTACATTATACTATACAATATGGTATTATAATATGATTTAGGGTTAGGGATTTGGGTATTCAAATCTCTTATAGTCAAGGGAAAGTCTATTGAAGACATTTTCTTAAGCTACCATAACTATGTTAGGATTAGGTCATTCTTTAGATCTACTCCTAATAACCTCTTTATTCAAGGTTTAGGGTTTAGGGTTTAGGGTTAGGGTTTAGGGTTAGATTAGAGTATAGGGTTTATGGTTTGGAGTTAATTTAAGGATTAGGGTTTAGGGTTTATGGTTTGGTGTTAAGGGTTTAGGGTTTAGAGTTGTAGGTTTTAGGAGTTAGGGTTTAGGGTTTAATGTTTAGAGTTGTAGGTTTTAGGGTTTAGTGTTTATGGTTTTAGGGTTTATGGTTTAGGGTTTATGGTTTATGGTTTAGGGTTTAGGGTTTAGTGTTTAGGATTTAGGGTTTTTAGGGTTTAGGTTTTAGGGTTTATTATTTAGGGTTTTAGGTTTAGGTTTCAGGTTTAAGGTTTAAGTTTTAACTTAACATTCAGGGTTTAGGGTTTAAGGTTTCTTTTTAATAAAGAACAAATTCAGATTCAACATTTCTTCTTTTTGATTTCATCAACCAAGTAGCACCCCAAGTTTTCTAAGACACAAGCGACAATATAGATAAAAAAATGAGCACCCATAGAGCAAATAAAACCCTATAACTATCTCTATGACAAAGTTCCATAAGATCGACAGTTTAGGTTTTAGTTGGTTTTTTATTTATTTTATTTTAGTTGAGTTTTTATTTTTATTTTATTTTCTTTTAGGTTTAGGTTTTGGTTTTAGTTTATGTTTTTATTTTATTTTATTATTTTATTTTATTTTGGTTCAGGTTTTTTATTTATTATATTTTTAGGTTTTATTTAGTTTAGGTTTTGGTATTTAGTTTTTTGGGTTTAGGGTTTGCGGTTTAGGGTTTAGGGTTTAGGGTTTAGGTTTCTAGTTTGCGATTTAAGTTTTAGTTTAGGGTTTAGGGTTTAGGGCTCAGGCTTTAAGGTTTTTTTTTTTAAATAGAGAACAAAGTCAGATTCAACATTTCTTATTTTCCATTTAATGCCCCAAGTTTTTTAAGACACAAACGACATAGATAAAAATGGAGCACCAATAGAGCAAATCAAAAACCTTCAATAAGTGAAACCGTCTCTACTGTAAAGACACTGTTCAATAATACATAGATCGGATCGACCGTTCTTCAGTTTCTCTAATTCCCATCAGAACTACCCCCACCTCTTGAGTAGCAGGTTTTGCCATCATATCCTCGATCTCTTCCTATGCCACCACCACAATTGTAACCTCTATCACTCCTATTGCCTCCATAACTACCACTGCTTTGACCAACACCTCCATATCCACTAGCACCTCCAGATCCCCAACCACCACTGTGAAAATTGCTACCTCCACCTTCTCCTTCACATCCAGATCTAGACTGAGCCTAGTTGATAGTGATGTTCCTATAGTCAAGGTTCTGCCCATTCTTTGGGTTTAGGGTTAGTTTAGGGTTTAGGGTTTAGGGTTTAAGGTTTTTTTTAATAGAGGATAAATTCATATTCAACATTTCTTCTGTTCAATTTCATCAACCAAGTAGTACCCCAAGTTTTTTAAGACACAAGTGACGATATAGATAAAAAATAAGCACCCACAGAGAAAATCAAAAATCCTAGATAAGTAGAACCATTTATATTATAAAGACATAGTTCCATAACCAACAGATTGCATCGATCATTCTTCAATTTCTCCAGTCCCCATCAAAATTGCCCCCACCTCTTAAGTAGCAGGATTCGCCATCATATCCTTGGTCTCTCTCTCTCTCTCTCTACCATCACCATGGATGTAACCCCAGTCTCTCCTCCCACCTCCATAACCACCACTGCTATTACCACCACCTCGATATCCCCTAGCACCTCCATCCCCACCGACTATAATTGTTGCCACGTAGCTTAGCCCATCTAGGAGCCAAGTTAACGGTGATGTTCCTACCGTCAAAGTTTTGTCCATTCTTAGGGCCTTGGGCAAGTTTAGGGTTTAGGTTTAGGTTTAGGATTTAGTTGTTTGGGTAGGTTTTAGGGTTTTGGGTTTTAGGTTTTAGGTATTTGGTTTAGGGTTTTAGGGTTTTAGGCTTTAGAGTTTAGGATTTAGGGTTTAGGGTTTAGGGTTTTAGGGATTAGGGAGGGTTTAGGGTTTAGGGTTTAGGGTTTAAGGGTTTAGAGTTATATGTTTATGTTTAAGGTTTAGGGTTAGTTTTAGGGTTTTGGGTTTTGGGTTTAGGATTTAGGATTTAGAGTTTAGGTTTATTTTTTAAATTAAGTAAACTGGCAGGTTTAAGTTTATTTAGTTCATTTTGCTTATTTTTATTTATTTGAGTTTATTTTATTTTTATTTTTATTAAGTTTAATTTATTTATTTTAGTTTAGGATTTTTATTATAGATTATTTTTTAGGTTTAGGTTTATTTTTAGTTGAGTGTTTTTAATTTTATTTTTAAGGTTTAGGTTTAGGTTTTTTATTTTATTTTTTTAGGTTTAGGTTTTAGGTTTATTTTGAGGTTTTATTTTTTAGTTTAGGTTTAGGTTTATTTTTAGTTTATATTATTTTATTTAGTTTCAGATTAGGTTTAGGTTTAGGTTTTTCTTATTTTAGGTTTAGGTTTAGGTTTTATTTATTTTAGTTTAGTTTATTTTAGTTTGGGTTTAGGTTTATTTTATTTTTATTATAGGTTTAGGTTTTTTTTAGGTTAGGACTTATGTTTTATTTTTTATTTATTTTAGATTTTATTTTTAGGTTAATTTTATAGGTTTAGGTTTTTATTTATTTTTATTTTAGGTTTGTTTTATTCTTAATTTACGTTTAGTTTTATTATATTTAGGCTTTTTACTCTTTGGTTTAGGTTTTTCTTTATTTTATTTTAGTTCATTTTTATTTTTAATTTTATTTTATTTTTGTGTTTAGGTTTAGGTTTTAGTTTAAGTATTTATTTTATTTTATTTTTTTAGGTTTATTTATTTATTTTATTATTATGTTTTATCTAGTTTAGGTTTAGGTTTTTAGGTTTTTAGGATTTAGAGTTTATGGTTTAGGCTTTAGGGTTTAGGGTTAGGGTTTTAGGGTTTAGGGGTTTTAGTGTTTAGAGTTTAGGGTTTAGGGTTTAGTGTTTAGGCTATAGGGTTTAAGGTTTTAAGGGTTTAAGGTTTATGGTTTAGGGTTAGCTTAGGGATTAGGATTTGTTTAAGGTTTAAAGTTTAGGCTTTCGGATTTAAGGTTTTTAGGGTTTAAGTTTTAGGGGTTTAGAGTTAGTTTAGGGCTTAGGATTTAGGATTTTAGGGTTTAGGATTTAAAGTTTAGGGTTTAAGTTCAGGGTTAGGGTTAAGGTTTAGGGTTTAGAGTTTAGGGTTAGTTTATGATTTAAGGTTTACGGTTGTAAGTTTGAGGTTGTAGGCTTAGGGTTTATGTTTTAGGGTTAGTTTTAGGGTTTAGGGTTTAAGGTTTTGGATATAAGATTTAGGGTTTAGGGTTTTGGGCTTTTTTAAAAATTAAGTAAATAGGTAAGGTTTACTTAGTTTATTTTTTATTTATTTTAGTTTATTTTGTTTTTTATTTTTATTTTGGTTTATTTTTTTTATTTTTATTTAGTTTAGTTTATTTATTTTAGTTTTGGCTTTTTATTTTATTTTATTTTTTAGGTTTAGGTTTAGGTTTATGCTTATTTTTTAGGTTTAAGTTTTTTTTTTTTTTAGGTTTTGGTTTTAGTTTTTTAATTTTTAAGGTTTAGGTTTTAGGTTTTACTGTGTTTATTTTAGGTTTTATTTTTTAGTTTAAGTTTAGGTTTATTTTTAGTTATTTTATTTTTAGTTTATGGTTTTAGTTCAATATTTTAGGTTTAGGTTTAGGTTTTATTTATTTTAGTTTTAGCTTCTTTTGGATCTTTTAGCTTAAGATTTAGGTTTTATTTTAGGTTTAGGTTTAGGTTTTTATTAGTTTTATTTTTATTAAATTTAGGTTAAGGTTAATTTATTTATTTTATTTTTAGGTTTTATTTAGTTTAAGTTTAGGTTTTTAGGTTTTTAGGGTTTAGTATTTAGAGTTTATGGTTTGGGGTTTAGGGTTTAAGGTTTAGGGTGGTAGGTTTTAGGGTTTTAGGATTTATGATTTAAGGTTTAGGGTTTTAGGGTTTAGGGTTTAGGGTTTAGCGTTTAGGGTTTTAAGGTTTAGGATTTAGGGTTTAGTGTTGTAAGTTTATGGTTTAGTGTTAATTTAAGGGTTTAAAGTTTAGGGTTAAGGTTTTATTATATTTTTTTGTTTTTTTATTTTTTTTAAATTAAGTAAACTCGTAGGTTTAGGTTTATTTAGTTTATTTAGTGTATTTTTTATTTATTTTATTTTATTTTAATTTTATTTTTATTTTGGTTTATTTTTATTTTTATTTATTTTAGTTTATTTATTTTGTATAGGTTTTTATTTTAGTTTAATTTTTAGGTTTAGGTTTAGGTTTAGTTTTATTTTTATTTTATTTTTTAGGTTATTTTATTTTATTTTTAAGTTTAAGTTTAAGTTTTTATTTTATATTTTTAGGTTTTGGTTTCAGGTTTTTATTTTAGGTTTATTTTTTGGTTTTATTTTATAGTTTATGTTTAGGTTTATTTTTAGTTTATTTAATTTTATTTAGGGTTTAGGTTTAGCTTTAGGTTTAGTTTATTTTAGGTTTAGGTTTAGGTTTTATTTATTTTAGTTTAGTTTATTTTAGTTTTGGTTTAGGTTTAATTAATTTTTATTTTAGGTTTATGTTTTTTTATTTTTTAAGAGTTTAGGTTTTTTTTATAAATATTTTCAAATTTATTTTTTAGGTTTAGGTTTTTATTTGATTTTTATTTTATTATATTTTAGGTTTATTTTATTATTTTTTAGGTTTAGTTTTTATTTTATTTAAGTTTTTTTTTAGTTTAGTTTCTCTAGTCCCCATCAAAACCACCCTAGCCTCTCGAGTAGCATGATCCACCATCATATCCCTGATCTCTCCCTCTACCACCACCACAGTTGTAACCTCAGTCTCTCCTCCCACCTGAATAATCACCATTGCTCTGACCACCACCTCCATATCCACCAGTACCTCTAGATCCCCCACCACCACTGCAATAACTGCCGCCTTTGCCTTCGTGTCCACCGTCAAATCTATACTGCGCTAGGTTGACGGTGACGTTCCTACCATCAAGGTTCTGCCCATTCTAATGCTTTATATATATTAGGTTTATTTTTTAATTTATTAAGTTACTTTAGGTTTAGGTTTAGGGTTTGGGGTTTAGGGTTAGGGTTTAGGGTTTAGGTTTTAGGGTTTAGGGATTAGCCTGTAGGGTTTAGGGTTTAAGGTTTAGGGTTTAGAGTTTTAGGATTTATGATTTTAGGGTTTACGGTTTACGATTAGGGTTAGGGTTTTTTAGGTTTTATGGTTTTAGGATTTACGATTTCGGGTTTAGGATTTAGAGTTTAGGGTTAGTTTAGAGTTTTGAGGGTTTATAGTTAATTTAGCATTTAGGGTTTATAGTTTTAGGGTTTAGGGTTTAGGGTTTAGTGTTAGGCTTAGGGTTTAGGGTTTAGGGTTTAGGATTAGTTTAGGGTTTAGGGGTTTTTAGGGTTTCGGGTTTAGGGATTTTTTTTTTATTGGAAACCTCATATAAGGGAAATTTTATTGCCACAAAAAAGGGGTTACAAGGTCCTTAAAGGGGATAAACTCAGAACCATCGCTCAAAGAGTCGAATCACTAGGGAGTAAATCCCCTATCTAAGTACAAGAAGCAAAAGAAAAGAGTAAAGCAAGAAAAAGATACAAAGTGATTAACAAAAGTAAGCAAATGAAGGATGAGGGCCAATGTTCTGCAGGAAGTGAGAATGCATGACACTATGGAGCAACCTGCAAGAGAAAAAGAGAAAAGCACCTACAAGATTGTAGATAGGAAGAAGTTAGAGCAGTTAAAGTAGTACAAAGAAAATGATAAGTGAGAGCAGCAAAATCTGAAAATGGTAATAATAAAGAAGTGGGATAGAGGAGGCTCAGGGTCAGTCACACCAAGTTGGGGCAGATGCAAATATGAGCATCAAAACTTTAGCATAAGGGTTACATCACAAGTGCTACTACCAAACCAAAATGTAGTGAAAGCATCACAGCCGTCATAGCCAACAAACCTATATAGCAGCCATTTTATGAAGATCTTTTGAGCCAAAATACCTGCAAGAATAGGCAAAGCCATATACACGTATGGAAAGAGCAAAGAAAGAGCAAGTGGGTAAGGGGATCCCATGCCAAATATATGTCATCATATTAAGCTCCATGGCATGATAATCCCAACTCAAATGAAAGAGAGCCATCAATGTCGTCATCCATACCGAAACCGATCTAAAGGAAAATAAACAGCAAATTTTGAAATCTGTTGCAAACCATCCAAGCAAAGACAAGAGCGAAGAATTAACCCCATTCCAATCTTGTAGGACATTAATAAATATACATTCTTGGTAAACAACAAGAAGTACTGTGGTTATTTCCCATCAAAAGGTAAGAAAAGAATGGTAAGTACTCTTAACAACCTCCTTGTTTCAGAAAATTGAGAACAACAATTATAAAGGGAAACAACATACCCCAAGACCAAATTACCACAGGAAATGGAAGTACAATAGCAGATAAGAAGAAACCGATAAAGGGTTGCTCCCCACCACAGACAAATCCAGTAAGAGACAATCAGAGATAACATCACAAAAATAGTTTTCTTATGATCAAACTCATTAATCCAATTCAGCTAATAATCCTAAGAGTAATAGCCAGCAAGGTGGCCATAAATCCACCCAATGAGATTAAATAATGCAAAGATTAAAATCAAGAGAGGCAAAAGTATAGTCACAATGATCTGCACAAATGTAGCATAAGCTAGAGGGAAAAATAGCATATGAAGTCAACTGTAGTCCAAATGCTAATAGCAAAAACCCAAAAGCCAATAATCAAATTGTGCAGGAAACAACCAACAACCATAAAAATAACCTGCTAGATGAGGGAAACAGCATACCGCAAGCCCAAATGACCACAGGAAATAGGAGGACAACAGTAGATAAGAAGAAGGTAAAGGGATATGATAACAGCAAAAACCCAAAAGCCCATAACCAGAATGGGCAGAAAATAGCCGAGAACCATAAAGACATCCTGCTTGATAAAGGACCCAAAAATCCAAAGGCCATCAGTGTAAGCAATAATGCAATTATTACCCCCACCAAATTTAAGAAAAATAACATCAAAGTCAGTCTTCAAAATAGGATAGACAACCACAATAGTAGGAGGCTAAACATAAGATTCAATTATCCATAACAGCCAACCACCAAGATAGAATAGAACAACAAGTTGGCCAACAACCAACCCCATCAAAATGGAAGATGCTTTCCAAATAGAGAGGGAAAAGGCCTGGCCAAGGCAAGCTGAGTAGAAAATGCAGCAGCATGTGAAATCAGCTACAGGCCCAACAGAAAATCCCTTCTAGAATGTGAAAATAGGCTTGCAGCTAAACCCACAAGTTCGGGGTAGAAAAATTGAGAAGCCATGAAGAAAACCTGATTCTGCAAGGAGATAAGAATAAATAGGAAAACACATTCCTGGTAGGAAGGGGAAAATAAATTAGCCAAAGCAATCAGCAAAATAATAGCACCCTGTTGAACAAGAAAGACAACCCCAGAAGCAGCAAACTGAACAAAGGAATCAAAGATCCAGAGAAGCCAACAAACAAGATAATAAAGAACAGTAAGTTGGCCAAAGAACCACCTAATACAAATAGACAATGCCTTAGAAAAACCCCAGAAAGAACCAATAAAAAAACCCTGACATAAATCAAACTAAAAAACCATTAAGAAAGTCCAAACCTGCAAGGAGATAAGGATAAACAAGAGATAACAAACACTCTCCTAGCAAGTTGGATGATAGAGGTTACCCAAAGCAATCAGCATAGCAACTCCAAAGGTACCCTGTTGGACAAGAAGGACAACCCCAAAAATAGCTTGCTGAATAATGGAGTCCAGGATCCAGATCAACCAACAACCAAGATGAAAATTAATAGCAAATTGGCCAAAAAAAGCCCCAATGCAAATATACAAAACAAAAGTAAAGTCCTAGAAGGATAGGGTAAGGATCAGGCTAAAGCTAGCTAAAATGAGATGATCAACAGCAGGCCAAAAGCTAATAAAAGAGACAAGCAATAAAGCAAAAGCCAACAACCATTCAATAACCTCAAAAAGGTCCAGCTGATCAAGACAATCCAAAACCCCAGAAGCATAAGCTAAAATCCAATTATGTAGTTGGGTAACCACAGTGCTGTGCACAATTTTAATAGAGCTAAAGGGGAGAAGATAGCAGATTAGGTGATCAGCTGCAGCCCGGAAGCAAGAAGCAAAGTTAGTCAAGATAAAATTAGGCAACAAACAGCCAAAAACCATAAGGTTAGCCTGCAAATAGATATTAATTACAAAAAAAAAGTCTTCTACCCATAGGGATGGGAAGAGGAGATTAGCAATCACCATCAGCAAACCAACCCTAAGAGCAACCTGCATGACAAAAGGCCCAAAAATCCAACAGCCAAACATTAAAACATCAAAATAAATATTGCATCCTACATAATAAACACTAGGAAGTAACATTGATACAACATAGGTTACTATGTGGTTCCAAGAAGTTTCATCTTTGATAACTAGCAAGACACAAAATTTAATGCCAGCAACTAATCCCACAGCATCACTAAAATTGGAAATCCGAAGGTAATTCCAATCCATAATAAGGAGAAGAATATCAGATAAGTTAGGATCAGCTGTAAAGATGAACAAAGGGATATCTGTTAAGCATTGATGCAAGGATCCCATATTATAATTCTAGAAAAAGGAAAGAAATATGTCCCTATTGATTAAAAAATACAGCATCAACAAATAGAGTTTTAAGTAGTATATCTCCCTCCAGCAATGAGTAAACCCATTATCATTAACAATGGAAGCAGCATTGACAGTAAGACCCCAATCAAGATTGGGGATAGTAAACCAATAGTAGATGTTACACAGCTCAGCAATTGACCAAGTGGGAGTATTAGGATGATGCATCAGCAAATTCAAGAGGTACAACAACACTTTATCAGTGTAAGTAATAAAAGCAGGAAGCCCCCAAATAAAGGAAATGCAATTAAACCAACAGTACATGTCACATAAATCAAAATAGCAAGTAGTATCCGGATGAAACATCAGTAAAAGCCAAGAGAACATCAACACTGAATATAAAATGGACATTCAGTTAAATAGATATTGAACCAGATCAATCCCATAGGTTAGATTAATTTCTGAGATAAGGGAGCTCAGTATTGTCCAAATTAACCAAGCCATGCAAATGTTTGGGTAGAGTGAGTTGATCAAATATGATTATACCATCCAATCTAGCTCCCAGATTGGTAAGGTAATCAACACATGCATTACCCTCACACCATACATGAGTGATGTTAAAATTAAATTGGGTAAGAAGAGCTCTAGTTTGCTTGAGAAGGTAATACAATTCAGTGTTGCTCATTTTAGTGGAAGTCAAAAGATCAATCAGCAGAAGGGCATCCACCTCAATCCAAATATTAAGCCAACCATTTTGAAGGCAAATCTCAAGAGCTTTGTACACTACCATAAGCTCAACAAAAAGAACAGAGCAAGAATTAAGGGGGTAAGCAAAAGCACATCGGACTTTACCATTAAAATTTCTAAAAATGCCACCACAACTTGAACCTTTATGAGAGATAGAGCCATCAGTGTTAATTTTAATAGTATGATCATGAGGTTTCACCCAATAAATAATCTTATCATTTATACAATAGGATTGATCCGGTAAGTTAAGACCCAGTTTATTGGCCATAAATTTACAACCTTTGAATTGTTTGTAGTGAATGAGATTGGCATTAAACAAGTCACGAATTATATTTTTAATTCTAGCAATTATCCTCATGTGGTTCATGGGGATCTCATGATGTTTTGCATCATTTTTGTCCAACCATATGAACCAAATAAGAGTGCTAGCAGTTATGACTTTAATGTGACCTTTAATAGTGTTGTCAAAATAAACTTCAAGAAGTTGATATAAAGTTAGGGAGCCATTGAAAATGATAATGTTAAAGAGATAATCATACCAAATCCAAAGTTTAGAAGCAATGTGCCCGTTAACAAAGACATGATTCACATTCTCAGTGTGAAAGCATCATTGACATTTTTGAAGGTAACTGAATACCTTTACCCCATAACAAGGAGTCAACAAGGATGAAGTTTTTCAAAATATGCCAAGTAAGAACAGAATAAGAAGTATGGATATTGTTATACCAAAGTTTGAGAAACACATTGGAAGAATCATGAATTTCTTTAATGTGAAGCCAAACATTTTTAAAGTTGAAATCACCATTCTGTGAGAGCTTAAAAAGGATCTGATCTTGATTGGTAAGAATGATAGGAATAGTAGTAAGTTTGTTCAAGAGAAAAGAAGGAATATAATTAGTAAGCTAACTATTGTTCCACATATTAATCTGCCAGAAAGATTTCACTTTAATAGCGGCAGTGGAATGGGTAGCGAGTAAGTCATCAATGGACCCACATCCACTCTAGTTATCTTGCTAAAAGAAGGAGGAGCCAGAGTTAATCCCCCAAAAAATTAAGGATTTTGCATCCCATTTGATGGAATAAAGTCTTTTCCAAACAGGAGAGTCTCCTACTTTATAGGGACAAATGAGGGGGTGCTTACCCTGACACTATTTAGCACTCATGAAATTATCCCAAAGACTATTGTTACTCCTAAATTTCCACCAGAGTTTATAGGAAAAGATAGTGATATATTCTTTGATTGGCTTACATCCAAGACCACCTTCAACGAGAGTGCCACAACTTTTAAACCAAGAGGTCCAGTGCATTCTTTTAGAGGAGTTATTAGAGCCCCAGAAAAATTTGTTAAGGAGACGCTTAATTCTGTTAATGATAGAAATGGTCAGCACAATGATTTGGATGAGATATAAAGGCATGGAATTAAGAGTGCTCTTAATCAAGGTGAGCCTACCACCAAAAGAAAGTAAATAAAATTCCCAAATAGAAATTATATTAGAGATTTTCTGGATAAGATCATTAAAAAGATGAGAACTTTTCTGACCTTTAAAAAATGGAGCCTCGAGATAATTAATAGGAAGTTGATGTTGCTGAAAATTAGTAATTATGGAGATTTGATTGAGCCTATCGGTAGGGATTTTAGCGAAAGGAATGAAACAACATTTTCCTTCATTGAGAAAGAGACCACTTTCTTTGCCAAATTCATTTAAAAGGTTTTTAATAGTTTTAATGTGCTAAATAGAGGCATTGCAAAAGATTATAAAATTATCAACAAAATAGAGATGAGAAACAGGGAGACCACCATGAGTTTTAAAAAACATGGTAAGATTTTTATTGAAAAGATCATTCAGGCTCCTTGAAAGATATTCAACAGCAATAATAAAAAGAGAGGGTGAAAGGGGGTCTCCTTGTCTCAAGCCATGCCTTGAGGTAAAGAAACCTAGGGACTCACCATTCATAATAACATAGAACCAAACATTGGTAATAAAATTTTTGATGAGGCGGATGAAATTATAAAAAAACCCAAACAAATGTAAGATTTGAAAGAGGAAATCCTACGAGAGGTTATCAAAAGCTTTAAAGATGTCCAGTTTGAGGTGGATGTTGTCACCTCTAGTTGGAACATCAATGGCATGAACCAGCTCTTGGGCTAGAAGGATATTGTCGGATATAGCTCTATTTTTAATGAAGCCAGTTTGGTTAGGATAAATAATTTTAGGGAGTAGCGAACTTATCCTATTATTAATTAATTTAGAAATGAGTTTTTGAAAGAAGGTGCAAAGGCTGATAGGTCTAAAATCTCCCCAAGAAATAGGATTATTAGTTTTTGGGATGAGGACAATTGAAGTGCTAGAAAAGTATCTAGGTAAAGAGCTACCATCAAAGAAGTCAACAACAGCATCAATAAGGTCAGACTTAATAAAAGGACAACAATGCTAAAAGAAATGGGTCGTGTAGCCATCGTATAGCAAAGAAAGTCGTTCATATTGAGAGTACTACTATCTCCTCAGAGGACACAAAGTGAGTAAATGATTTTCATCATTAGTAATCATGAGGGATCGTGTGTGTGTTGGAGAGGGCTTCTAAGGGAGGGCTGATGTTTAATAAATTTTGAAAATGTTGTATGAGATATCTTTAATTTCATTATTATCAGTGATCCAGCTACTGTTAATATTTTTGATTTTTTTGAATAGCGTTTAAGGCTTCCCATTTTTTGAAAAGAGCATGGAAATACCTTGTATTTCTATCATCATCAGCAATATGTTTGCTAGCGGCCTTTTGATGCCAGTAGGTTTCCTTCATATTATGATAATTTATCAAGTTATCTTTAGCAGTGTTCAACTCATCAAGCTTATTAGGATCAGTTAAGATAGCATCTTCAAGGGAGCAAACTAATTATTCCATAATTTTGAGATTGGCAAAAAGATTTTTAAAATGATGCTTGTTCCACCAATTTAGGTTTTGTTTAAGTCTTTTGATCTTAAGCCAAAGCTGAATCATGCCTTTAACAGAATTGTCCGGATGAATAGGGGCCATCCAATTAATGGAAACAACATTAATGAAATCACAATGTTGGATCCACATATTTTGGAATCTAAAAAGATTAGGGGAGGAAAGACTACTGGAAGAAGTTTTGATAGAGATCAAAAGTGGAGCATGGTCAGATAAAGTTCTGCTCAAATGCTCAACAGAAGTGAGGGGCCATTGATTGATCCAAAGGGAATTAAAGAGGGTCTTATCAAGCCGCTGCCAAAGTTTAGAGTTATGCCACATATAGTCGGAGCTAGAAAAACCAATATCAATCAGGTTGCAATAGAGGATCATATTAGAGAAATCTTTCATGGAATAGATGTTAGGAGAGCAGCCTCCCCTCCTTTCCAAAGAAGCGATAATAGTGTTGAAATCACCCCCAACCAATGAGGGTTTGTTAACCGAGGAGGCAAAGGTTCTTAAGTGATCCCAAAGGATGTTCCTACCAGCTCTATTACAAGAAGCATAGATAAAAGAAACCAAGAGTAAAAAAATCAACAATGAGATTTGAACATTAACCAATTGTTAGAGATCATTAAGGATAGAAATGTTGATTAAATTATTCCAAAAACACCATATTTTATTACTAATATTATAAAAGAAATTTTGAAAGCCAAGCATTCTAGCAACATGGGTGATATTAGAAGGGTGAATGAATGGCTCAATAAAAATAATTAAGGTTATGTTATGAGTCTGACAAAGGCTCCTAACATGATTGTGGACAGTGAGAGTCCCAATACCCTGAACATTCTAAATAAGAAAATTGATCATAATAAGGTGGAAGAAAAAGAAAAGAGATAATGGAAAAATTGAAGGAGAAAAAAAGAGAGCATGAAGCAATTATTTGTGGGAAGTTAGAGAAGATCGAGTTATTCTAGTGGAGCAATTAATGAACATTCTAGCTTTAAGGGATTTTTTTTAATAATAGTTTGAAAAGGCCTATTTATGTCCAATGTATCTCCATCAGAAAGGGAGTGGTTAGTTATATTCAGAATAGGAGCAGTATCTGTCAAAGCATTCCTAATGGTGATTTCTCCTTCTTTGATAATAGAGTTAGGTTGAAAAATTGGATTAGCATGGATATCACTCTGTAGGGTAATAGAAGGAGAGGTTGTGACACCATTAATAGCACAAATTTAATTCCCATTTCCATGATGATTATTCAGATTTTGGTACATCACCAAAAAATCAACATTTTTCATAAAAATTCCAGAATTAGTTTTAAGATTTTGATCCAACTTGAGATTCCCATTCAAATCACCATTATGATTCATATGAGTCAAGGGATTGTCTTGTGATGCCAAATTATTACAAGTAAGAGTAATGTTAATTAAGTTATCATTAGTTTCCTCACAAACCTCAATATCATTATTTTTACCTGACTCAGATTGTTCTCCAATAGGAAAATCAGTAAATAGTAAAGGAGTAGGGGTAGGAGGATGAGTTCCATTTTGAGTAGCTTTAGACACATTAGCGAACTTATTAGTTTTTTCATTTCCTAGAGTGGGATTAGGATCCGACAATTTATTCTTTTTAAGTTTAGTGTGTAACACAAAGCATTCAGAGTGATCATGACCATGAATCTTATAGTGTGTGCAAAAAATAGGGAAATTTTTAAATTCCACTTTCTTATTATACCCAAATTTTTTTGAACCGATCCAAACTTCTTTAGGGTACTTTTTGGTAATATCAATCTCAACCAAGATACAGGCAACTGATGGCCGGTGGCTTGATCAATTTGAAGGGGCCTACCAAACAGAGCCCCAACCGCAAATAGGACTTGATGGGTAACATAATGTATCCTCATGTTTGGAAAGGCTAGCCATAAAGGAACAATAGGGGATTCCTCTTTGACATCAAAAAGAGGTGACCATTTCAAGAGCCTCATTTGACAATTGTACACATAGTAGGAGCGACGAGCAAAGACTCTTGAGTTGTCTAAATCATTCGATAGTTGAATAAGGATATGCCTAGGATCGATCAACCCAAAAGTGAAAACTCCCAAAAGCTTTAGGCTATGAAAGAAGGATTGGATATTGTCAAGAGTCGGGCGATGTAAGGAAAATTTTCCAACTAATGAAAATTCAAAGGGCTTTGCCAATTTTTCCACATCAAGATCTGAGCACAATACAGCCGGCATTCCATAGAAGGAAGTTGAGATTAAGTTAACCAAAGCATTAGAGGAAGTGTTCTTACCAGATAATGCATCCTTGAATGACTTAACAGCAGGCGCAATAATGCCTCTAAGTTCGATGAGCTCCATTGTGCGGAAAGCGGTGCCTCTGCCATTGTAAGATCAAGAAAAAATCACATAAGCCACTAATGTGAGAGCAATAAACCAAAAAATATGATCGAGGAAGGCCGAGGAGCGGCCAAAACACAAGAAAATGAAAGGGAACACGAAATCGCCAGAGAGAGCCGCGGCCGAGATGAGAGCGGGTTTGAGGTTTTTTTTTTTAGTTTAGGGTTTCGGGTTTAGGGTTTAGGGTATATGGTTTAGGGCTGTAAGTTTAGGGTTTAGGGTATAGGGTTTAGAATTTAGGGTTTATGATTTAGGATAGTTTAGGGTTTTTTAGTTTATTTTTTTAAATTAAATAAAATTGGTAGGTTTAGGTTTATTTAGTTTAATTTTTATTTATTTATTTTCATTTATTTTTTTATTTTTATTTAGGCTTATTTTTTTATTTAGTTTAGTTTATTGATTTTAGGTTTATTTATCTTAGTTTATGTATTTATTTTAGTTTATTTTTTAGGTTTAGGTTTATGTTTATCTTTTGTATAGATTTATTTTTATTTTATTTTTTAGGTTTATGTTTTATTTTTTAATTTTAGGTTTAGGTTTAGATTTTTATTTTATTCTTTTAAGTTTAGGTTTTAGGTTTTTATTTGAGGCTTATTTTTAGGTTTTATTTTTGAGTTTAGGTTTAGGTTTATTTTTAGTTTATTTTATTTTATTTAGTTTAGGGCTTAATTTTAGCTTATTTTTTAGGGTTAGGTTTTACTTTTTAGTTTTAGGTTTAGGTTTAGGTTTTTATTTTAATTTTTTAGGTTTAGGTTTTAGGTTTTTATTTCAAGTTTATTTTTAGGTTTAGGTTTATTTGTAGTTTATTTTATTTTATTTAGTTTAGGGTTTAGGTTTAGTTTATTTTAGGTTTAGGTTTAGGTTTTATTTATTTTAGTTTAGCTTATTTTAGTTTAGGATTAGGTTTATTTTAAGTTTAGGCTTTTTTTAACTTAGGATTTAGGTTATATTTTTTATTTATTTTTAAGTTTTATTTTTAGGTTAATTTTTTTAGGTTTAGGTTTTTATTCTATTTTATTTTAGGTTTATTTTATTTTTATTTTACTTTTATTTTTTATTTTGTTTAGGTTTTTGATTTTTAGGTTTATTTAATTTTTTAGATTAGTTTAGGTTTTTATTAATTTTATTTTAGTTTAGTTTTTATTTTTTATTTTATTTTCTTTTTACATTTAGGTTTAGGTTTAGGTTTAGGTTTAGCTTTAGGTTTAGGTTTAGTTTTAAGTTTAGGTTGTTATTTTATTTTATTTTATTTCTAAGTTTTATTTAGTTTAGGTTTATGTTTTTTTAGTTTAGGGTTTAGTTTTTTTATTTATTTTTAGGTTTATTTTTTAAGCTTAGGTTTTTATTTAGTTTTTTATTTTATTTTATTTAAGGTTTATTTTATTGTTATTTTAGGTTTAGTTTTTATTCTATTTATGATTTTTATTTTTCAATTTGGTTTTGGTTTTTATTTATTTTATTTTATTTTAGTTTTTATTTATTTTTATTATTTTCTTTTCAGGTTTAGGTTTATGTTTTAGTTTATTTTTTTATTTTATTTTATATTTTTAATTTTATTTTGGTTTAAATTTTTTATTTATTTTATTTTTAAGTTTTATTTAGTTTAGGTTTAGGTTTTTAACTTTTTAGTGTTTAGGGTTTTGGGTTTAGGGTTAGTTGAGGGTTTAGGGTTTAGGGTATAGGATTTAGGGTTTGGGGTTTAAAGTTTAGGATTTTGGGTTTTGGGTTTTGGGTTTTAGGTTTAGGTTTTAGGGTTTAGGATTTAGGGTTTAGGATTTTAGGGTTTAGGGTTTAGGGTTTCAGTTTTTAGGGTTTAGGGTTTAGGGTTTAGGTTGTAGGTCTAGGATTTAAATTTTAATATAGGGTTTTGGGTTTTTAGTTTTTGTTAAGAGAGAACAAATTTAGGTTCAACATTTCTTCTTTTCAATTTCATCAATCAATTAACACACCAAGTTTTCTATGACACAAGAGATGACATAGATAAAAATGAGCACCCATAAAGCAAATCGAAAACATTAGATAACTAGAACTGTGTCTACTATAAAGACATAGTTCCATAAGTAATAGATCGAATCAGTCATTCTTCAATTTCTCCAGTTCTCATTAGAACCACCTAGTCCTCTTGAGTAGCATGATCCACCATCATATCTCCTATCTCTCCCTCCCCCACCACCATGGATGTAACCTCCGTTGCTCCTCTCGCCTCCATAACCACCACTACTCTGACTACCACCTCCATATCCACCAGCTCCTCCAGATCCCCCACCACCATTATAATAACTGTTGCCTCCACCTTTTCCTCAACTGTTAGTTCTATACTGAGACTGGTTGATGCTATCATTCTTACCTTCAAGGTTCTTCTCATTCTTAGGGCTTAGATTTACTTTTTATTTTATTTAGTTACTTTAGGTTCAGGTTAAGGGTTTGGAGTTTAGAGTTAGCATTTAGGGTTTAAGGTTTAGGTTTTAGGGATTTAGGGTTTAGGGCTTACTGTTAGGTTAAGGGTTTAGGAAGTTAGTGTTTGGTGTTTTAGGGTTTAGGATTTAGGGTTTAGGGTTAGGGTTTAGTGTTTAGACTTTGGGGTTTAGGGTTTTTGATTTAGGGTTATCATAGGGTTTAGGGTTACTTTAGGGTTTAGGGTTTAGGGTTTAGGGTTAGTTGAGGGTTTAGGGTTTGGGATTTAGGGTTTGGTGTTTAGGGTTTAGGGTTTAATGTTTAGGGTTTTTAGGGTTTATGGTTTAAGGTTTAAGGTTTAGGTTCTAGGTCTAGGGTTTAAGTTTTAGTTTCGAGTTTAGGGTTTTTGGTTTTTTTTAACAAAGAAAAAATTTAGATTCAACATTTTTTCTTTTCGATTTCTTGAAACAAGTATCACTCCAAGTTTTCTAAGACACAAGAGATGACATAAATAAAAAATGAGCATGCATAGAGCAAATTGAAAACCCTAGATAACTAGAACCATCTCTATTATAAAGACATAGTTCCTTAAGCACTAAATCAAATCAAACATTCTTCAGCTTCTCAAGTTCCCATCAGAACCACCCCAGCCTCTCGAATAGTATGATCCACCATCATAGCCCCGATCTCTCCCTCCGCCATCACCATAGTTGTAATATTCATCACTCTTCTAGCCTCCATAACCACCACTACTCCCACCACCACCTCCATATCCACCTGCTCCTTCAAGACCCCCACCACCATTGTAATAATCGCTTCTTTTGCCTTCACCTCCACCGCTAGTTCTAGACTGAGCCTGGTTGAAAGTGTTGTTCCCGCCATCAATGTTCTGCCATTCTTAGGGTTTAGGTTTATTTTTTATTTTATTTAGTTACTTTAAGTTTAGTTTTAGGGTTTGGAGTTTATGGTTAGCATTTAGAGTTTTGGGTTTAGTGTTTAAAGTTTTAGGGTTTAAGGTTTAGGGTTTAGGATTAGGGTTTAGGGTTCAGGGTTTTACGGTTTAGGGTTTTAAGGTTTAAGGTTTAGGGTCAGGGTTTAAGGTTTAGGGTTTAATGTTTAGGCTTTAGGGTTTAGAGTTTTGGATTTAGGATTAGCTTAGGGTTTAGGGTTAGTTTTGGATTTAGGGTTAGTTGAGGGTTTAGGGTTTGGGGTTTAAGGTTTAGTCTTTAGGGTTTAGGGTTTAGTGTTTAAGGTTGTTTAGGGTTTAGGTTTTAAGGTTTAGGGTTTAAGGTTTAGGTCTAGGGTTCAGGTTTTAATTTAGGGTTTAAGGTTTTTGTTTTATTTTTTAATAGAGAATAAATTCAGATTCAACATTTCTTCTTTTCAATTTCATCAACCAAGTAACACACCAAGTTTTCTAATACACAAGCGATGACATAGATAAGAAATGAGCATGCATAGAGCAAATTAAAAACTCTAGATAATTACAATCATCTCTACTGTAAAGAAACGTTTCCCTAAGTAGCAGATCGAATCAATGGTTCTTCAGTTTCTCCAGTTCTCATCAGAACCACCATAGCCTCTCGAGTAGTGTGATCCACCATCATATCCCCGATCTCTCCCTCCACCACCACCATGGCTGTAACCTTCATCCCTCCTCCCACCTCAATAACCACTATTGGTCTGACCACCACCTCCATATCCACCAACACCTCTAGATCCCCCACCACCTCTATGATAATCGTCGCCTCCGCCTTCGCCTCCACTGCTAGATCTATAATGAGCCTCATTGACTGTGATGTTCCTACCATTAAGGTTCTACCCATTTTAAGGGTTAATGTTTATTTAGTTTTAGGGTTTAGGTTTATTTTTTTTATTTATATAGTTACTTTAGGTTTAGGTTTAGGGTTTAGGGTTTAGCGTTTAGGGTTTGGGTGGGTGGTAGGGGATTTATGGTTTTGGGTTAGTGGGGGTTTAGTGTAGGAAGGTTTTTTTAGCATTTATGGTTTAGTTTAGGGTTTATGAGTTTAGAAATGTTGTTTTAGGAGGGTAAGGTTAGGATTTAGTTTGATTTTAGGTTTGGGTTTAGAGTTTTGAGGTTTTGGGATTAGGTTTAGGGTTTAGTTAGGGTTAGGGTTTAGGAGTTTTAGGGTTTAGGGTTTAGGGTTTCTTAGGGGTGGAGTGGAGGGTGGGTTTAGGTTTGGAGATTTAGGGTTTAGGGTTTAGGTTTAGTTTATTTTAGGTTTTCATTTAAGTTTTATTTATTTTAGTTTAGGTTTAGATTTAGTTTATTTTGGTTATTTTAGGTTTAGGTTATTTTTTATTAGTTTATGGTTTAGGTTTTATTTTTTATTTATTTTTAGGTTTTACTTTTAGGTTTATTATTTTTAGGTTTAGGTTTTTATTTAGTTTTTATTTTATTTTATTTTTGGTTAATTTTATTTTTATCTTACGCTCATATTATATTTTATTTAAGCTTTTATTTTTTTCTTTATTTTCTTTTTTAGTTTAGTTTAGGTTTTTATTTATTTTATCTTAGTTTAAATTTTATTTTATTTTAAGGTTTAGGTTTAGGTTTAGGTTTAGGTTTTAGTTCAGGTTTTTATTTTATTTTATTTTTTATTTTATTTAGGTTTAGATTTTTGTTTATTTATTTGATTTTTAAGTTCTATTTAGCTTAAGTTTATGTGTTTGGGTTTTTAGGGCTTAGGGTTTAGGGTTTATGATTTAGGGTTTAAGGTATAGGGTTTAGGGTTTAGTGCTTATGCCTTAGGGTTTAGGGTTTAGGGTATTTGGGTTTAGGGTTTAGGGTTTAGGGTTTAGTGTTTATTTTTTTTTTAAAATTAAGTAAACCTGTAGGTTTAGGTAGATTTGATTTCTATTTATTTTAGTTCATTTTATTTTTTATTTTTATTTAGGCTTATTTTTTATTTTTATTTATGTTAGTTTATTTATTTTAGGATTATTTATTTTAGTTTAGGTTTTTTCTGTTGTTTATGTTTAGGTTTATGTTGATTTTTTAGTTTACTTTTATTTTTATTTTTAGGTTTAGGTTTAGGTTTTTATTTTATTTTTTTAGGTTTAGGTTTTAGATTTTTATTTTAGGTTTATTTTTAGGTTTTATTTTTTAGTTTAGGTTTAGGTTTATTTTTAGTTTTTCTTATTTTATTTAGCTCATGGTTTAGGTTTAGTTTATTTAGGCTTATGTTTGGGTTTTATTTATCGTAGTTTAGGATTAGGTTATTTTATTTTATTTATTTTAAGTTTAGTTTGGTTTTAGTTTAGAGTTTAGGTTTTATTTTTTATTTATTTTTAGCTTTTATTTTTAGGTTTAGTTTTTTTTTTATTTTAGGTTTATTTTATTTTTATTATAGTTTAGTTTTCATTTTATTTATGTTTTTTAATTTTATATTTATTTTATTTTTTAATTTAGTTTGAGTTTTTATTTTTAGGTTTAGGTTTAGGTTTAGGTTTAGGAATTAGTTTAGGTTTTTATTTTATTTTATTTTTTATTATTTATTTGGGCTAACAATGCAGGTTTTATTTATTTTGTTTTGATTATTTAGGTTAGGTTTTTGGTTTTTAGGTTTTAGGGTTTAGGGTTTGGGGTTTGGGGTTTAGGATTAGGATTTATTTAGGGTTTAGGGTTGGGTTTAGGGTTTTATTAGGTTTTATTTTGGGTTTTAGGTTAGTTTAGGTTTGTTTATTTATTTATTTATTTATTTTTTAATTTTTTGTTTTTTTTAAATTAAGTAAACTGGTAGGCTTAGGTTTATTTAGCTTAGTTAATTTATTTTTTATTTATTTTAGTTTATTATATTTTTATTTATTTTTATTTAGGTTTATTTATATTTTCATTTAGTTTAGTTTATTTATTTTAGGTTTATTTATTTAAGTTTAGGTTTATTTTTTTAATTTAGTTACATTTTTATTTTATTTTTTAGGTTTAGGTTTGATTTTTTTTATTTTTTAGGTTTAGGTTCTAGTTTTTATTTTATTTTTTTAGGTTTACGTTTTAGGTTTTTATTGTAGGTTTTATTTTTTAGTTTATATTTAGGTTTCTTTTTAGTTTATTTTATTTAGTTTAGGGTTTAAGCTTAGTGTATTATAGGTTCAGATTTAGGTTTTATTCATTTTAGTTTTGGTTTAGAATTATTTTATTTTGTTTATTTTAGGTTTAGGTTTTTTTAGTTTAGTGTTTAGGTTTTATTTATTATTTATTATTTATTTTTAAGGTTTTGTTATTATGTTTATTTTTCAGGTTTAGGTTTTTTTTTTAGATTTTATTTTATTTTATTTTTTAGTTTAGTTAAGGTTTTTATTTATTTTATCTTAGTATAATTTTTATATTTTATTTTATTTTATTTATAGGTTAGCTTTAAGTTTTATTTTATTTTATTTAGGTTTAGGTTTTTTTGTTTATTTTATTTTTAGGTTTTATTTTCTTTAGGTTATGATTTTTGGGTTTTTATTTTATTTATTTATTTATTTTTTATGTTCTTGGGTTTTTAGGGTTTAGGGTTTAGGGTTTAGGGTTTGGGGTTTAGGGTTTAGGGTTTAGGGTTGTAGGTTTTAGGGTTTAGGGTTTAAGTTTTAGGGTTTTTGGGTTTAGGGTTTAGGATTTAGGATTTAAGGTTCAGGGTTTAGGGTTTAATGTTTAAGATTTTTTAAAAAAATTAAGAAAACATGTAGGTTTTGGTTTATTTATTTATTTTATTTTTTTATTTTTATTTTTATTTAGTTTAGTTTAATTATTTTAGGTTTATATACTCTAGTTTAGGTTTTTTATTCTAGTTTATATTTTTAGTTTAGGTTTAGGTTTATGTTTATTTTTTAGTTTAGTTTTATTTTTTATTTATTTTTAGGTTTATTTTTTAGATTTAGGTTTTTGTTTTATTTTATTTTATTTTTATTTTACATTTATTTTTATTTTATTTAGGGTTTTTTTTACTTTTATGTTTATTTTTTTCAGTTTTGTTTAGTTTTTTATTTATTTTAGTTTAGTTTAGTTATTTTTATTTTATTTTATGATTTAGATTTAGGATTAGGTTTAATTTTAGTTTAGGTTTTTATTTTATTTTATTATTAATTTACTTTAAGCTTAGGTTTTTTTAATTATTTTATTTTTAGGTTTTATTTAGATTTGGTTTAGATTTTAGGTTTTTAGGGTTTAGGGTTTAGGGTTTTAAGTTTAGGGTTCATGGTTTGGGGTTTAGGCTTTAGGGTTTAGGGTTTTAGGGTTTAGGGTATAGGGATGTAGGTTTAGGGTTTAGGGTTTAGGGTTTAGGGTTTTAGGGTTTAGGGTATAGGGATATAGGTTTAGGGTTTAAGGTTTAAGGTTAGTTTTAGGGTTAGGGTTTTTTTTTTATTTTTTTATTTTTATTTTTTTGCTTTTTCAGATTAAGTCAAGTGGTAAGTTTATGTTTATTTATTTTAGTTAATTTATTTTTTATTTATTTTAGTTTATTTCATGTTTTTATTTAGATTTATTTTTATTTTTATATAATTTAGTTTATTTATTTTAGATTTATTTATTTTATTTTAAGTTTTTTATTTTATTTTATTTTTGAAGTTTAGGTTTAGGTTTAGTTTTATTTTAATTTTTTTTTATGTTTAAGTTTAAGTTTTTATTTTATTTTTGTAGGTTTAGGTTTTAGGTTTTTATTTTAGGTTTATTTTTAGGTTTTAATTTTTAGTTTGGGTTTAGGTTTATTTTTAGTTTATTTTATTTTATTTAGTTTAGGTTTGGGATTAGGTTTAGTATATTTTAGTTATAGGTTTTATTTATTTTAGTTTATGTTTAGGTATGTTTTATTTTCTTTATTTTATTTTTATTTTAGGTTTAGCTTTTTTTTAGTTTAGGGTTTAGGTTTTTTTTTTATTTATTTTTAAGTTTATTTTTTAGGTTTTATTTTATTTTATTTTAGGTTTAATTTATTTTTATTTTACGTTTAGTTTTTATTTTATTTAGTTTTTATTCTTAAGTTTATTTTTTTACTTTAGTTTAGGTTTTTATTTATTTTATTTTATATTATTTTCAATTTTAGGTTTAGGTTTTATTTAGGTTTTTAGTTTATTTATTTATTTATTTAGGTTTAAGTATTTTTATTTATTTTATTTTTAGGTTTTATTTTGTTTGAGTTTAGGTTTTTAGGTTTTTAGAGTTTAGGGTTTAGGGCATAAGGTTTAGGGTTTTAAGGTTTAGTGATTAAGGGTTTAGGGTTTAGGGTTAGGGTTTAGGGTTTAGGATTTAGGGGTTAGTGTTTAGGCTTTAGAGTTCAGGGTTTTTAAGCTTTAGGGTTTAGGGTTTAGAGTTTATGGTTTTAAGGTTTAGGGTTTTAGGGCTTAGGGTTTAGGGTTAGGGTTTAGGGTTTAAGGTTTAGGGTTTTGTGTTTATTATTTTGGTTGTAGGGTACATAGGGTTTAGGGTTTAGGGTTTAGAGCTTAGGATTTAGGGTTTAGGGTTTATGGTATAGGGTTTAGGGTTTAGGGTTTGGGGTTTATGGTTTTAGGATTTAGGATTTATGGTTTATGGTTTAAAGTTGTAGATTTAAGGTTTAGGGTTTAGGGTTAGGTTTTTTTAATTTTTTTAATTTTTTTATTTTTAGTGTTTAGGGTTTAGGGTTTAGGCTTTATGTTTAGGGTTCAGGTTTTAGTTTAGGGTTTAGGGTTTTGAATTTTTTTAATAGAGAATACATTGAGATTCAACATTCCTCTATTCGATTTCGTCAAGCAAGTAACACACCAAGTTCTCTAAGACACAAGCGATGAGATAGATCAAAAATGAGCATGCTTAGAGAAAATTAAAAATCATAGATAACTAGAACTGTCTCTGCTATAAAGACATAATTCCATAAGCATATGATCAGATCAGTCATTCTTTAATTTCTCTAGTTTCGATCAAAACCACCACGGCTGTCAGTGGCGGGAACCATCATCATATCCCCAATCTTTCCCTCACCACCATGGCTAACCTCTCCTCTCCACCATAACCACCACTACTCAGACCACCACCTCCATTTCCACCAGCACCTCCAGATCCCCCACCACCATTACGATAACCACCGCCTCCGCTTTCACCTCCATCACTAGATCTAGACTGAGCCTAGTTAACGGTGATGTTCCTATTATCAAGGTTCTGCCCATTCTTAGGGTTTAGATTTAGGTTTAGGCTTATTAGGTTTTAGTTAGGCTTATTTTTTAATTTATTTAGTTACTTTAGGTTTACGTTAATGGTTTGAGGTTTAGGGTTAAGGTTTAGGGATTAGGGGTTTTAGGGTAAATGCTTTTAGGGTTAGGGTTATGGTTTAGGGTTTAGGGTTTAAGGTTTAGGTTTTAAAGTTTAGGGTTTTTTATGATTTAGGGTTTAAGGTTTATGGTTGACGTTTAATGTTGTAGGTTTCGGGTTTAGGGTTAGTTTTAGGGTTTAGGCTTTAAGGTTTAGGGTATATGATTTAGGGTTTAGGGATTTTTTTAAAAACAAAAATTAAGTAAATTGATAGGTTTATCTTTATTTATTTTAGTATATTTTATTTATTTAATCTTATTTAGGTTTATTTTTTAGTTTTTATTTAGTTTATTTATTTATTATAAGTTTATTTATTTTAGTTTATGTTTTTTATTTTAGTTTAATTTTTAGGTTTAGGCATAGGTTTAGGTTGATTTTTTAGTTGAATTTTATTTTTTAGTTTTAGTCTTAATTCTTTATTTTTAGGTTTAGGTTTAGGTTTTAATTTTATTTTTTTAGGTTCAGGTTTTAGGTTTTTATTTTAGGTTTAATTTTTTACTTTAGGTTTAGGTTTATTTTTTGTTTATTTTATTTTATTTAGTTTAGGTTTAGCTTTAGGTTTATTTTATTTTAAGTTTAGGTTTAGGCTTTATTCATTTTAATTTAGTTTATTTCACTTTAGGTTTAGGTTTATTTTATTTTATTTTCTTTATTTTCACATTAGGTTTATGTCTTTTTTTTATTTTAGGGTATAGGTTTAATTGTTGTTTATTTTTAGGTTTTATTTTTATGATTCTTTTTTAGGTTTAGGTTTTTGTTTAATTTTTATTTTATTTTATTTTAAGTTTATTTTATTTTTATTTTACATTTAGTTTTTATTTTATTTAGGTTTTTTATCCTCAGGTATATTTTATTTTCTAGTTTAGTTTATATTTTTATTTATTTCATTTTAGTTTATTATATTTTTTTATTTATTTTATTTTTAGGTTCAGGTTTAGGGTTTAGTTTAGGTTTTTATTTTATTTTATTTTATTTTTATTATTTAAGTTTCATTTATTTTAGGTTATATTTAGTTTAGGTTTAGGTTTTTAGGTTTTTAGGGTTTAGGGTTTAGTGTTTAGGCATTAGGGTTATGGGTTTTTAGGGTTTAGGGTTTTGGGTTTAGGGCTTAGGGTTAACAGGTTTAGTTAGTTTAGGTTTAAAATTTAGGTTTAAACAAGGTTTTAGGATTCTTTGGGGTTTAGGGTTGGTTAGTGTTTAGGGTTTAGGGTTTATAGTTTAAGTTTTAGGGTTTAGGGTTAGGGTTAGTTTGACTTTAGTTGAGGATTAGGTTTAGGTTTAGGTTTAGGATTTAGTTTAGTTAGTTGGTTTAGGTTAGGGTTTAGGGTTTTAGGGTATAGGGTTTTAGGGTTTAGGGTTTAGGGTTTAGGTTTAGGTTTAATTTTTAAAGTTTGTTATTTTCTATTTATTTTAGTTTTTTATTTTTATTTTATTTAGGTTTATTTTATATTTTTATTTAGTTTGGTTTATTTATTTTAGGTTTATTTGTTTTAGTTTAGGTTTTATATTTTAGTTTATTTTTTAGGTTTAGGTTTAAGTTTATTCTTTAGTTTACTTTTATTTTTTATTTTTTGGTTTAGGTTTAGGTTCCTATTTTAGTTTTTTAGGTTTAGCTTTCACGTTTTTATTTTAAGTTTGTTTTTAGGTTTTTTTTTAGTTTAGGTTTAAGTTTATTTTTAGTTTAATAAATTTTATTTAGTCTAGGGTTTAGGTTTGGTTTATTTTAGGTTTATGATTTTTTTTAGTTTATTGTTTAGGTTTTCTTTTAGGTTTAGGTTTTTATTTTTATTTTATTTTATTTTATTTTAGGCTTATTTTAATTTTATTTTACGTTTAGTTTTTATTCTATTTTTGTTTTTTATTTTTAGGTTTATTTTATTTTTTTAGTTTAGTTTAGGTTTTTATTTATTTTATTTTGGTTTAGTTTTTTACTTTTTATTTTATTTTATTTTTAGGTTTAGGTTTATGTTTTGGTTTAGGTTTTTATTTTATTTTATTTTTTTAATTTAGTTATGTTTAGGTTTTTTATTTATTTTATTTTTAGGTTTTATTTAGTTTAGGTTTAGGTTTTTAGATTTTTAAGGTATAGGATCAACGGTTTAGGTTTTAGGGTTTAGGGTTTGGTGTTTAGGGTTTAGGGTTTAGGGTTTAGGTTTTAGGGTATAAGGTGTAGGATTTAGGGTTTAGGGTTTTAGGGTTAGGTTTAGCATTTAGGGTTGTAAGTTTACGATTTAGGGTTTAGGGTTAGTTTTAGGGTTTAGGGTTTAGGGTTAGGTTTTTTTTGTATTATTATTTTTTTAAGATTAAGGAAAATGGTAGGTTTAAGTTTATTTAGTTTGTTTTTTTTATTTTAGTTCAGTTTATTTTTTTTATCTAGGTTTATATTTAATTTTGTTTATTTATTTTAGGTTTATTTATTTTAGTTTTGGTTTTTTCTTTTAGTTTATTTTTTAGGTTTCGGTTTAGGTTCATTTTTTACTTTAGTCTTATTTTTATTTTATTTTTTAGGTTTAGGGTTTATTATTTATTTTTAGGTTTAAGTTTAGATTTTTATTTTATTTTTTTAGGTTTAGGTTTTAGGTTTTAATTTTTGGTTTGTTCGTAGGCTTTATTTTTTAGTTTTGGTTTAGGTTTATTTTTAGTTTATTATATTTTATTTAGTTTAGGGTTTAGGTTTAGTTTATTGTAGGTTTAGGTTTATTTTTTTTGGTTAGTTTATTTTAGTTTAGGATTATGTTTATTTTATTTTGTATATTTTAGCTTTACATTTTTTTCTTAGTTTAGGGTTTAGGTTTTATTTTTTATTTTTTTTAGGTTTATTTTTTAGGTTTAGGTTTTTATTTTGTATTATTTTATTTTATTTTAGGATTATTTTATTTTTATTTTTATTTTATGTTTAGTATTTATTTTATTTAGGTTTTTTATTTTTAGTCTTATTTTGTTTTTTAGTTTAGTTTAGCTTTTTATTTATTTTATTTTAGTTTAGTTTTTATTTTTTATTTTATTTTATTTTTATGTTTAGGTTTATGTTTAGGTTCAGCTTTTAGCTTAGGTTTTAATTTTTTTTCTTTAGGTTTAGGTTTTTTTATTTATTTTATTTTTTTGGTTTGATTTGGTTTAGGTTTAAGTTTTTAGGTTTTTAGGGTTTAGGGTTTATTATTTAGGGTTTGGGGTTTAGGTTTTAGGGTTTAGGTTTTAGGGTTTAGGGTTTAGGGTTTAGGATTTAGGGTTTTAGGGTTTAGGGTTTAGGGTTATAGGTTTAGGGTTTAGGGTTAGGGTTTTTTTATTATTTTTATTTTTTAAAAAACTAAGTAAAATGGTTTAGGTGACATTTAGGATTATTTTTATTTTTATTTGCTGATGAAATTCTTCTTGTTGATAAGACTAGAGAGGGAGTCCAACAAAAACTTGAATTATGATGGTCAACTCTAGAGTCTAAAGGTTTTCGTCTAAGTAGATCTAAAATAGAATATATGGAGTGTAATTTTTATTGTAGAAGTTCTAATGGTAGTGTTGTGACATTAGGTGAACAAGTCATTAATAAGAGTGAGCATTTCAGATATTTAGGCTCTATTGTTCAAAATGATGGTGAAATTGATGGAGATGTTATTAGTAGAATTCAAGTTGGATGGTTGAAGTGGAGGAATGCATCTGGCCTATTATGTGATAGAAAAGTTCCACTTAAACTTAAGGGAAAATTATATAAGATGGTGGTAAGACACGCCATGACTTATGGAATGTTGGCCAATAAAGAGAAGCATAAGACTAAGTTAAGTGTTATAGAGATGAGGATGCTTAGGTGGATGAGTGGCTTTACTCTTAGAAAGCAAAATGAGTATATTCGAGAAAAAGTTGGAGTATCTCAGTGGTAGATAAGATTAGGAGAGTTGCCTTAGATGGTTTGGCCACATAAAGCGTCTATGATGACTTAGGAGAGTAGATGCATTAGATTTTCCTTATGTTAAGAAAGGTAGAGGTAGACCTAAAAAAACTTGGTTAAGATGTATAAAAGTGATCTTAGTATACTTGATTTAAATGAGAATTTGACACATAATAGGACACAATGGAGACTAAGGATTCATGTAGCCGACCCCACCTAGTGGGACTAAGGCTTATTGTTATTGTTGTTGTTGTTATTATTATTGTAAGTTAAATGGTAGGTTTAAGTTCATTTAATTTATATTTTTTATTTTTGTTTATTTTATTTTTAATTTTTATTTAGGTTTATTTTTATTTTTATTTAGGTTAGTTTATTTATTTTAGTTTAGTTTTTTTATTTTAGTTTATTTTTTAGGTTTAGGTTTAGGTTTAGGTTTATTTTTTAGTTTAGTTTTATTTTAATTTATTTTTTAGGTTTAGGATTTATTTTTTTTTTAGTTTATGTTTAGGTATTTATTTTACTTTTGTAGGTTTAGGTTTTAGGTTTTTATTTTAGGTTTTTATAGGTTTTATTTTTTAGTTTAGATTTAGGTTTATTTTTAGTTTATTTTATTTTATTTTATTTAGTTTAGGTTTAAGTTTAGGTTTAGTTTATTTTAGGTTTAGGTTTAGGTTTTATTTATTTTAGTTTAGTTTATTTTAGTTTAGGTTTAGGTTTATTTTGTTTTTATTTTAGGTTTAGGCTTTTTTTTAGTTTAGGGTTTAGGTTTTATTTTTTATTTAATTTTAGGATTTCTTTGTGTATTTTTTAGGTTTAGGTTTTCATTTAATTTTTATTTTATTAAATTTGAGGTTTATTTTATTTTTATTTTAAGTTTCATTTTTATTTTATGTAAGTTTTTTTATTTTTTTTAGTTTAGCTTAGGTTTTTTATTTTTTGTTTTATTTTCATTTTAGGCTTAGGTTTAGGTTTAGCTTTTAGTTTATGTTTTTATTTTTTTATTTTTTTATTTTATTTTGGACTAGATTTTTTTTCATTTTATATTTTATTTAGTTTAGGTTTAGTTTTTTAGCTTTTTAGGGTTTATGGTTTAAGGTTTAGGGTTTAGGGTTTAGGGTTTAGGTTTAGTGTTTAGGGTTTAGGGTTTTGGGTTTAGGGTTTAAGTTTTCAGGCTTTAGTGTTTAGGGATTAGGGTTTAGGGTTTAGGGTTAAAGGTTTAGGGTTTAGGGTTTAGGTTTTAGGTTTAGGATTGAAGTTTTAGTTTAGGGTTTAGAGTTTTTGGTTTTTTTTAATAGAGAACAAATTCATATTCAACATTTCTTCTTTTTGATTTTGTCAAGCAAGTAACACTCCAAGTTTTCTATGACTCGAGTGATGACTTAAATCAAAAATAGGCATGCATAGTGCAAATCAAAAACCATGGATAACTAGAAATGTCTCAATTATAAAGACGATATTCCATATGCAGCAGATCGGATTGGCCATTCTTTAGTTTCTCTAGTTCCCATGAGAACCACCCCAGCCTCTCAAGTATCGGGATCCACCATCATATCCCCGATCTTTGCCTCATACCACCACTATAACCTTCCTCCCTTAGCCTTAACCACCACTGCCCACCACAACCTTCATATTCATGACACCTCCAGATCCCCCCACCACCGCGACGCGCCTCCACCTTCACCTCCATCCTTGATCTAGGGAGCTGGTTGACGGTGATATTCTTGCCGTCAAGGTTCTGCTCATTTTTAGGGTTTAGGTTTAGGTTAATTAGGTTTTTGGGTTTAGGGTTTAGGGTTTGGGTTTAGGGTTTAGGGTTTAAGGGTTAGGGTTTTAGGGCTTTTGCTTTTAAGTTTTAGGGTTTAGGGTTTAGGGTTTAGGGTTGCTAGTTTAGGGTTGTAGGTTTAGGGTTTAGGGTTTAGGGTTTAGGATTTAAGGTTTTAGGTTTTTTTTGTTAAATTAAGTAAACCTATAGATTTAGGTTTATTTAGTATATTTAGTTTCTTTTTTTATTTATTATAGTTTACTTTAAATTAAATTACTATTTAAGTTTATTTTTTATTTTATTTAGTTTTATTTATTTATTTTAGGTTTATTTATTTTAGTTTAGGTTTTTTATTTCATTTTCTGTTTTAGGTTTAGGTTTAGGCTTAAGTTTATTTTTTAGTTTAGTTTTATTTTATTTTTTTTTAAGTTTAGGTTTTATTTTTTAATTTTAGGTTTTGGTTTAGGTTTTAAGTTTTCATTTTAGATTTTATTTTTTAGTTTAGGTTTAGATATATTTTCAGTTTATTTTATTTTATTTTATTTAGTTTATGTTTATTTTAGTTTTAGGTTTAGGTTTTATTTATTTTAGTTTAGTTTACTTTAGTTTAGGTTCAGGTTTATTATATTTTTATTTTAGTTTTAGGTTTTTTTTATTTTAGTTTATGATTTAGGTCTTATCTTTTTATTTTTAGGTTTTATTTTTTAGTTTATTTTTTTAGGTTTAAGTTTTATTTAGTTTTTATTTTATTTTATTTTAGGTTTAATTTATTTATTTTAAGTGTAGTTTTTATTTTATTTAGGTTTTTTTCTTTTTTAGTTTAGTTTAGGTCTTTATTTATTTTATTTTAGTTTAGTTTTTATTCTTAATTTTATTTTTTTCAGGTATAGGAAAAGGTTTAGGTTTTAGTTTATGTTTTAATTTTATTTTATTATTTTATTTATTTTGGTTTAGGTTATTTTATTTATTTTATTATTAGATTTTATTTAGTTTAGGTTTAGGTTTTTGGGTTTTTAGGGTTTAGGGTTTAGCGTTTAGGGTTAATTTAGGGTTTAGGGTTTACGATTTAGGGTTTAGGGTTTAGGGTTTAGGGTTTAGGGGTTTAGGGTTTAGCCTTTAGGTTTTAGGGTTTAAGGTTTAAGGTTTAGGGTTTTAGGGTTTAGGGTTTAGGGTTTAGGGTTTAGGTTTAGGTTTATTAGGTTTAGGGTTTAGGTTTATTCTTTAATTATTTAGTTACAGATTTAGTTTAGGTTAGTTTTAGGGTTTAGGTTATAGTTATTAGGTTTAGGGTTTAGTTTAGGTTTAGTTAGTTAAGGTTATGGTTTAGGTTTAGGTTTAAGATTTAGGTTTATTTTAGGATTTTAGGTTTAGGGTTTTAGGTTTAGGAGTTTAGTTGGGCTTTAGGTTTAGGGTTTAGGGTTTTCTTTTAAATTAATACAGGTGAGTTTAGGTATATTTAGTTTATTTTATTATTTATTTTTTATTTTGATTTAATTTTATTTCATTTAGTTTATTTATTTTAGGTTTATTTATTTTAGTTTAGGTTTTTATTTTATTTTTTTAGGTTTAGCTTTTAGGTTATCATTTTAGGTTTATTTCTACGTTTTATTTTTTAGTTTAAGATGAGGTTTATTTTTAGTTTATTTTATTTAATATACTTTACGGTTTAGGCTTAGGTTTAGCTTTTATTTATTTTAGTTTAGGTTTAAGTTTATTTAATTTTGTTTATTTTAGGTTTATATTTTTTTTTGTTTTTTAATTTAAGGTTTAGGTTTTATATTTTAATTTTTTTAGGTTTTTTTAGATTTACATTTTAGGTTTAGTTTTTTTTTTCAATTTTTATTTTATTTTATTTTAGGTTTATTTTATTTTTCTTTTATGCTTAGTTTTTATTTATTATGTTTTTTATTTTTAGGTTTATTTTATTTTTAGTTTAGTTTAGCTTTTTATTTATTTTATTTTAGTTCAATTTTTATTTTTTATTTTTTTTTTATTTTTAGGTTTATGTATAGGTTTAGGTTTAGGTTTTAGTTTAATTTTTTATTTAATTTTATTTTTTGATTTAATTTACGTTTAAAGTTGTTTATTTATTTATTTTTGTTTTATTTAGTTAGGTTTAAGTTTTTTGAAGTTTAGGGTTTAAGGTTTAGGGTTTATGGTTTAGGGTTTAGGGGTTAGGGTTTGGGTTTTAGGGTTTAGGATTTAAGGTTGTAGGTTTTAGGGTTTAGGGTTTTAGGGTTTATAGTTTTTGTTTAGGATTTAGGGTTTAGGGTTTAAGGTTAAGGGTTTAAGGTTTAGGGTTAGTTTTATGGTTTAGTGTTTAGAGTTAGTTTTATGGTTTAGGGTTTAGGGTTAGGGTTTAGTTTTTTTTATAAATTAAGTAAACTCATAGGTTTAGGTTTATTTAGTTTATTTTTTATTTATTTTAGTTTATTTCATTTTTTTATTTTTATTTAACTCAGTTTATTTATTTTAGGTTTATTTATTTTAGTTGAGGTATTTTATTTTAGTTTATTTTTTAGGTTTAGGTTTAGGTTTAGGTTTATTTTTTAGTTTAGTTTTATTTTTATTTTATTTTTTAGGTTTAGGTTTTTATTTTTAGGTTTAGGTTTAGGTTTTTATTTTATTTTATTAGGTTTAGGTTTTTGGTTTTGATTTTAGGTTTATTCTTAGGTTTTATTTTTTAGTTTAGGTTTAGGTTTATTTTTAATTTATTTTATTTCATTTAGTTTAGGTTTATGTTTAAGTTTAGTTTATTTTCAGTTTAGGTTTAGGTTTTATTTGTTTAGTTTATTTTAGTTTAGGTTTAGGTTTATTTTATTTTTATTTTAGGTTTAGGTTTTTTTTTTTAATTTAGGGATTAGGTTTTAATTTTTATTTATTTTTAGGTTTATTTTTTTTTTGGTTTAAGTTTTTATTTAGTTTTTATTATATTTTATTTTAGGTTTAATTTTTAATTTGTTTAGGTTTTTATTTTTTTTGTTTATTTTAGGTTCTTATTTATTATATTTTAGTTTAGTTTTAAATTTTTATTTTATTTTATTTTAGGTTTTGGTTTAGGTTTAGGTTTCAGTTTATGTTATTATTTTATTTTTTCTTTAGGTTTTTTTAATTAGTATTTTTAGGTTTTATTTAGTTTATGTTTAAATTTTTAACTTTTTAGGGTTTAAGGTTTAGGGTTTAGGGTTAGTTTATGGTTTAAGGTTTAAGGTTTACGGTTTGGGTTTAGGGTTTAGGGTTTAGGGTTTTGGTTTCAAGATTTAGAGTTTAGGGTTTAGGGTTTTAGGGTTTAGGATTTTTAGGGTTTAGGGTTTAAGGTTTAGGGTTAGATTTTAGGTTCAGGGTTCAAGTTTTTATTTAATGTTTAGGTTTTTTCATTTTTCTTTTTAACAGAGAACAAATTAAGATTCAACATTTCTTCTTTTTGATTTCATCAACTAAGTAACACACCAAGTTTTTTAAGACATAAGTGACGACATAGATAAAAAATGAGCATGCATATCTCTAGTGTAACGACATAGTTCCATAAGCAGATCGAATCGATCGTTCTTCAGTTTCTCCAATTCCCAGCAGAACCACCTTGGCCTCTCGAGTAGTGGGATCCACCATCGTATCCCCGATCTCTCCCTCTGCCACCACCATGACTCTAACCTCCATTGCTCCTCTCGCCTCCATAACCACCTCTTCTCTCTCCACCACCTCCATATCCACCAACACCTCTTCATCCCCCACCATCACTGTGATAACCGCCAGCTCCGCCTTCACCTCCACTGCTAGATCTAGACTGAGTCTGGTTGACGATGATGTTCCTTCCATCAAGGTTCTGCCAACTCTGAAGGTTTACTTTTATTTTTTAATTTATTTAGTTACTTTTGGTTTAGGTTTAGGGTTTGGGGTTTAGGGTTTAGGGTTTAGGGTTAGGATTTAGGATTTAGGCTTTACGGTTTAGGGTTTAGGGTCTAGGGTTTTAGGGTATATGCTTTTAGGTTTTAGGGTTTTGGGTTACGGATTAGGGTTTAGGGTTTAGGGTTTTTTACGGTGTAGGGTTTAGGATTTAGGGTTTAGGGTTGTAGGTTTACCTTTTTGGGTTTAGGGTTTAGGGTTTAGGGTTTAGGTTTTAGGGTTTAGGGTTTAGGGTTTAGGGTTTTAGGGTTTAGGGTTTAGGGTTTAGGTTTTTAGGGTTTAAGGTTTAGGGTTTAGGCTTTATGGTTTAGATTTTAGGTTTAAGGTTCATATTTTAGATTAGGGTTTATGGTTTATGGTTTATTTTAACAGAGAACAATTTTAGATTCAACATTTCTTCTTTTTGATTTTATCAACCAAGTAACACACCAAAGTTTCTAAGGCACAAGCGACAACATAGATAAAAAATGAGCACGCATAGAGCAAATCAAAAACACTAGATAACTAGAATTATCTCTACTATAAAGATAGTTCCATAAGCAGCAGATCGGATCAGAAGTTCTTTAGTTTCTCTAGTTACCATTAGAGCCACCCCAACTTCTCGAGTACTAGGATCCACCATCATATCCCCATCTCTCCTTCCGCCACCACCACAACTGTGACCTCCATCGCTTCTCCCACCTCCATAACCACCACTGCTCTGACCACCACCTCCAGATCCCCCACCACCACTACTTTAGCCGTTGCCTCCGTGTTCGCCTCCACTACCAGATCTAGACTGAGCCTAGTTGATGGTGATGTTCTTGCCATCAAGGTTTTGCCAATTTTTGGGGTTTCGATTTTTTTTTAGGAAAGTTAGAATTTTATTACCATATAAATAAAGGATGCAATATTCTTAAAAGGGGCAAAGCTCAAATTTCTACTGCTCATAGAGCTACAAGAAACCGATAGAGCTAAACCCCCGCCAAAGTACAATGGAAAAATAAAAATAAAAGAGCAAAAGTAATAGCATAAAAGCAAATGAGAAAAGACACAAAAAGAACTAATAAAACTTACAAAAATAGTAAAAGGACTTGAGAAGGCAAGATCAGCAAGCTCATGATCCCTTTGTGAAGGCAAGAAAAGCAAGCTCCATATCAACAGTACTTGAGTTGGCTGAGTAAAGATCATTCCATCTATGATGTTCCAACCTGCAAAAGAAATCTACAAAACACCACAAAGGCAATGGTCATAGCTCAAGGAAAAATGATAAAGTAAACAATTTAGAAATAGCTGAGAAAGAAAAGGCTCGGGCTCAATTAAGATCATTTCAAAGGGCAACCATACATATGAGCATCCAAACTTTATGAGAAGGTTTACAATCATATGCATGCTACTAACCAGAGAGAAGATATAGGGAAACAACAAGTCCATCATAGCCAGCATACCTGATATAAGCAACCATACAAGGCAAAAAAGTCCATAGTGATTCAGTTTCTGTACCAAAAAAAATAGCGAAAAATAGCTAGCTAGCAGCAAGCCAGCAGCCAACCCACCAACCAAAAGCCACAACAGACCAAACACATAAAGCTAGCATCCCAGAAGTTACAATAGAGTCAGTGGCTGAGAAGAACCCACAACTATCTCTAGAGCACTAGCAATCCAAATCCAAGGGAAAAACCTCCACCCCAATAGCAAAATAGTAGAAGATAAGCAGCACAAGAGAGAGGAAAGCCATAGCATAGAGAGGCCAAGAGGGCATCCATAAATTACATTCAAAACCACCACCAAGGTAGGTAAAAGGAAAGAAAATCCACCATCACCAACCAAGAGGCAAATATCAAGAAATAAGGAGTGCCAACTAAATTAAAGGGAGTCAATACCAATAGCCAACATAAAGCCCAAAACACAAAGCCATGGCACAAGCATCCAAGCTAAGACAATAGCCACAAAAAAACCCCTCAAGCAGCCAACCCCCAACAACAAGTCCTAAAATAAAACCAAAAGAGCTCATATCCTCCACCAACAAAACAACCACTAAAATGACCTAGGCCACCAGCAGAAAAATTGACACCCAAACTAGGAAGCATAAATAAAGGAAAAATAGCTCCACCTAGGAGAGGATAACCAACCCAGGAGTAGACCAAAAACCCAACCAAAAGAACCCAACCAAATGCACCTAAACCAACCATCAAACACAACCAACACATCCACCCAACCAACCAACCCAGCCATCAAAAACAACCAACTAGCCCAGTCAGCCAACATAACCAATCAATAGATAGAGCTAATATAGAGATCAAAATAAGGGAAAAGAACAATAGAAGACAAAGCCAAAACCCACCTGGAGATCTCCAAAATAACTAATAAACAAAAATGGCAGTCACCCAGCCAATTTAAAAAAGGCCAAGGAGGACCGCCCAACCATAAGCAGCAAAACTTTAAGGAAAGGAACTAGTCTAGAGGCAAAAAAAAACCCCTTCCAAATCCCAAATAGCAGATAGTCACTACAAATGAGAAAATGGGGAGACAATAACCACATAATAGCTAACTCCAATTCACAAGGCAGATGGAACTAACAAATAGAAACCTCCAAGCCAAACTAGGAAAAGAGAATAACAACCACCAAAAAATCAAAAACTAAGCCAAGCTGGAAGATACCAACAGTGACCATGAAAAAATTACCACCCAGAATAGCCAGGAAGATGAAAGAAATAAATAGCAGCAACCAGCAGAACCAACCATAGCGTTCACAAATCCAATTTGAAAAATGCCACAACCAACCAAAACCTGAGGTAAACCCAACATTCATTGGTAAAAGTGGTAGGCCAAAATCTAGCATAAGCATAACCCAACAGGAGACACAAAACATAAGCCATTGAAAGAAAACCACCAAGCTTGGAGAATAGGGAAACCATTTAGAACCAGTACCACTACAACCCAAAAAAAAGGTCAAGCAAGTATTAAATAGGATAAAGAGGAAGGGGGTTTACGTATAGAAATAAACTCAGCAAAAACCACTTTTTAGTGAGGTGAGCCAAAGAAAACAACAAAGAATAGGCTGAATAAAACTACCATAGAAAAAGATCAGCAAAAGAGCAGAAGGTTAAATTTTGATTTAAGGTAGTCTAGTGTTATCCAGATTGACCAGACCATGCAGATGCTTAGGTAAGATATGGTTATCAAATAAAGCAAGCTCATTTAATTCCCCTCCCAAACTAGCTAGGAAATCAACATAAGCATTACCTTCATGAAGAATGTGAGAAATTTTGTACCAAACTTAAGAATGAAGCTTTTTAGTGTGATTAAGAAGTTAAAATAAGTCAACATTTCCCATATTATTATTATTGAGCATATCAAGTAAAAGAAGAGTACCAACTTCAATCTAAATATTAAAGAGGCCTTTCCTTAAACAAATATCAATAGCTTTATTAACGGTCATGAGTTTAGCATAAATAACAGAATAAGCTTTGAGGGCGTAAGAAAAAGCACAAATGACAATGCCTTTAGAATCCCCAAGAAATCCATTAGTATTGATCTTAATAGAATTTTCTTTAGTCTTAATCCAATGTATAATCCTAATACTCTTGTAGGAAGGATCATCATGCAAAGTAATACCCAATTTTTTAGCCACAAATTTATAACTTCTACAGTGAAAATTGCTAATTAAATTTGCATTAAACAAAGAATGAATTTTTTTCTTTAGTGCTAGCAAGGTTCCTTTTATGGTTCATAGGGATGCCACGATATTTAGCATCATTTCTATCCATCCAAATGAACCAAATAAGGGTAATAGCATTTAAACCTTTGATATGACCTTTCACAGTTTTATGAAAACAAACTTCAAGAAGTTGATATAATGAAAGAAAGCCTTAAAAATAGTTAGTGTTAAATAAATTATCATATTGTATCCAAAGTTTGGAAGCAATAGCACCATTGACAAAATCATGATTAACATTTTCAATATAGAAGCAACAATAGCACTTAGCAAGTAAGTAAATCCCTTTAAGCTAGAGCAAGGAATCAACTTTATGAAGTTATTCAAATTCCACCAAGCTAAAACTAAATAAGAAATGGGAATGCTATTGTTCCAAAGTTTAATGAAATAATTAGAGCTATTCTTTTTTCCTTTTAATAAAATTTTGAACCTCTTTAAGAATAAAATCACCATTGTAAGAGAGCTTGAAAAGGATTTGACCTAGTTTATTAGAAAAGATAGCATTGTTGCAAAACTTGTCAAAAATAGAAATATGAATGTAGTCCTCAAGTTTGTTTTCATTCCAATTATTATTAAGTCGGGTTGTAAGTTTAGGGTTTAGAGTTTTGGGTTTATTTTAGGGTTTAGAGATTAGGGTTTTAGGTTTTTTATTTAGGGTTTAAGGTTTTTTTTAAATTAAGTAAACCCATAGGTTTAGTTTACTTAGTATATTTAGTTTATTTTTTATTTATTTAAGGTTTAGGGTTTAGGGTTTAGGGTTTAGGGTTTACATTTTAGGGTTTAGGGTTTAGGTTTAGGGTTTAGGGTTTTTAGGGTTTATGGTTTAGGGTTTAGGGTTTAGAGTTTAGGTTTTAGGATTTAGGGTTTAGGGTTTAGGGTTTAGGGTTTAGGGTTTAGGGTTTAGGTTTGGGGTTCAGGTTTTAGTTTAGGGTTTAGGGTTTTTGGTTTTTTTTTAATAGAGAACAAATTTAGATTAAACATTTGTTTTTTTTTATTTCATCAACCAAGTAACACACCAAGTTTTATAAGACACAAGCGACAACATAAATAAACAATGAGCACGCATAGAGTGAATGAAGAACCTTAGATAACTTGAACCATGTCTACTATAAAGACACAGTTCTATAAGCAGCAAATTAGATTAGCCGTTCTTCAGTTTCTCTAGTTCCCATAATAATTACCCCGACCTCTCGAGTAGCGGGATCTACCATCATATCCTGGATCTCTCCCTCAGCCACCACCACGACTATAACCTCCATCGCTCCTCACGCCTGCTTAACCACCATTACTCTGACCATCACCTCCATATCAATCAACACCTCCAGATCCCCCACCACCACTTTGATAACCACAACCTCTGCCTTCACCTCCACCGCCAGATCTACACTAAGCTTGGTTTACTATGATGTTCTTACCATCAAGGTTCTGCCCATTCTTAAGGTTTAGGTTTTTTTAGGGAAAGTTAGAATTTTATTATAATAAAAATAAAGGATAAAATGTCCTTAAAAGGGCTAAAGCTCAAATTTCTACTGCTCACAGAGCTACAAAAAACCTAAAGAGCTAAATGCCCATCTAAGTATAATGGAAAAAGAAAATAAAAGAGCAAAAGAATCAACATAAAATCAAATGAGAACAGACACAAAAAGACTAATAAAACTTAAGAAAATAGTTAAAGGACTAGTCAGGAGTAGCTCATGATCCCTTTGAGAAGGGAAGATAAGCAAGATCCACATCAACAGTACTTGAGTTGGTGTAAAGATCATTCCATCTGTGAAGTTCCAACCTACAAAGAAATCAAAAAAACACTACAAAGGCAATGGTCATAGCAAGGAGAATGATAAAGTAAACAATTTAGAAAAAGCTAAGAAAGAGAAGGCTCGGGCTCAATTAAGATCATCTCAAGGGACAACAATACATATGAGCATCTAAACTTCATGAGAAGGGTTACAATCATATGCATGCTACCAACCAGAGAGAAGATATGGAAAAATATCAAAGCCATCACAGCCAGCATACCTGATATAAGCAACCATCCAAGGAAAAATAATCCATAGTGAACCAGCTCCTGCACCAAAAAATTAGGGAAAAATAGCCAACCATCAGCTAAGCCACCAACCAAAGCCCACAATAGACCAAACACATAAAGCCAACATCCAAGAAGTTATAGTAGGGTAAGTGGCTGAGAATAACCCACAACTATCTCCTGAGAACTAGCAATCAAAATCTAAGGGCAAAACCTCCACCCAAATAGTACAATAGTAGAAGATAAGCAGCACGAGAGAGAGGAAATCCATAGCATAGAGAGACCAAGAGGGCATCCATAAATTACCATCAAAACCACGACCAAGGTAGGCTAAAGGAAAGCAAATCCCCCATCACCAACCATGAGGCAAATATCAAGAAACAAGGAGAGCCAACTAAACTAAAGGGATTCAATACCAACAGCCAACATAAAGCACAAAACACTAAGCCATGACACAAGCATCCAAGGCAAGACAATAGCCATAAAAAACCCCTCAAGCAACCAACCCACAAGAACAAGTCTAAAAATAAGACCAAAAAAAAAACACAAGAGGTCATATCCTCCACCAACAAAACAACCACTAAAACCACCCAGGCCAGCAGCTAATAGGATGAGAAGCAAAAGAAGTCAGAGCAGTAGGAAAACTAACCCCCAAATTGAGTAACAAAAATAAAGGAAAAATGGTTACACCCAAGAGAGGATAACCAACCCAAGAGCAAACCAGAAATCCAACCAAAATCTCCTAAACTAACCATCAAACACATCCAACACATCAACCTAGCGAACCAACCCAGCCAGCCAAAATAACCAACCAGCCTAGTCAGCCAACAAAACTAACCAACAGACAAAGCCAATACAAAGCCCAAAATAAGGGAAAAGAACAACATCAGACAAAGCGACAACCCACCTGGAGATCTCCAAAATAACCAAGAAATAGAAATGATAGTCACCTAACCAAACTAGGAAAGGTCAAGGAGGATCACCAAACCACAAGCAGCAAAACTATATTGAAAGGAACAAGGACATAGACAAAGAAAACCCCTTTTAAATCCTAAAGAGCAGACAGTCACTACAAAGGAGAAAATGGGGAGACAACAACTATAGAATAGCTAACTCTAATTCACAAGGCAGATGGAACCAACTAGCAGAAACAACCAAGACAAACTAGGAAAGGAGAATAACAACCACCAAAAAAACCCAAAACTAAGCCAATCTAGAAGTGGCCAATAATAGCCATGAAAAAATAACCACCCTAAACAGCGAGGTAGACAAAAGAATCCAATAGGAGCAACCAGCAGAACCAACCATAGCATTCGCAAATCCAATTCAAAAAAGACCACAACTAGCCAAAACTAGAGGCAAACCCAACATTCATTAATAGAAGGGGTAGGCCAAAATCTAGCACAACCACAACCCAATAGGAGGCACAAAGCATGAGCCACAAAAACAAAACCACTAAGCTCATAGGATAGGGAAAAAATTATAAATATCACCACTATGACCCAAAAAAGGTCAGGCAAATTTATAATGGGTAAAGAGGAAGGGGGTTTAAGTATAGAGGGGGTTTAAGTATAGAAATAAAGTCAGTTAAAATAACATCTTAGTGAGGGGAGCACAAAAAAAACAATAAAAAATAAACTAAATAAAACCACCATATTAAAAAATCAACAAAAGCACAGAAGGTTAAAATCTGAGGTAAGGAAGTACAATGTTATCTAGATCGACCAGACCACGCATATGCTTAAGTAAGCTATGGTTATATAAAAAAAAAGTGAGCTCATTTAATTCCCCTTGTAAATTAACTAAGAAATCAGCACAAGCATTACCTTCATGAAGAATGTTAGAAATTTTGTATCAAACTTGAAAAAGAAGCTTTTTAGTGCGATTAAGAAGATAAAATAAGTCAGCATTTTTGATTTTATTATTATTAAGCGTATCAAGTAAAAGAAGCATCAACTTCAATATAAATATTAAAGAGGCCTTTGTTTAAACAAATATCAATGGCTTTGTTAACAGCCATGAGTTCAGCAAAAATAACAAAACAAGCTTTGAGGGGGTAGGCAAAAACACAAATGATAGTGTCTTTAAAATCCCTAAGAATTCCACCACAGCCATGTTTGTTTGAGGAAATAGAACCATCAGTATTGATCTTAATAGAATTTCCTTTAGGCTTAATCCAATGTATGATATAAATACTCTTGTATGAAGGATCATCATGCATAGTGATACCCAGTTTTTTAGCCACAAATTTATAACCTCTAAATTGAAAATTGCTAATAAATTTGCATTAATCAAAGCATGAATTTTTTCTTTAGTTCTAACAAGGATCCTTTTATGGTTCATAGGGATTCCATGATATTTAGCATCATTTCTATCCATCCAAATGAACCAAATAAGGGTAATAATAATTAAAACTTTGATATGACCTTTCATAGTTTTACGAAAAAAATATCAAGAAGTTGATACAATAAATGAGAGCTATGAAAAAAGTTTGTGTTAAATAAATCATCATACCATATCCAAAGTTTGGAAGCAATAGCAGCATTGAAAAAAACATGAGTAACATTTTCAATATGAAAGAAACAATAGCACTTAGAAGGTAAGTAAAACTCTTTAAGCTAGAGCAAGGAATCAATCGAATGAAGTTATTCAAAATCCCCCAAGCTAAAACTGAATAAGAAATGGGAATGATATTGTTCCAAAGTTTAATGAAAACATTAGAGGTGTTCTATTTATTTTTAATAAAATTCCAAACCCCTTTAAGAACGAAATCACCATTGTAAGAGAGCTTGAAAAGGATTTGATCTAGTTTATTAGAAAAGATAGCGATGGTACAAAACTTGTCAATAATAGAAATAGGAATGTAGTTCTCAAGTTTATTTTCATTCTAATTATTATTAAGTCAGGTTGTAGGTTTAGTGTTGTAGGTTTAGGTTTTAGGGTTTAGGGTTTAGGATTAAATTAAGTAAATTGGTAAGTTTAGGTTTATTTAGTATATTTAGTTTATTTTTTGTTTATTTAAAGTTTAAGGTTTAGGGTTTAGGGTTTAGGGTATAGGGTTTAGGGGTTAGGGTTTAGGGTTTGTAGGGTTTAGGGTTTAGGGTTTAGGTTTTAATTTAGGGTTTAGGGTTTTTGGATTTTTTTTACATAGAATAAATTTAGATTCAATATTTCTTCTTTCCAATTTCATCAACCTAGTAACACACCAAGCTTTTTAAGACACAAGCGATAACATATATAAAAAATGATCACACATAGAGCAAATCAAAAACCCTAGATAACTAAAATCATATCTACTATAAAGAAACATTTTCATAAGCAAAAGATCAAATCATTCATTCTTCAGTATCTCTACTTCCCATCATAACCACCCCGGCCTCTCGAGTAGCGGGATCCACCATCATATCCCCGATCTCTCCCTTCGCCACCACCACAACTGTAACCTTCGTCGCTCCTCCCACCACCATAACCACCACTGCTCTGACCACTACCTCCATATCCACCAACAACTGGGATAATTTTAGGGTTTTTGATTTAGGGTTTCGGGTTTAGCTTTTTTTTAAAAATAATTAAGTAAACCGGTTTAGGTTTATTTAGTTTATTTTTTTTATTTTTTTTATTTTATTTTTCTATTTTTATGTAGGTTTATTTTTTTTATTTAATTTACTTTATTTATTTTAGGTTTTTTATTTTAGTTGTTTTTTTTAGGTTTACGTTTATGTTTATATTTTAGTTTATTTTTATTTTTATTTTATTATTTAGGTTTATGTTTTATTTTTTATTTTTAGGTTTAGGTTTTTGTTTTATTGTTTTAGGTTTTCATCTTAAGTATATTTTTAGGTGTATTTTTTAGTTTAGGTATAGGTTTCTTTTTAGTTTATTTTCTTTTATTTAGTTTAGGGTTTAGGTTTAGTTTAGTTTAGTTTTAGATTTAGGTTTTATTTATTTTAGCTTAGTTTATTTTAGTTTAGTTTTAGGTTTATTTTATTTTGCATATTTTAGGTTTAGGTTTTTTCTTTCAGTTTAGGGATTAGGTTTTATTTTTAATTTACTTTTAGGTTTATTTTTAAGTTTAGTTTCTATTTAGTTTTTATTTTATTTTATTTTAGGTTTATTTTATTTTTATTTTATGTTTAGTTTTTATTTCATTTAGGTTTTTAATTTTTAGGCTTATTTATTTCTCAGTTTAGTTTAGGTTTTTTATATATTTTATTTGAGTTTATTTTTTATTTTCTATTTTATTTTATTTTTATGTTTAGATTTAGGTTTAGGTTTTAGTTTAGGTTTTAATTTAATTTAATTTTTTATTTTATTTAAGTTTAGGTTTTTTTTATTTATTTTATATTTAGGCTTACTTAGTTTAGGTTTAGGTTTTTAGGTTTTAGGTTTTAGGGTTTAGGGTTTAAGGTTTAGGGTTTAGGGTTTAGGGCTTAGGGTTTGAGTTTACGGCTTATGGTTTGGGGTTTAGAGCTTAGGTTTTAGGTTTTAGGGTTTAGGGTTTAGGCTTTAGGGTTTTAGGATTTAGGGTTATTAGTTTAGGGTTCAGGGTTTTGGGTTTAGGATTAATTTTAGGGTTTTAAAATATAGGGTTTAAGGTTAGGGTTTAGGGTTTAGGGTTAGAGTTTAGAGTTTAGGGTTAGGGGTTTTTTTATTTTTTATTATTTTTTTAATTAAGTAAATTAGTAGGTTTAGGTTTATTTAGTTTATTTTTTTATTTAGTTTAGTATATTTTATTTTCTATTTTAATTTAGGTTTATTTTATTTTTATTTATTGTAGTATATTTATTTTAGAATAGATTTTTTATTTTTGTTTATTTTTTGGTTTAGGTTTTATTTTTTATTCTTAGGTTTAGGTTTAAATTTCTATTTTATTTTTTTAAGTTCAGGTTTTAGGTTTTTTATTTTAGGATTATTTTTAGGTTTAGGTTTATTTTTAGTTTATTTTATTTTATTTAGTTTAGGTTTAGGTTTAGGTTTAGGTTTAGGGTTTATTTATCTTAGTTTAGTTTAGTTTAGCTCAGCTTTAGTTTTATTTTATTTTTATTTTAGGTTTAGGTTTTATTTTTTAGTTAATTTTAGCTTTTACTTATAGGTTTATTATTCAAGTTTGGGTTTTTATTTAGTTTTTGTTTTATTTTATTTTTATTTTAGGTTTCATTTTTATTTTATTTAAGTTTTTATTTTTTATTTTAGTTTAGGTTTTTATTTATTTTATTTTAGTTTAGTTTTTTTTTTCATTTCTAAGTTTAGGATTAGGTTTAGGTTTTAGTTTATGTTTTTATTTCATTATATTTTTTATTTTATTTTGGTTTAGATTTTTTATTTTTATTTCTTTTTATTTGTTTTAGGTTTAGTTTCTTTAATTTAGTTTAGAGATTAGGTTTAGTTTATTTTAGGCTCAGGTTCAGGTTTTATTTATTTTGCTTTAGTTTATTTTAGTTTAGGTTTAGGTTTATTTATTTTGTGTTTCTTATTTTTTAATTTTAGGTTTATGTTTTTTTTTTAGTAAAGGGTTTAGATTTTATTTTTTATTTATTTTTTAGGTTTTATTTTTAGGTTTAGTTTTTAGGTTTAGGTTTTTATTTAGTTTTTATTTTATTTATTTTAGGTTTATTTTATTTAGGTTTTTTATACTTAGGTTTATTTTATCTTTTAGTTAGGTTTATGTTTTTTTAATTTTATTTTAGTTTATTTTTATTAGTTTACTTCATTTTATTTTTAGGTTTAGGTTTAGGTTTTAGATTATGTTTTTATTTTATTTTATTTTCTTATTTTATTTCAGTTTAGGTTTTTTTTATTTATTTATTTTTAGGTTTTATTTAGTTTAGGTTTCAATTTTTTGGTTTTTAGAGTTTAGGGTTTATGGTTTAGGATTTAGGGTTTACGATTTTAGGGATTAATGTTTTGGGTTAAGGTTTAGGGTTTAAGGTTTAAGGTTTAGTGTTTAGGGTTTAGGGTTTAGGGTCAGTATATGTATAAGGTTAGTTTAGCATTTACGGTTTAAGGTTTAGGGTTTAGGCTTTAGGATTTAGAGTTTAGTGTTTAGGGTTAGTTTAGAGTTTAGGGTTTAGGTTTTAGGGTTTAGGGTTTAGGGTTTAAGGTTTAGGGTTTATGGTTTAGAGTTTTACGATTTAGGGACTTAGGGTTTACAGTTTACAATTTATGGTTTAGGGTTTTAGGATTTAGTGTTTACAATTTGGGGTTGTAGGTTTACGGTTTAGAGTTTTGAGTTTTGGGTTAGTTTTAGGGTTTACGATTTAGGGTTAGGGTTTTTTATTTTTTTATTTTTTAATTTTTTTTATTTTTTTATAATTAATTAAACTAGTTGGTTTAGGCTAATTTACTTTATTTACTATTTATTTTTGTTTATTTTATTTTTTATATTTAGGTTTATTTCTATTTTTATTTAATTTAGCTTATTTTTTTTAGGTTTATTTATTTTTGTTTAGGTTTTTTATTTTAGTTTATCTTTTAGGTTTAAGTTTTGGTTTTGGTTTATTTTTTAGTTTTGTTTTATTTTTATTTTTTTTGGGATTGCTTTTATTTTTTATTTTTATGTTTAGGTTTTGGTTTTTATTTTATTTTCTTATGTTTAGGTTTTAGCATTTTATTTTAGGTTTATTTTTAGGTTTTATTTTTTAGTTTAGGTTTAGGTTTATTTTTAATTTATTTTATTTTATTTAGTTTAGGTTTAGGTTTAGGTTTAGTTTATTTTAGGTTTAGGTTTAGGCTTTATATATTTTAGTTTAGGTTTAGGTTTATTTTTTTTTTATTTTTAGTTTAGGTTTTTTTTTTGGTTTAGGGTTTAGATTTTATTTTTTAGTTAATTTTAGGTTTAATTTTTAGATTTATTTTTTAGGTTTAGGTTTTCATTTAGTTTTATTTTATTTTATTTTAGCTTTATTTTATTTTTATTTTAGGTTTAGTTTTTATTTTATTTAGGTTTTAAATTTTTAGTTTAGTTTAGGTTTTTGTTTATTTTATTTTTGTTTAGATTTTATTAATTATTTTATTTTCATTTTATGTTTAGGTTTTAGTTTATGTTTTTATTTTATTTTATTTTATTTATTTAATTTTGGTTTTGGCTTTTTTTATTTATTTTATATTTAGGTTTTATTTAGTTTTGGTTTAGATTTTTAGTTTTTATGGTTTAGGGTTTAGGGTTTAGGGTTTAGGTTTTTAGGGTTTAGGGTTTAGGGTTTAGGATTTAGTGTTTAGGGTTTATAATTTAGGGTTTAGCTTTTAGGTTTAGGGTTTAGGGTTTTTAGGCTTTAGGCTTTAGGGTTTAGGGTTTAGGGTTTAGGTTCTAGGTTTAGGGTTCAGGTTTTAGTTTAGGGTTTAGTGTTTTTGGTTTTTTTAACAGAGTGTAGATTCAAATTCAACATTTATTCTTTTTGATTTCATCAAACAAGTAACACACAATGTTTTCTAAGATGCAAGCGATGACATAGATCAAAAATGGGTGCACATAGAATAAATGAAAAACCTTAGATTACTATAATCATCTCCACTATAAAGACACAGTTCCATAAGCTGTAGATCAGATCATCTCTTCTTCCATTTCTCCAATTCCAATCAGAACCATCCCACCCTCTCGAGTAGCGGGAACCACCGTGATATCCGAGATCTCTCCTTCTGCCACCACCACGACTGTAACCTCTATAGATCCTCTAGCCTCAATAACCACCACTACTTCGATCACCACCTCCATATCCACCAGCACCTCCAGATCCCCCACCACCACTGCGATAACCATCTCCTCTGCCTTTGCCTCCGCCTCCAGATCTAGATTGAGCATGTTTGACAGTGATGTTCTTATCATCAAGGTTTTTCCCATTCTTAGCATTTAGGTTTAGGTTTAGGTTTATTAGGTTTTAGGGTTTAGGCTTACTTTTTAATTTATTTAGTTACTTTAGGTTTATATTTAGGGTTTGGGGTTGAAGGTTTAGGTTTTAGGGTTTAGGGTTTAGGGTTTACCTTTTTAGGGTTTATGCTTTTATGGTTTAGGGTTTAGGGTTTAAGGTGTAGGATTTAGAGCTTATGGTTTTTTTAAAATTAAGAAAACTTGCAGGATTAAGTTTATTTAGTTTATCTTTTACTTATTTTAGTTTATTTTATTTTTTATTTTTATTTAGGTTTATTTTTTATTTTAATTTACTTTAGTTTATTTATGTTAGGTTAAATTATTTTAGTTTATGTTTTTTTTTTCTTTTATTTTTTAGGTTTGGTTTTATGGATAGGTTTATTTTTTAGCCAAGTTTTATTTTTGTTTTATTTTTTTAGGTTTGGTTTTATTTTTTTTATTTTTAAGTTTAGGTTTAGGTTTAGATTTTTATTTTATTTTTTAGCTTTAGGTTTTAGGTTTTCAATTTAGGTTTATTTTTAGGTTTTATTTTTTGTTTATTTTCAATTTATTTTATTTTATTTAGTTTAGGTTTAGGTTTAGGTTTAAATTTAGGTTCAAGTTTTATTTATTTTAGTTTAGTTTATTTTAGTTTAGGTTTAGATTTATTTTATTATTATTTTAGGTTTAGACTTTTTTTAAGTTTAGGGTTTAGGTTTTATTTTTTATTTATATTTAGGTATTATTTTAAGGTTTATTTTTTAGGTTTAGGTTTTTATTTATTTTTTATTTAATTTTAATTTAGGTTTATTTTATTTTTATTTTACATTTAGTTTTTATTTTATTTAGGTTTTTTATGCTTAGGTTTATTTTATTTTTTAGTTCAGTTTAGGTTTTTATTTATTTTATTTTAGTTTATTTTTATTAGTTTATTTTTATTAGGTTATTTTATTTTATATTTAGGTTTAGGTTAAGGTTTTAGTTTAGGTTTTTACTTCATTATTTTATTTAGGTTTATGTTTTATTTATTTATTTTATGTTTTGGTTTAATTTAGTTTAGGTTTAGGTTTTTAGGTATTTATTGTTTAGAGTTCAAGGTTTAGAGTTTAGGGTTTAAGGGTTTAGGTTTTTAGGGTTTAGGGTTTATGGTTAGGCTTTAGGCTTTAGGGTTTTTAGGATTAAGGGTTTAGGGTTTTGGGTTAGCTTAGGGTTTAGGGTTAGTTTAGGGTTTAGGGTTTACAGTTTAAGCTTTAGGGTATTTAGGGTTTACGATTTAGGTTTTAGGGTTAGGGTTAGGGTTTAGGGTTTAGGGTTTAAGGTTTAGGGTTTAGGGTTTTTGAGGGTTGTAGGTTTAGGGTTTAGGGCTTGTTTTAGGGTTTTGGGTTTACGATTTAGGGTTTAGGGTTTTGGGTTTTGGGGTTTTTTTTTTTATAAATTAAGTAAACCTGTAGGTTTATGTTTACTTAATTTATTTAGTTTATTTTTTGTTTATTATATTTTATTTTCTTTTTTTATTTTTATTTTGGTTTAATTTTTTTTTAGTTTAGTTTATCTATTTTAGGTTTATTTATTTTAGTTTCAGTTTTTTATTTTAGTTTATTTTTTAGGTTTAGGTTTGGGTTTATGTTTATTGTTTTGCTTAGTTTTATTTCTAATTTACTTTTTAGGTTTAGGTTTTATTTTTTATTTTTAATTTTAGGTTTAGGTTTTTCTTTTATTTTTTTATGTTTAGGTTTTAGGTTTTTATTTTAGGTTTATTTTGAGGTTTTCTTGTTTAGTTTAGGTTTAGGTTTATTTTTAGTTTATTTTATTTTATTTAGTTTAGGGTTTAGGTTTAGTTTATTTATGTTTAAGTTTAGGTTTTATTTATTTTAGTTTAGTTTATTTTAGTTTAGGTTTAGGTTTATTTTATTTTGTTTATTTTATGTTTAGTTTTTTTTTTAGTTTAGGGTTTAGGTTATATTTTTTATTTATTTTTAGGTTTATTTTTTAAGGTTTAGGATTTTATTTAGTTTTTATTTTATTTTATTTTAGGTTTATTTTATTTTTTATTTTAGGTTTAGTTTTTATTTTATTTTGTCTTTTTATTTTTATGTTTATTTTATATTTTAGTTTAGTTTAAGTTTTTATTTATTTTATTTAAATTTATTTTTTATTTTTTATTTTATTTTCTTTTAGTTTAGTTTGGGTTTTTATTTTATATTTAAGCTTAAGTTATGGTTTAGGTTCTGATTTAGGTTTAGGTTTTAGTTTAGGTTTTTATTTATTTTATTAATTTAATTTTATTTAGGTTTAGGTTTTATTTATTTATTTTATTTTTAGGTTTTATTTAGTTTAGGTTTAGGTTTTTAGGTTTTAGGGTTTAGGGTTTAGGGTTTAAGGTTTAGGGTTTAGGATTTATGGCTTAGGGTTTAGGGTTTATGGTTTAGGGTTTAGGATTTAGGGTTTACATTTGTAGGTTTTACAGTTTAGGGTTTAGGGATTAGGATTTTTAGGGTTTAGGGTTTATGGTTTAGGGTTTATGGTTAAGATTTTAGTTTATGGTTTAGGGGTTTTGGTTTTTTTTTTAAATATAGAACAAATTTAGATTCAACATTTCTTCTTTTTGATTTCGACAACCATGTAACAAACTAGGGAAGTGAGGTAATCAAATGACCTCCTTGGGGCTAGTTGAAGCCTCATGTTCTCAGGATGTCCACACTATATACCCATTACCATTCAATCTTATATAAATCAACATATGAATAGAGGAAAGAGAACTCAACATTCATATACTTAAGATATAAGTACATGCATTTCTTATGTATTTATAACTAGCATCATAACACATATTATTATTCATTTATAAGATTTTGAAAAATACTTTTGGATTTAATAGTGATAATAGCCACATATATATTAAATTAAATCAACACATGCAAGCTTACATAAAGGAAATCGATTTTATTTTACTTGATTTTGAAAAGATGGATGCATGAATTCAAATGGCATACCAAATTTAACATGATTGGAAAGAGGACAATCAAATATAAGCATGTGATTCATTTAACAAAACTAGTTCTTAAGGACAATCAAATCAAATAAGATTATTTAAAGCAAACCAAAGCTTCTTTATTAATTAAGTTCTGGATTTGCTTTGATTTAAAGAGGAGAAGAGAAATCATCACTTAATATTTTAAACTCATTCCCACATTAGTGATTTGAATTAATTTATGGAAATGTAATTAAGTTTAACCCTTAATCAAATGAATTAATTACCCTTACCTATGTCACCTTAAAATAATTAACTAAATAATTATGAGCCAACATGATATGCATGGAAAATAAACTTGCAATGATCCTAGGAAAGAAAAGAGGCCTAAAGTAATTGTCTCATGATTAGTAGTTAATTAGATTAAAGGATTTAATTAGTTACTCTTATGGTTTTCCCACACATGTGGACTAACCATAATTTCATTAAACTCCTTTAGGTTATTAAACACCTAAAGATCTACCCCATGATTTAATTAATTAAGATCTGATGTGATTATGATTTAAATTTGATTAAGGGACTTAATTAATTATTTAAATCTTAACTAATTTCATTTTAAAAAATGGTAAAATAAATTTTGGGAAAGGGGTCCCAACCCTATTCTTTAGTTCACTTAGTGTTAAACAGTGATTAATAAGCTTAATTAACCAATTTATTATTGTTCATGAGATTAATTAATCATTAATTAACTTTAAAATAATAGTTAAGATTTAATTAGTCAATTTTTCTAATTAAGTGAGCAATAAATCCCAAGAATATCATGGGAGTCAGAGGTCATCCCATTAAATTAACCCACAAAATTTGGGATTAATTGCTCAAGTAATTAAAAAGTAATTAAGCTAATAAATTTTGTAATTAAACTTTAATTAAACCTTAATTACTATTCAAAATTAGTTAAGATCATTTTTAATTAATTATCCTCTGAATTATCTTTAAAATGAGTATTTATTTGCATTTTTTTATTTATCTATGATTTTTCATGATTTTTTGAAGTTTCGGCCATTAAAAATGATTAATTAAGCCTAATTAAAGCCTAATCCTATTGACATTGGCATCATTCGGTGTGCTTTTTTTAGCATCATGGGATTGGCTACTTAGAACTTATCTTCGGCATTGGTGGCGGACGTGCTTTCGTCGACCTTCTAAGATTGGATGGCTATGATTAATCCCATAGCTTAATTGGATTAAATCAGATCGATTTAGCAGATCTAATCAAGATCGTCAATTTTGATCGTGTGAAATGGACAGTGTGTGGTCTAATGTCATGCAAGTGAGGGAGAATGGAGTCCATTCACCATTGCTCACTTGATATGACCTTACCCAAGCTCGGATCAACTCTAAAAGGATCCCACACCTTCATGACATTGATCAGAGGGGATCCAATGACTAGATCACAAGAGAGGTAAGTTTTCTTTAAAAAGTTCCAACCCATACACCTCGCTAGAGCTCAAGACAGGCGGCTTGAATGATTGAGGAAGCTTCACCTAATTGAGATGAAGCCTTGTTTGGCAAAAATTGGATCAATTCCTCGATGTTGGCTCGGAAGGCCATGAACTGATGATTTGGCACTTGACTTTGATTGAAGTCCCACCTCCAATGCTCGGGAAGCTTGAGATATGATTCGTTCTTGCTCGATGAGGCCTAGGGAAGGTGCGTGCAAAGTTAATTTGAGTTTGATGGAGAAATGGAAAAGTTAGGTCAGAAATGGGAGTGTCCTATTTTAGGATGGACAAGAATGGCATTTTTTGATCTAGGAATGAGCTTGAGAGCTTAGGGAATGGCTTTAGTGGCTTGCCTTGGTTAGCTAGGGCTCTAGGGAATGTTTTTCTGTGTGTTTGAGTGGAAACGAAGGGGTGTATACCCCCCAATCATCTTGATCAGATGGTCGGGTTGGGTTTGGCTACTAGTGCCCGTCCAACCAACTCAAGGTGTCGTGGGTGGCAGGGAGGCTGTGAGTTGGCTTAGCTTGGTTGGTTGAAGGTGTGGAGGTGGCTGCCAAGGAGGAATCATGGGTGTCCTGTGGGTTTCAAATGTTCCAATGGGGAGGGTGAGGTGATTTCACCTCCCATGGGTCATGGTTGACCCAACCACCCATGGGTTAGGTTGGGCAGTGTTCTAAGTGCCTAGGTGGACCATTGGGAGAGTACCAAGTGGCCAAAGAATGGAAATGACCACTTACATGGGTGATTTATCTCATGTAATGCCTTCGACCCAAGGATAGAATGATCATTTGGCATTGGATTTGATTTGGACAGATTTGAAATGAGTGAAAAGTTGCTTAGCCCAAATTTCAAGTCAACTGGAGTTGATTTAGTTAGGTTTGGCTCAATTTGACTCATTTAGGTCAAATTGGGTTAGCTTGGATAAAGTTGACCAATTGGTAAAATTGGGTTAAACCAAGGGTTAGGTCAAGTTTAAATGATCATTTGGGATATCTTGGTTCAATTAGTTTGGTTTTGTTTGGCATAGATTTGATTTTTTTGGCTCATTTGAATTCATTTGGGTCAAATGGGTTAAGTTGACCAATTTGACCAAATTGGCCAAATTGGCTTGGGTTGGGTGTTAGTTTGGGTTAAGTTGACCAATTGAACATGATTGTAGACTTTGGTTTCAATTAATTTGGATTTGGTTTGAACCTTTAGGTCAATTTGGGCTAAGTAGGTCAATTAGATCCAATCAAGGCTTTGGTCAAGTTCAATAATCAATTTGGAATTAACTTGAGCCATTGGTTGCAATCAATTTGGTTTATATTTTGATTTGACCCAATTTGGTCTTTTAGGTCAATTTGGGTCATCTTTGGTCAAGAGGGCCAATTGGGTTTGGTTTGACTCAATTGAAGGTCAAGTTACATTCAAATATTGATTTTGATTTGGTATGAATTATTAGTTTCAAGAGATTTGGCTTAAGTTGCAATTTTGCTAGTTTGGGTTCATATGGGTTAAGGGGTTAACTTGGTAAAATGACCAAATTAACTTGGTTTGACCTAATTTATGATAATTGATCAACCTAAGGTGATCAACAATCATGATGGGAGGTTTTGATGAGCTTGGTTCAATCAAATTTGGGTAGAATTAAAACTTGGCTCAAATAAGTCAAATTGGCAACTTTGGGTCCAATGGACCAATTAGGTTTAGTTGGCTTGATTTTGGGTTGAGTTTGATTTAGTTGAGTTTATATATGGATTTGGGATTGATATATAAATTCAATTAGAATTAGCTTAGGTTCAAATGGGTTTTGGTTCATTTGAACATTTCAAGTCAAAAGAATTAAGTTGGGTTTGACTTGGGTTGATTTTGGTTTGGCTTAATGGTTGTAGATTTCATTTATATTTATGGATATGATTAAAGGTATGATTGATTAATGAGAAAATCAATTGAATCTGGGTTTTGGAATGAAGGAATTTGGCTAAGTCCATGGAGTTGGGTCATGTGGCTTAGGTTTGGATTTTGATTTAGTTTTGATGATTTAAATGTATATTTAATTTAAATTTGTGAAGATGATTAAAAATATGATTGATTTATGAGAAAATCAATTGAGTTTGACTTGATTTGGATTATGATTTAGCTAAGTCCATGGGATAGGTCATATGGCTTAGGAAGGGTTTTGATTTAATTTGATGTAGTTTGATTTAGTTTTGATCATTTGAATATAGATTTGATTTATATTTAAGAAGATGATTAAAGATATAAATTTATTTTGAGAAAATCAATTGATTTTGGATTGATTTTGATTAAGATTTGGCTAAGTCCATGGGATAGGTCACATGGCTTAAGAAGGGTTTCAAGTTTGGATTTGATCATGGGATTCAATCCTTTTGTTTTGGAATTTGGGTTTGGATTTGGATTTGAATTTAATGTTTGAATTGAACTTGAGGTTTAGTTTGAGAAGGTCAACATGGATTGGATTTGGGTTGCAAGGTAGGCGGATTATCTTAATCTCTAAGGCATAACCTATTCCTATGGTTAACCCTTCTAAGTCTTTATGCTTAGGATAAGTGTTTACCTAAATGTTAGAAGTGTCTTATGACTAGGGAAGTCTTAGTGTTTAGAAGACTCCTAAGTCTAAGATGGGAAGATTAAATTTGCACTCCAAAAGTGAGGTCAACAGGCCTTAGGCTCCATAGTGTTTCCCTTGGAGATAGATGATTAGAAGATCGAAGCCAAGTTTCACATTGTAGATGCATATACATCTTTCAATGCTTTTCTTAGAAGACCATGGATACATGAGAACATCATAGTTCCATCCTCTCTACATCAGCGTATGAAGTTCGTGAGAGGTGGGATTGTCTATTGTGTCAAAGCCATTTACAGCTCATGAGGTCAGCATATATGAGGATATGGCTTACTTCTTCCCTCAAAATCAACAAGAGTATTCTCGTAAACTTGGAAAAGTTAAAAAATTAAAAAAAATAAAAAGAAAAAGAAAAATAAAAGAAAAGAAAAGAGAAAATGAAAAAGAAAATAAAAGGGAGCGAAATTAGGCTTGGAGGAGGAAGTGGAGCCTCAGATTAGATTCCACCCATAGTTTGTTACTCCATTCGAACATATGGGTAGGATGACCTAATCTCCACCAGGCAGAGGAAGAGGCTAGTTCATTGGCAGTCCTAGGGGTGGAAAATCTCATTATTGGCCACCCAATAAAAGATATGTCCCAGTTATAAAGGAGTACACTTGCTATCCATATAGACTTAAAATCTAGTTCATAGGATGAGTCTTATATGGTTAGCATACCACTCATCTCTTCTCAAGAGTACATTCCCTTAGAGGTGACACTTGAACTAGATAGCGATGAAGATCGGGCTCCAAAGCAAAGCATAAGTGTATCCAAGTCTATATGTGAAACAGTTAGGCATCAGTTGGGAACCTTAGCTCTAACCCACTTTCTTCTTAAAAGCTGAGGGTTTGGTAGTTAAGGAAGCATCTAAGTCATCCATAGGTGTGAAGACTCAGAGGTTCTTTCTTGGAGCATCATCCTCAAGTCAAGAAGTTGATGTAGAACTTGAGAATGATTCAAACAAAGATTTAATAAAATTACCTTTTGATTGGTACTTTCCTTGTGTTCATAATTTAACAAAGAAAGGGTTAATCCCACATACTTGGTCAAAGCACAAGTCAGAATACTTCAAAAGAATATGGAAAAATAAATACAAAAGCTCTCAATCAAGATCGGGACTAGGATTTGATACTGTGGGTCCAGTCAATGATAATGATTACTGCTTAGTCATCACCAATCATTTGGAATTTGATTAGTTCTTTTCAAATCACATTAACTCATATGAGGAGTTGTACTTAGAAACTTCAGATGATCTAGATGATTTTGAAGTCAAAGATGCACTACCAAGAGTTCAAAGAAGAGATCAAGTCAACCATCAATGAGGTCAAAGAAATCAACTTAGAAACTGAAGAAGATCCACGCCCGATATACATCAGTTCTTTATTGAATGAAATTGAAACCAATGACTTAGTTAGGCTATTGACTGAGTTTAAGGACAGCTTTATATGGACTTATGAAGAGATGCTTGGATTAGATCTTACTATAGCAGTCCATAAACTAGCAATAGAGCCTACTGCTAACCCTATCAAGCAAGCTCCTAGACAGATGTGATTAGACATAGAACAACAGGTCATTTTTGAAGTTAAGAAACTAATTGATGATGGCTTCATCAGGGAAGAAAAATACTCTACTTGGTTAGACAATGTCATCCAAGTTAAGAAAAAGAATGGCCAAATTCACATATGCATTGATTATAGGGATTTAAATAAGGCATGTCATAAAGATGAATTTTCACTACTAATACTGGAGTTGATGGTGGACATTACCTCATCTCATCCAATGTTCTATTTTATGGATGGCTCATATTGATATAACCAAAAAATGATGGCCCCTGAAGATGAAAGAAACACTCCTTTTAGAACCCTAGTTGGAATCTTTTGCTATAAGGTCATGCCTTTTGACCTTAAAAGTGATGGTGCTACATACCAGCGGGCTATGAATTGAAACTTTGATGAACTCATTCACTATCAAGTCAAGGGCTATGTCGATGATCTCATAGTCAAAAGTAGAGAAGAGTAAGACCATCTCTTTTACTTGAGAATAGTTTTTGAATAGTTAAGATAAATTAACCTCAAAATGAACCCCTTAAAGTATGCATTTAGAGTAGCGTCAGGAAAATTTCTTGGGTTTGTTGTCTGACACTCAGGTATTGAAATCATCCGAAGAAGATCGAGATGTTATTAGAAATGTCACTCCCTAAAAGATTAACTCAACTCAAATCATTCCAAGGGCAGTTAGCATATCTAAGATACTTTATATCCAACTATTAAGAAGATGTTAGCCATTCTCAGCACTTATCAAAAAGGATGGCAAGTTTAACATGGGTGATAAGTGTGAGCATGCCTTCAAAGGCATCAAGCATTACCTGATGACACCAGTAGTTCTAGCAGCCCCTTTGCCGGGCAAGCTGCTCATACTTTACACTGCTATATTAGATGACTCCCTTAGTGCTTTGTTGGCCCAAGTCAAAGACAAAGGGAAGAAAAATGCACTCTACTACCTCAACCATCGTCTAATCTTTGTTGAGGCTAATTATCCACCCATTGAGAAGTATTGCCTAGCATTAATCTTTGCATCCCAAAAGCTACAATACTGCATGCTTTCTCATAAGGTGAACTTAATCTCTAGGATTAATCTACTACAGTATCTCATGACACGGCTAATGCTATCCGGATGGTTGGCACGACGGTCCATGATCCTCTCGCAGTTTGACATTACCTTTGTACCCCCTCCATGTGGTGAAAGAACAAGCGCTAATATATTTCTTAACAACACATCCACTTCCAACTGACTTTTCTCTTAGTGATGATCTCCCTGATGAACAAATCATAAACTTAGGGGATACTAGCATTCACCACTCGGAGATGTACTTTGATGGTGTGGCTTCCTCTCAAAGAGGAGAAGAACCATAATCTACTATTCCAAGAAAGGCAAGGGTAGGAATAGTTCTATTAATTTAAGACAACGATGTGATTAGATTCTCATATCATCTATCAAATCTTTACACCAACAACAAAGCTAAATATGTGGCTTTGATTATCGGTCTAGAGTTAGCCATTAGTTTAAGAATCTAGAACATCAACATCTTCAGGGATTCTCAGCTAGTTATCAACCAAATTGCTAGGTCCTATAAGGTTATAAAGCCTAAGCTCCATCACTACCATAAGTACACCATGGAGTTGTTGGCCCAAATCCCACCGGTTACCATTTATAAGATTTCTCGAGGAGAGAACATCATAGCATGTGATTTAGCCAAGCTTGCCAATGAGTTGGCATGTCCTGAGGATGATTCCATATCAATAAAGGTCCAAATAGATAAGTTTTATCCCTTATTAATATTGAACTCATAAAAAGTACTCTCTTGATGGGGAGGTTGACATTGATAAGAAGGATGAGCAGTTAGATTGGAGATAACCATTCATGGATTACCTAAATAAAGGCAAACTACCTCAAAAGAAGTCCTAAGCCCATTAGATGAAGTAGAGAGCACTTTCCTACACTCTTGTGGATGGTGTCTTGTAGTGGTGGTCTTTCAATCATATGTGGTTACATTATTTAGACAAGAATGAAGCCCATAAGATTGTGACTGAGGTACACTCAAGATTATGTGGAGCCAACTAATCTGGTCCAAAGATGAAAGCCAAGATTAAGAGACTAGGATACTACTAACCATCGATGATCAAAGATTGCAAGGATACAACTAGGAGATGCCACCAATATCAAATACATGGTGTGGTCCTACACTAACCACCAACATTCTACTTCCTACATTGGCCTCATGGCCATTCGAGTGTTGGGGTACTGACATAGTGGGTCTGATTGATCCTCCTTCTTCCAAGGATCATCGGTTCATCTTAGCTACTACTAACTAATTTTCCAAATAGGCAAAGGTGATTTCGCTCAGAGAGGTCACAACTCAGCATGTGCTCCAATTTTTTAGGAACCATATCATATATATTTTTTGGTGTGCCTCAATGAATTATATGTGATAATGGTATTGCATTCAAGAGCATCAAGATCAACAACTTTTCCTGAAGACACATCATAGATTTCAGATATTCTACCATCAACTATTCGAGGGAAAATAGCTTAGTAGAAGCCTTCAATAAAACTATCATCCAAATACTAAAGAAGACACTTGACAATAACAAGAGATAGTGACATTAGTAGTTAGTTAAAGCCTTGTGGGCCTACCACACCACATATATAACTCAAACTCAGTCTATTCTTTCTCCTTAGTGTATCAGTCCAAAGCCATTCTACTATTAGAAGTCTAACTCCCATCATTAAGGATAGCCATGGATAGCTAGATCACAATAGAGCAGAATGCCAAGTTGCGGTTACAAGAGCTCAACAATTTGGAGGAGAGACCCCTGTGGGCATGCCAAAATCTCAAGTTGTATAAAGCTAAAATGATTCAAGCTCACAACAAGTTAGTCCATCCTAGGGCTTTTTGAGTAGGAGAGCTTATTTTAGTTCTAAGGAGACCGATTATTTCCTGTCATAAGATGGGAGGCAAGTTTGAACCCTCTTAGGAAGGCCCTTTGGCCATAGGGAAGGCCTACCAAGGAGAATCTTATCAACTTATTCATCATAAGGTAGAGTGACAAATTATTCTAATCAATAGGCTCTACTTAAAGAATTATTATAAATCATGCTTCAAAATAATTATCATCAATGAAAATTCCATTTCGAATTCAGTCTCTTTCATGTTGAAAGTATTCTTATTTTCTAATCCACCAGGATGTGTTTAGGGTAGGTATAAGGAACCTGAGCTATCTCTTATCCTTCATCAACACAACACAAACACAAAATACACACAAACATATAAAATAAACACATATCTTTTATCTCGGGTTACTTTGAGTTGAGATAACACCCCCAGCGACACTAGCTTAGTAGTTGCTCTAGGTCGGACGGACAAGCTACCCTACTAGTGTGTCACCCCAGGGGTCTTCTTACTTTGGAGGATGTAAGTCTGCTACACTTTCCTTCCTTACTTGGTCATTACACATCGATGAGCGCCTTGTTAGTTTGGTAGGCTGAAATGTGTTGCCGGTAAGCTACCTCATGTTGGCTTCATTTAAGAGGATGTGAGTCTAGTACGCTTTCTTCTTGGATTAGCCTTTGTGCATTGATTAGGTTGAGTATATTTGAGGTTTAGAATAACTCCCCTAGCTGCTCCTTCCCTCCTGATTGCTTCAAGTCTGGGTTAAGTCCTTCCTCGAGGCTCCCCCCTCAATAGTCACTCTATGTGAGATAGCATCTATCCCACCGACGACAAACTCTCTCGATGATCAATTCAGCTTGGAAAGTTGTAAGCCTACACACTTTCTTTAAAAATTCATAGTTGCACACCGATGGGCACCTTAGGTTGGTTGGTTCTCACTATGATGATGGATACACCTTAGGTTGGTTGGTTCTCACACCTGAGGATACAACACTCATGGGAGATGTAAATCTGCTATGCTTTCTTTTTGAGTTGGCCACATAACCCATAGGTTTCTTTCCGTGTCTCAAGATAATGCCCCTAGCAAGACACCTCCCCTGGGAACTATATTTGGATCATGTCTTTGTGACCCCATTTAGACACTACCCAGTTACTATCGATTGACAAGTCTATCCCTGGTTGGAGAATCTATCTTGTGGATGCAAATTCTCCCTTGGTCCAAGAATGAGATAGTCAAGGCGACATAGCCCCTTCTCAGTGGTCCCTCGACACAGAGTCCACAAACATATAAATAAAATATATATTCACTTGTGGATTAGAGGACACTATAGTGGAACCTTTTCCCAAGGTGTATCCTATCTTCGTGGCGGTCGCAAAACTCATTATAGAATTGCCCGACTACTTGAGTTGATATAAGTCCCCATTACCAATAAGCCCCTAAGTCGTTTAATTTATTGTGCTACCAATAGGTCACCCCGCATTGTTCCGCTTTAGAAGATGTAAGTATGTTACACTTTTTTCCTAACACAACCATTGCACACCAAAAACTAACCCCTTATGTTGGCTAGCTCTATCCCATGACTAGTAGATTATCCCTTTGGATTTGTAATTCTGAGATAGGACAAGTCCAATATAGCCCTTTCTCAGTGGGTCCATCGCACACCAACATGCTCCATAAATTAAATCTATTAAATTTGACCAAGCTCACATCTTCAACAAATTTGCCCTCAATTTGAAATCAAACTAAACCAAACAACTAATATCAAATCACATCAAATTAAGATAAAATTAATTCTGACTACTTTTGAGTTGACATAAGACCCAAACGACATTCACTCTATAGTCGCCCTAGGTCAAGTTTTATTTATTGTGCTTCCAACAGGTCACCCCAGTGGTTGTTCCTCACTTTGGAAGATGTAAATCTACTATGCCTTCTTCCTAGCATAGTCATTGCACAATGAAAGGTAACCACTTAGGTTGGCTAGCTCAACCCTATAGTCGGTAGACTAACCCTTTGGATTTGTAAATTTGAGGTAGGTCAAGGCTGATATAGCCCCTTCTCATTGGGTCCATTGTACATCAAATGGGTCCATACATGAACTCAGGTGAAATTAAACCCAATTTTATTTCCCTAAGTAAAGTTAAATCACACCATTCTCCCTGATGGATCCCCAAATAATATATAAATATGTCAAGCAAACAACTCAAATTCAAAACTGACCTCCTTAGTGCAGCCAAATTAAACCAACTCCCCCAATAGAGTCTTAATTGAAGAAATCCAACTAAACTCTTATCCCTAGTAGATACATCCCATAACAAATCTATGAAATCATAATCCCAACCTTCTAGTGGAAGGTTCATATACCCGATCCTCAGCGGACTCGAGCCCATATCTCTAGCAGATATGCCTACACATCAATTAAAACAAAACAAATTAAAGTCAATTCGATCTTAATCCATGATGGATTATAGATTATTATCCCTAATAGATCTTCTTTCCATAAATCATATAATTAAATCAAAATCAAACGTTGTCCTCAACACATTTCTTCTATGTCCTTGAAATAGACCCCTCACGTGTCATGTCAAATGCATGTGATCCCCTAGTGGATCTCCTTCCATGTCCTTGACATGGAATTCTCATCAAAACTTATTTCTTCTTTTATGCACACCTTTAATACTTCAACCAAAAGCCTAATAATTATTCATTCAAATTACATCATCTTAACATTATAATCAACATTTTATGATTTATCATGGTGCAAGCTCAAACTAACTATACAATATCATGCTAAACATATTATAGTGTGAATTAACACACTATATTATATTATAATATATGATGTTATATTATAATTTTCTATAATATAATATATTTTCTAACATTACACCTCATTATAATCACTTAAAAGGAACAAATAACAAAATTTTCTCAAAATATGAATAATGTTCATTTTGGATGTAAAATTGTTATTCTTCTATTAGAAATGGTACAAAATAGCATAATTTTGGTGTTGCTTCTTGGTGTGCCATGAATTTGGAAAAATTCTTCCATCTCAACTTCAAATTAACATTTTTGTGAGTTTTGACCCAATGTATTATAACAAAAGTAAAACATACTAAAATGTAAACATTTAGTAACACACCACCACATTCATATATATATATATATGTGAAGTTATATTGTTATGTACATTATATTTTAATATGCTTTCATATAATATATTATCTTACATTACACCTTAAAATGAATCACTTAAGCAAAAAATTTATAAAATTTGGTTGAAAATGAACATTTATTTTGGATGCAAAATTCCATTCTTTTGATTAAATGACACAGCATAGGACACCCTAATGATGTTCCCTAAAGCTTACCTTAAATTTGGCCAAATCCCATCATCTCAACATATAAATTAGTATTTTTATGAATTATACCATTACAAACTCTACTACATCATACTATAACAAACTAAAATATGCTAAACAACAAGTAATAATACACAATAGTATAATGCATGATGCTACACTATGTTATGGCATTCTATATTATAATACACTATAACATATTATATTATATTATATTGCATATCACATCCTAAGGGAGTGCTTAAGATAAAAAATCATAAAATTAGTCTAAATAATTAAAAACTATATATTTGAGTCGTATCACTTACATATTTTAAATTGAAACAATATATTATGATGCCATGCTCTACCTATTATGAATTTGGCCAAATTCCACCATTTTAAAGTCTAAACAACATTTTTATAAATAATGCTAGTGTAGGCTGATTGCATGAATGTAAAATACTAAAATTATTTAGAATGCGTAGAACAATATATTATGATATATGATGCTAAACTATGCTACAATAAATAATGTTTATTTTGAACTTAAAATCTTACTTTTTAAACTATAAGTGGCATATCACACCTGTGGTACTACAACCTAATTCCCACCTCAAATTTAATAAATTTCATCATATGATTTATTAAATTATTATTTTTATAATTTATTTTAATATAGACTATAGGGCACAATACCTTAATATAATAAAACATTTCAAAACATCTTATAACATCCAAAAACACATCTTATAAATATATGATACATATAATATATGGTATTATAATATGATTTAGGGTTAGGGTTTAGGGTATCTCAAATAATGAAGGGTCTCTTGAAGACATTTTCTTTAACTACCATAACTATGTTAGGATTAGGTCATTCTTTAGATCTACTCCTAATGACATCTTTATTCAAGGTTTAGGGTTTAGGGTTAGGTTTTTGGTTAATTTAGGGTTTAGGGTTTGGGGTTTAGCATTTAGGGTTGTAAGTTTTAGGGTTTAGGGTTTTTGGTTTAGTATTTAGGGTTTAGGATTTTTAAGGTTTAGGGTTTAGGGTTTAGGGTTTATGGTTTAGAGTTTAGGTTTTAAATTTAGGGTTTATGTTTTAGTTTAGGGTATAAGGTTTATGGTTCTTTTTTAATAGAAATCAATTTCAGATTCAACATTTCTTCTATTCAATTTCATCAACCAAGTAGCACACCATGTTTTCTAAGATATAAGCGATGACATAGATAAAAAATGAGCACCCATAGAGAAAATCAAAAACCCTAGATAAATAGAACTGTCACTAATGTAAAGACACATCCATAGCGATTGGTCAGTTGGCCATTCTTGATTTCTCCCTTCCATCCCCGCCTCTCGAGTAGCGATCATCATATCTCCAATCTCTCTCGCCACCACTTGTAACCTCCCACCTTCTCCTCCATAACCACCCACCTCCATATCCACCAGCACCTCTAGATCCCCCACCACCACTGCGATAATCATTGCCTCCGCCTTCGCCTCCATCGCTAGATTTAGACTAAGCCTTGTTGATGGTGTTGTTCCTGTCGTCAAGGTTCTACCCATTCTTAGGGTTTAGGGTTACTTTACGGTTTAGGGTTTAGGGATTGGGGTTTAAGGTTTAGGGTTGTAGGTTTTAGAGTTTAGGGTTTAGGATTTAATGTTTAGTGTTTAGGCTTTTAGGGTTTTGGGTTCAGGGTTTAGGGTTTAGGGTTTTAGGGTTTAGGGTTTAAGGTTTAGGGTTTAGGGTTTATGTTTTAGAGTTTTAGGGTTTAGGGTTTAGGGTTTAGGGTTGTAGGTTGTAGGTTTAGAGTTTAGGGTTAGTTTTAGGGTTTAGGGTTTAGGATTGAGGGTTAAAGTTTTTTTTAAAAATTAAGTAAATCAATAGGTTTAGGGAGTTTATTTACTTTTTATTTTTTATTTAGGTTTATTTTTTATTTTTATTTAGTTTAGTTTAATTATTTTAGGTTTATTTATTTTAGTTTAGGTTTTTTATTTTTGTTTATTTTTTATGTTTAAATTTATTTTTAGTTATATTTCATTTTTAAGTTTATGTTTTATTTTTAGGTTTAGGTTTAGGTTTTAAATTTTTTTTTTTAGGTTTAGGTTTTAGGTTTATTTAGTTTTATTTTTTAGTTTAGTTTAGGTTTATTTTATATTTTATTTTATTTATTTAGTTTAGGTTTAGGTTTAGTTTATTTTAGTTTAGGTTTAGGTTTATTTTTTTGTTTATTTCATTTTTATTTTAGGTTTAGGTTTTTTTTACTTTAGGGTTTAGGTTTTATTTTTTATTTATTTTTAGGTTTGGGTTTTTTTAATTTTATTTTATGTTTATTTTATTTTTATTTTAGGTTCTATTTTTATTTTATTTAGGTTCTTTATTTTATTTTATTTAGTTTTTATTTTATTTAGGTTTCTTATTTTATTTAGGTTTTTTATATTATTTATGTTTTTTTTATTTTTTTAATTTATTTTTTATTTTTTATTTTTTATTATTTTAGTTGAGGTTAATGTTTAGGTTTTTATTTTATTTTATTTTAGTTTATGTTTTTTATTTAATTTATTTTTAGGTTTTCTTTTGTTTAGGTTTAGGTTTTAGCTTTTTAGGGTTTAGGTTTTAGGTTTAGCATTTAAGTTTTAGTTTATGGTTTAAGGTTTTTTTTAACAAAGAACAAATTCATATTTAACATTTCTTCTTTTTGATTTCATCAACCAAGTAGCACCCTAAGTTTTTTAAGACACTGGATGACATAGATAAAATGAAGCATATAAGCAAATCAAAATCATTAGATAAGTAGAATTGTATCTACTATAAAGACACAATTCCATAAGTAGTAGATCGGATTAACCGTTCTTAGTTTCTCCAATTCCCATCAGAACCACCCCCGCCTCTCGAGTAGTGGGATCCACAATCATATCCTTGATCTCTCCTCACCACCTCACATTGGCTCCTCCTCCATAAACACCATTGCTCTGACCACCACCTACATATCCACCAGCACCTCCAGATCCCCCACCATAATTGAGATAACCAATACCTCCGCCTTCACCTCCACTACCAAATCTAAGCAAAGCCTAGTTGACGATGATGTTCTTATCCTCAAGGTTCTTCCCATTATTATGGTTTAGGATTTAGGGCCAGTTTAGGGTTTAGGCTTTAGGGTTAGTTTTGGGTTTAGGGTTTAGGGTTGTAGGTTTTAGGGTTTAGGGATTAGGGTCTAGGGTTTAGGGTTTTGGGTTTAGGGATTAGGGTTTAGGGTTTAGTGTTTAGGCTTTAGGTTTTAGGATTTTTAGGATTTAGGGTTAGTTTTAGTGTTTACGATTTAGGGTTTAGGGTTTAGGACTTAGGGTTTAGGGTTTAGGATTTTTTAAAAAAAATATATGAACTAGTAATTTTAGGTTTATTTAGTTTATTTTTAATTTATTTTAGTTTATTTTACTTTTTTAATTTTTATTTAGGTTTATTTTTTTATTTAGCTTAGTTTATTTAATTTACGATTATTTATTTTAGTTTAGCTTTTCTATTTTAGTTTATATTTTAGGTTTAGGTTTATTTCTAATTGACTTTGTTTTTATTTTATTTTTTTGGTTTAGGTTTTATTTTTTATTTCTATATTTAAGTTTAGGTTTTTATTTCATTTTTTAAGTTTAGGTTATAGGTTTTTATTTTAGGTTTATTTTTAGGTTTTATTTTTTAGTTTATGTTTAGGTTTATTTTTAATTTATTTTATTTTATTTAGGTTAGGTTGTTTATATTTAGGTTTAGTTTATTTTTGGTTTAGGTTTAAGTATTATTAATTTTTGTTTAGGTTCTGCTTTAATTTATTTTGTTTATTTTATTTTTATTTTAGGATTAGTTTTTATTTAAGGTTTAGGTTTTTTATTTATTTTTAGGTTTATTTTTTAGGTTTAGGTTTTCAATTTATTTTATTTTAGGTTTAGTTTTTATTTTATTTATGTCTTTAACTTTAAATTTTAGTTTAGGTTTTTATTTATTTATTTTAGTTTAGTTTTTGTTTATTTTATTTTATTTTATTTTTTAGTTTAGGTGTAGGTTTTGGTTTTAGTTTATGTTTTTATTTTATTTTATGTTTATTTTGTTTAAGTTTATGTTTTTAACTTTACAAGGTTTAGGGTTTAGGGTTTATGGTTTAGGGTTAGTTTAGGGTTTAGGGTTTATAGTTTGGGGTTTAGGGTTTAGGGTTTAGGTTTTATTTATTTTAGTTTAGGTTTAGGTTTCTTTTATTTTGTTTATTTTATTTTTATCTTAGGTTTAGGTTTAAACTTTATTTATTTTAGTTTAGTTTATTTTAGTTTAGGTTTAGGTTTATTTTATTTCATTTATTTTATTTTAGGTTTAGTTTTATGTTTAGGGTTTAGGTTTATTTTTTATTTAGTTTGGGTTTTATTTACTATTTATTTTATTTTATTTTATTTTATTTTTATGTATTTTATTTTTTATTTTTATTAGTTTAGTTTAGGTTTTTATTTTTTTGTTTTAGTTTTTTTACATTATTTTATCTTTAAGTATAGGTTTTTATTTTAATTTATGTTTTTATTATATTTAGGTTTAGGTATTTTACTTTATCTTATTATTAGGTTTTATTTAGTTTAGGGTTTAGGGTTAGTTTTAGGGTTTAGAGTTTAGGGTTTAGGGTTTAGGAATTAAGGTTTAAATTTTTTTTAAAAAAAATTAAGTGAACTAGTAGGTTTAAGTTTATTTAGTTTACTTATTTAATTTTTTATTTATTTTAGTTAAAATTTATTTTTATTTTTATTTAAGTTTATTTTTTATTTTTGTTTAGTTTAGTTTATTTATTTTAGATTTATTTATTTTAGTTTAGATTTTTTATTTTATTTTATTTTTTTAGGTTTAGATTTAGGTTTAGGTTTATTTTTTAGTTGAGTTTTAATTTTATTTTATTTTTTATGTTTAATTTTTTAGCTTTTTAGGGTTAAGGGTTTAGAATTTAGGGTTTTAGATTTAGGGTTTAGGGTTTTAGGGTTTAAGTTTAGGTTTATTTTTTAGGTTTAGTGTTTATGCTTTAAGATTTAGGGTTTTAAGGGTTTAGGGTTTAGGGTTTAGGGTTTAGTGTTTAGGTTTTAGGTTTAGGGTTTTGGTTTTAATTTAGGGTTTAGGTTTGATTATTTTTTAGGGTTTAGGGTTTAGGGTTTAAGGTTTAAGGTTTAGGGTTTGTTTTAAGGTCTAGGGTTTAGGGTTTATGGTTTAGGATTTAGGGTTTATGGTTTTTTTTTAAAATTAAGTAAACTAGTAGGTTTAAGTTTATTTAGTTTACTTCGGGTTTAAGGTTTAGGATTTTGAGTTTAGGATTAAGTAAACTAGTAACTTTAGATTTATTTAGTTTACTTAGTTTATTTTTTTATTTATTTTAATTTATTTTATTTTTTGTTTTTATTTAGGTTTATTTTTTATTTTTATTTAGTTTAGTTTATTTATTTTTAGTTTATTTATTTTAGTTTAGGTTTTTTATATTAATTTATTTATTTTTAGGTTAGGTTTAGGTTTAGGTTAATTTTTTAGTTGAGTTTTAATTTTATTTTATTTTTTAGGTTTAGGTTTTTAGGTTTTTATTTTTAGGGTTTAGGGTTCAGAGTTTAGGGTTTAAGGTTTTAGGGTTTAGGGTTTAGGGTTTGGATTTAGGTTTAGGGTTTAGAGTTTAGGCTTTAGGGTATAATGTTTATAGGGTTTAAGGTTTAGGGTTTAGGGTTTTTGGTTTAGGTTTTAGGGTTTTGGGTTTGGGGTTTAGGGTTTTAGTGTTTAGGGTTTAGGGTTTAGGGTTTAGGGTTTAGCATTTTTGGTTTGGGGTTTAAGGTTTTAGAGTCTTGGGTTTAGGGTTTAGGGTTTTTTATTTATTTTTAGGTGTTATTTTAGTTTTTTTTAGGTTTAGGTTTCAATTTATGTTTCTTTTTTAGTTTAGTTTTATTTTTATTTTATTATTTAGTTTTAGGTTTTATTATTTATTTTTAGGTTTTGGTTTAGTTTTTTATTTATACTTTTTTAAGTTTAGGATTAAATTTTTATTTTAGGTTTATTTTTAGGTTTTATTTTTTCATTTATGTTTAAGTTTATTTTTAGTTTATTTTATTTTATTTAGTTTAGGGTTTAGGTTTAAATTATTTTAGGTTTAGGTTTAGGTTTCATTTATTTTAGTTTAGTTTATGTTCGTTTAAGTTTAGGTTTATTTTATTTTGTTTATTTTAGGTTTTATTTTTATTTTTTAGTTTAAGGTTTTCATTATATTTTTTATTTATTTGTAGGTTTTAATTTAATGTTTATATTTTAGGTTTAAGTTTTTATTTAGTTTTTTTTATTTTAATTTAGGTTTATTTTATTATAATTTTTTTCATTTAGTTTTTAATTTATTTAGGTATTTTATTTTAAGGATTTATTTAATTTTTTTAGTTTAGTTTAGGTTTTTACTTATTTTATTTTATTTTAGTTTTTATATTCTATTTTATTTTATTTTTAGGTTAAGGTTTAGGTTTAGGTTTAGGTTTTAGTTTAGGTTTATATTTTATTTTTTTTATTTTATTTAGGATTAGGTTTTTATATTTATTTTAATTTTGGGTTTTATTTAGTGTAGGTTTAGGTATTTAGGTTTTTATGGTTTAGGGATTAGGGTTTAAGATTTAGGGTTAGGGTTTAGGGTTTGGGCTTTTGGGTATAGGGTTTAGGGTTGTAGGTTTTAAGGTTTAGGGTTTATGTTTTTTTAGGGTTTAGGGTTTGGGGTTTAGGGTTAGGTGTTATTATTATTATTATTATTTTTATTTTCATTTGGGCTTAGGTTTTATTATTGTAAGTATAGTCTTATAGGTTTATGGTTTAGTGTTTATGATTTAGGGTTTAGGATTTAGGATTTAGGGTTTATTTCTTAAGTTAAGTAAACCGGTAGGTTTAAGTTTATTTAGTTTAGGTTTATTATTTAAGTTAAGTAAACCGGTAGGTTTAAGTTTATTTAGTTTACTTACTTTATTTTTTATTTATTATAGTTAATTTTATTTTTTTATTTATGTTTATTTTTTATTTTTATTTGGTTTAGTTTATTTATTTTAGGCTTATTTAGTTTAGTTTATTTTTTAGGTTTGGGTTTAGGTTTATTTTTTGGTTTAATTTTTTTATTTGTTAGGTTTATGTTTTTAGGATTTTAGTGTTAATGGTTTAGGGTTTAGGGTTTAGGATTTAGGGTTTAGGGTTTTAGGGTTTAAGGTTTTAGGTTTTAGGTTTTAGGGTTTAGGGTTAGGGCTCAATGTTTAGGCTTTAGGGTTTAGGATTTTTAGGGTTTAAGAATTCTGGTTTATGGTTTAGGGTTTTGGGTTAGGGTATAGGGTTTAGGTTTTAGGGTTTAGGGTTTAGGGCTTTTTAGGATGTATGGTTTAGAGTTTAGGGTTGTAGGTTTAGTGTTTAAGGTTTAGGGTTAGTTTTAGGGTTTAGAGTTTAAGGTTTAGGGTTTAGGGTTTAGGAAATAGGGTTTAATGTTTTTTTTTAATTAAGTGAACTAGTAGTTTAGGTTTATTTAATTTAGTTACTTTATTTTTATTTATTATAGTTTATTTTATTTTATTTTTATGTAGGTTTTATTTTATATTTTTTAGTTTAGTTTATTTATTTTAAACTTAGTTTAGTTTATTTTTTTTTGGTTTAGGTTTAGGTTTATTTTTTAGTTTTATTCTTTATTTTTAGGTTTATGTTTTAAGATTTTAGTGTTTGTAGTTTAGGTTTGGGTTTATTAGGATTTATGGTTTAGGGTTAGGGTTTATGGTTTTGTTTTAGGGTTTAGGGTTAGCTCAGTTTTAGGCTTTAGGGTTTAGGGTTTTAGGGTTTATGGTTTAGGGTTTAGGGTTTAGGGTTTTGGGCTTTGGGTTTTCATTTAAGGGTGTAGTGTTTTTGGGTTGAAGGTTTAGGGTTTAGGGTTTAGGGTTAGAGTTTAGATTTTACTATTTAGGGTTTAGGGTTTAGGGTTTATGGCTTTTTAGGATTTAGGGTTTAGTGTTTAGGGTTTAGGGTTAGTTTTAGGGTTTTGAGTTTAAGGTTTAGGGTTTAGGGTTTATGGTTTAGGAATTAGGGTGTAAAATTTTTTAAGAAAAAATTAAGTGAACTAGTAGGTTTAGGTTTATTTTGTTTACTTAGTTTATTTTTTATTTATGTTAGTTTAATTTTTTTTATTTTTATTTAGGTTTATTTTTATTTTTATTTCATTTAGTTTATTTATTTTAGGTTTATTTATTTTAGATTAGATTTTTTATTTTATTTTATTTTTTTAGTTTAGGTTGAGGTTTAGGTTTATTTTTTAGTTGAGTTTTAATTTTATTTTATTTTTTACATTTAAGTTTTTAGCTTTTTAGGGTTTAGGGTTTGAAGTTTAGGGTTTTGGATTTAGGGTTTAGGGTTTTAGGGTTTATGGTTTTAGGGTTTATGTTTTAGTGTTACGATTTAGGTTTTAAAGTTTAGTGTTTATGCTTTAGGATTTACAGTTTTTAGGGTTTAGGGTTTTGGGTTTGGGGTTTTGGGTTTTATGGTTTAGGGTTTAGTGTTAAGGGTTTAATGTTTAAGTTTTTGGTTTAAGGTTCAGGTTTTAATTTAGGGTTTATGTTTGATTATTTTGTAGGGTTTAGGGTTTAGGGTTTAAGTTTTAGGGTATAGAGTTTGTTTTTGGGTCTAGGGTTTAGGGTTTAGGGTTTAGATTTTAGGGTTTATGGTTTTTTTTTAAAAATTAAGTAAACTAGTAGGTTTTAGTTTATTTAGTTTACTTAGGGTTTATGGATTAGAATTTATAGTTTAAGGTTTTTTTTTTAAAATTAAGTAAACTAGTAAGTTTAGATTTATTTAGTTTACTTAGTTTATTTCTTATTTCTTTTATTTTTTTTACTTTTATTTAGTTTAGTTTATTTATTTTTGGTTTTTTTATTTTAGTTTAAGTTTTTTATTTTAATTTATTTTTTTATGCTAGGTTTAGGTTTAGGTTTATTTTTTTAGTTTAGTTTATTATTTTATTTTTTTTAGGTTTTTAGGTTTTTAGGGTTTAGGGTTTAGAGTTTAGGGTTTAGGGTTTTAGGGTTTAGGGTTTTAGGGTTTAGTATTTAGGGTTTGGGTTTAGGGTTTAGGGTTTAGGGTTTAGGCTTTAGGGTATAATGTTTATATAGTTTAAGGTTTAGGGTTCATGGTTTATGGTTTTGGGTTTAGGGCTTTGGGTTTGAGGTTTAGGGTTTTAGTGTTTAGGGTTTAGGGTATAGGGTTTAAGGTTTAGGGTTTAGGCTTTAGGGTTTATTTTTTGGTTTAGGTTTTAGTTTTAGTTTGGGTTTAGGGTTTAGGGTTTTTTATTTATTTTTAGGTGTTATTTTAGTTTATTTTTTAGGTTTAGGTTTATGTTTAGGTTTCTTTTTTAGTTTAGTTTTATTTTTTAGTTTTAGGTTTTATTATTTATTTTTAGCTTTTGGTTTAGGTTTTTATTTTATTTTTTTAAGTTTAGGATTAAGGTTTTTTTTAGGTTTATTTTTAGGTTTTATTTTTTCATTTATGTTTAAGGTTATTTTCAGTTTATTTTATTTTATTTAGTTTATTTTAGTTTAGGTTTAAGTTTATTTTATTTTTTTAGGTTTTATTTTTTTTTAGTTTAAGGTTTTCGTTATATTTTTTATTTATTTGTCAGTTTTAATTTAATGTTTATTTTTTTGGTTAAGGTTTTTATTTAGTTTTTATTGTATTTTAATTTAGGTTTATTTTGCTTTAATTTTTTTGTTTAGTTTTTATTTTATTTAGGCTTTTTAGTTTAAGGTTTATTTTAATTTTTTAATTTTGTTTAGGTTTTAGTTATTTAATTTTCTATTTTATTTTATTTTTAGGTTTAAGTTTAGGTTTAGGTTTAGGTTTTAGTTTAGGTTTTTATTTTATTTTATTTTTTTATTTTATTTAGGTTTAGTTTTTTATTTATTTTAATTTTAAGTTTTATTTAGTGTAAGTTTAGGTTTTTAGGTTTTTAAGGTTTAGGGTTTAGGGTTTGGGCTTTCGAGTATAGGGTTTAGGGTTATAGGTTTTAGGGTTTAGGGTTTAGGGTTTATGATTTAGGGCTTAGGTTTTATTGTTGTAGGTTTAGCCTTGTAGGTTTAGGGTTTTGGGTTTAGGATTTAGGATTTAGGGGTTTTTTTATAAATTAACTAAATTGGTAGGTTTATGTTTATTTAGTTTACTTACTTTATTTTTTATTTATTTTACTTTATTTTTATTTAGGTTTATTTTTTATTTAGTTTAGTTTATTTATTTTAGGCTTATTTATTTTAGTTTATTTTTTAGGTTTAGGTTTAGCTTTATTTTTTAGTTTAGTTTTTTTTATTTTTTAGGTTTATATTTTTAGACTTTTATTGTTTATGGTTTAGGGTTTAGGGTTTAGTGTTTAAGATTTAGGGTTTAGGGTTCTAGGCTTTAAGGTTTTAGGTTTTAGGGTTTAGGGTTAGCGCTTAGTGTTTAGGCTTTAGGGTTTAGGGTTTTTAGGGTTTAGGATTTAGGGTTTAGGGTTTAGGGTTTTGGGCTTTGGGTTTTCGATTAAGGGTTTAGTGTTTTAGGGTTTAGGGTTTAGGGTTGTAGGTTTAGGGTTTAGGGTTTAGGGTTAGGGTTTATGGTTTAGGGTTTAGGGTTTACAGTTTATGGTTTAGGGCTTTTTAGGATTTAGGGTTTTGGGTTTAGCATTGTAGGTTTAATATTTAAGGTTTAGGGTTAGTTTTAGGGTTTAGAGTTTAGGGTTTAGTGATTAGGGTTTAGGAATTAGGGTTTAAAGTTTTTTTAAAAAAATAAGTGAAATAGGTTTAGGTTTATTTAGTTTACTTAGTTTATTTTATTTATTTTAGTTTAATTTATTTTTGTTTTATTTAGTTTAATTTTATTTTATTTAGTTTAGTTTATTTATTTTAGGTTTATTTATTTTAGTTTAGATTTTTTTATTTTATTTTAGTTTTAGGTTTAGGTTTATTTTTTAGTTGAGTTTTAATTTTATTTTATTTCTTACATCTAAATTTTTAGTTTTTTAGGGGTTACAGGTTTAGAGTTTAGGGTTTTGGATTTAGGATTTTGGGTTTTAGGGTTTAGCATTTTAGGGTTTAGGTTTTAGGGTTATAATTTGGGGTTTAAGGTTTAGTATTTAGGCTTTAGGATTTAGGGTTTTAAGGGTTTAGGGTTTTGGGTTTGGGGTTTTGGGTTTTGGGGTTTAGGGTTTGGGGTTTAGGGTTTAGGATTTATAATTAATTTTAGGGTTTATGGTTTAGGGTTAGGGATTTTTTATTTCTTTTAATTTTTTTATTTTTTTTTTTAGGTTTATGTTTTATGATTTAGGGTTTAGGGCTTAGGGTTTAGGTTTTAGGTTTAGGGTTCAGGTTTTACTTTAGGTTTTAAATTAAGTAAATAGATAAGTTTAGATTTATTTTTTAGTTTATTTTTAGGGTTTAGGTTTAGGGTTAGATTAGGGTTTAGGTAAATTAGGGTTTAGGGTTTAAGGTTTTGTTTTTGGGTTTAGGGTTTTGGAGTTTAGGATTTAATGTTTAGTGTTTTTTTAGGGTTTAGGCTTCTTTTAGGGTTTAGGCTTTAGGCTTTATGGTTTAGAGTTGTAGGTTTACTATTATAGGTTTAGGGTTTTGAGATTAGGGTTAATTTTAGGGTTTAGGGTTTAGGGTTCAGGATTTATAGTTTAGGATTTTTGATTTAGGCTTTATAATTTTTTTTTATTAAGTAAACTTTTAGGTTTAGGTTTATTTAGTTTACTTAGTTTATTTTTTTATTTAGGTTTATTATTTATATTTATTTAGTTTACTTATTTTAGTTTAGGTTTTTTATTTTAGTTCATTTTTTATTTGAGGTTTAGGTACCTTGTAGTTGAGTTTTACTTTTATTTTATATTTATGTTTAGGTTTTAGGGTTTAGGTTTAGGGTTTAGTGTTTAGGCTTTAGGGCTCAGTGTTTAGGCTTTAGGGTTTAGGGTTTTTAGGGTTTAGGGTTTAGGGTTTAGGGTTTAGTGTTTTGGGTTTGGGGTTTAGGGTTTTAGGGTTTAGGGTTTTAGGTTTAAGTGTAGGGTTGAGATTATAGTTTAGGGTTTAGGGTTTTAAGGCTTTAGGGTTTTAGAGCTTAAGTTTTAAACTTAGGTTTAGTGTTTAGAGCTTTAAAGGTATAGTTTAGGGTTTTGGGTTAGAGTTTAGGGTTTTAGTTTAGGAGTTTAGAGTTTAAGTTTAGGGTTGTAAGGTTTAGTGTTAAGGAGGTTTTAAGCTTTAGGAGTTTTGAGTTCTTAGGGTTTAAGTTTAAGTTTAGTGTTTAGAGTTAGGATTTAGAGTTTAGAAATTAGGGTTTAGGGTTTAGGGTTTAAGATTTAGGGTTTAGGGTTATTATTTAAAATTAAATAAACTAGTAGGTTTAGATTTATTTTATTTATTCTACTTTATTTTATTTTTTTTATTTTTATTTATGTTTACTTTATTATATTTGTTTAGTTTAGTTTATTTATTTTAGTTTAGGTTTTTAATTTTAGTTTATTTTTTAGGTTTAGGTTTAGGTTTAGGTTTATTTTTTTGAGTTTTAATTTCATTTAATATTTAGGTTTAGATTTTTTAGGTTTTAGGGTTTAAGGTTTAGAGTTCAGGGTTTAGGATTTAGGGTTTTGGGTTTTAGGGTTTTAGGATTTAGGGTTTAGGGTTTACGGTTTAGTGTTTAAGCTTTAGGGTTTAGTGTTTTGGGTTTGGGATTTAGGGTTTTAGGGCTTAAGGTTTATGGTATAGGGTTTAGGGTTTTGGTTTTGGGTTTTAGGGTTTTGGATTTTAGGGTTTAGGTTTTAGGGTTTAGGGTTGTAGGTTTAGGGTTTAGGGTTTAGGGTTTAAGGTTAGGGTTTAGGGTTTAACGTTTAGGTTTTAGTTTTAGGGTTTAGGTTTTTTTTTAGGGTTTAGGTCCTAGAGTTTAGGGTTGTAGGCTTAGTGTTGTAGGTTTAGGGTTAGTTTTAGGGTTTATGGTTTAGGGTTTATGGTTTATGGTTTAGGGTTTATGATTTAAGGATTAGGATTTTTTTTAAAATAAAACTAATCAAGTAAGCCGGTAAGTTTAGGTTTACTTAGTTTATTTTATTTATTATTTTTTTAGGTTTATTTTTATTTTTATTTAGTTTAGTTCATTAATTTTATGTTTATTTATTTTAGTTTAGGTTTTTTATTTTAGTTTATTTTTTTATTTTGAAATTTAGGTTTCAGTTTATTTTTTAGTTGAGTTTTTTTTTATCTTTTAGGTTTAGGTTTTTAGGTTTTCATGGTTTAGGGTTTAGGGTTTAAGGTTTAGGGCTTACTATTTTAGGATTTAGGGTTTAAGGATTAGGGTTTAGGGTTTAGGATTTAGGATTTAGGGTTATTTTTTAAATTAAGTAAACTAGTAGGTTTAGAGCTATTTTACTTTATTTTATTCTTTTTTTTATGTAGGTTTACTTTCTTATATTTATTTAATTTAGTTTAGGTTTTTTTATTTTAGTTTATTTTTTAGGTTTAGGTTTGGTTTAGGTTGATTTTTTAGTTGGTTTTAGTTTAAAATTTTTAATTTTTTAGTTAAGTTTTCAGATTCTTTTGAGTTAGGTTTTTCAGGTTTAGAGATTTAGGATTCTTTTAGGATTTTAGGTTGAGTTTGGAGTTTTTAGGTTTGATTTTCTTAAGGTTTAGTGTTTTTTTAGTTTAGTTTAGGTTTAGTTTAGGTTTAGGTTTAGGGTTTAGGGTTTTAGTAGTTTATAGTATAGGTTTAGGTTTTTTTATGTTTTAGTTTGGTTTTAGGTTTTAAGTTTAGGGTTTAGGTTTTAGGTTTAGGTTTAAGTTTTAGGTTTAGGGTTTAGGTTTAGGTTAGGTTTAGGTTTATAGTTTAAAGTTTAGGTTTAGTTTAGGTTAGTTTCATTTAGGGTTTAGGTTGTAAACTTAGTGTTAGGTTTATAGTTTAGGTTTAGGTTTTAGGTTTAGGGTTTAGGGTTTAGGGTTTATGGTTTAGGGTTTATGATTTAGGGTTTAGGATTTTTTTAAACAAAAAAAATCAAGTAAGACGGTAGGTTTATGTTTACTTAGTTTATTTTATTTATTATTTTTTTAGGTTTATTTATTATTTTTTATTTTATTTAGTTTTGTTTATTAATTTTAGGTTTATTTATTTTAGTTTATGTTTTTTATTTTGGTTTATTTTTTTATTTAGAAATTTAGGTTTCAATTTATTTTTTAGTTGAGTTTTTTTTATCTTTTAGGTTTAGGTTTTTAGGTTCTCAAGATTTAGTTTTTAAGGTTTAGGGTTTAAGGTTTAGGGTTTAGGGTTTACTATTTTAGGGTTAGGGATTTTAGGGTTTAGGGTTTAGGGTTTAGGGTTTAGGGTTTAAGGTTTAAGGTTTTGGGTTTGGGGTTTAGGGTTCTAGGGTTTATGATTTAGTGTTTAGGGTTGTAGGGTTAGGGTTTATGGTTCAACGTTTCGAGTTTAAGGATAGGGTTTTATTCTTTTATTTTATTTTTAGAGTTTAAGTTTGTTTATGTTTTAGGTTTAGTTTAGGTTTTAGTTTATGTTTTTATAGGTTTTATTTTAGTTTTTAGGGTTTAGGGTTTAGGGTTTACGGTTAAGGTTTTTTTTTTAATTAAGTAAACCAAGAAGGTTTAGTTTATTTTATTTAGGTTTAGGTTTATATTTTATTTTTTTTATTTTATTTAGGTTTAGTATTTTATATTTATTTTAATTTTAGGTTTTATTTAGTGTAGGTTTAGGTATTTAGGTTTTTATGGTTTAGGGATTAGGGTTTAAGATTTAGGGTTAGGGTTTAGGGTTTGGGCTTTTGGGTATAGGGTTTAGGGTTGTAGGTTTTAGGGTTTAGGGTTTAAGTTTTTTTAGGGTTTAGGGTTTGCGGTTTAGGGTTAGGTGTTATTATTATTATTATTATTTTTATTTTCATTTGCGCTTAGGTTTTATTATTGTAAGTACAGTCCTGTAGGTTTAGGGTTTAGTGTTTACGGTTTAGGGTTTATAATTTAGGATTTAGGGTTTATTATTTAAGTTAAGTAAATCGATAGGTTTAAGTTTATTTAGTTTACTTACTTTATTTTTTATTTATTTTAGTTAATTTTATTAGGTTTATTTTTTTATTTTATTTGGTTTATTTTATTTATTTTAGGCTTATTTAGTTTAGTTTATTTTTTAGGTTTGGGTTTAGGTTTATTTTTTGGTTTAATTTTTTTATTTGTTAGGTTTATGTTTTTAGGATTTTAGTGTTAATGGTTTAGGGTTTAGGGTTTAGGATTTAGGGTTTAGGGTTTTAGGGTTTAAGGTTTTAGGTTTTAGGTTTTAGGGTTTAGGGTTAGGGCTCAGTGTTTAGGCTTTAGGGTTTAGGATTTTTAGGGTTTAGGAATTCAGGTTTAGGGTTTAGGGTTTTGGGTTAGGGTATAGGGTTTAGGTTTTAGGGTTTAGGGTTTAGGGTTTAGTGCTTTTTAGGATGTACTGTTTAGAGTTTAGGGTTGTAGGTTTAGTGTTTAAGGTTTATGGTTAGTTTTAGGGTTTAAGTTTAGGGTTTAGGGTTTAGGAATTAGGGTTTAATGTTTTTTTTAATTAAGTGAACTAGTAGTTTAGGTTTATTTAGTTTACTTACTTTATTTTTATTTATTTTAGTTAATTTTATTTTATTTTTATGTAGGTTTTATTTTAATTTTTTTTAGTTTAGTTTATTTATTTTAAGCTCATTTAGTTTAGTTTATTTTTTTTTGGTTTAGGTTTAGGTTTATTTTTTAGTTTTGTTCTTTATTTTTTAGGTTTATTTTTTTAGGATTTTAGTGTTTATGGTTTAGGGTGTCGGGTTTACAGTTTAGGATTTATGGTTTAGGGTTCTAGGGTTTATGGTTTTTTGTTTTAGGGTTTAGGGTTAGGGCTCAGTGTTTAGGCTTTAGGGTTTAGGGTTTTTAGGGTTTAGGATTTAGGGTTTAGGGTTTAGGGTTTAGTGTTTTGGGCTTTGGGTTTTCATTTAAGGGTGTAGTGTTTTTAGGTTGAAGGTTTAGGGTTTAGGGTTTAGGGTTAGAGTTTAGATTTTACTATTTAGGGTTTATGGCTTTTTAGGATTTAGGGTTTAGGGTTAGTTTTAGGGTTTTGAGTTTAAGGTTTAGGGTTTAGGGTTTATGGTTTAGGAATTAGGGTGTAAAATTTTTTAAGAAAAAATTAAGTGAACTAGTAGGTTTAGGTTTATTTAGTTTACTTAGTTTATTTTTTATTTATGTTAGTTTAATTTTTTTTATTTTTATTTAGGTTTATTTTTATTTTTATTTCATTTAGTTTATTTATTTTAGGTTTATTTATTTTAGTTTAGATTTTTTATTTTATTTTATTTTTTTTAATTTAGGTTGAGGTTTAGGTTTATTTTTTAGTTGAGTTTTAATTTTATTTTATTTTTTACATTTAAGTTTTTAGCTTTTTAGGGTTTAAGTTTTAGGGTATTGTGTTTGTTTTTGGGTCTAGGGTTTAGGGTTTAGGGTTTAGATTTTAGGGTTTATGGTTTTTTTTTTAAATTAAGTAAGCTAGTAGGTTTAAGTTTATTCAGTTTACTTAGGGTTTATGGATTAGGATTTATAGTTTAAGGTTTTTTTTTTTAAATTAAGTAAACTAGTAGGATTAAATTTATTTAGTTTACTTAGTTTATTTTTTATTTCTTTTATTTTTTATTTTTATTTAGGTTTATTTTTTTATTTTTATTTAGTTTAGTTTATTTATTTTTGATTTTTTTATTTTAGTTTAAGTTTTTTATTTTAATTAATTTTTTTGATGCTAGGTTTAGGTTTAAGTTTATTTTTTAGTTTAGTTGTAATTTTATTTTATTTTTTAGGTTTAGGTTTTTAGGTTTCTAGGGTTTAGGGTTTAGAGTTTAGGGTTTAGGGTTTTAGGGTTTAGGGTTTAGGTTAGTTAGGTTTAGGTTTAGGGTTTAAATTTAGGGTTTAAATTTTAGTTTAGGGTTTAGGGTTTAAGTTTTGGGTTTAGGGTTTAGGGTTTTTAGTTTAGTTTAGGTTTAGGTTTAGTTTAGGTTTTTTTGGTTTAGGTTTTTTAGGTTTAGGTTTTATTTTTTAGTTTAGGTTTTATTTATTTTAGTTTAGGTTTAGGTTTTATTTTATTTTTTAGTTTAGGTATTTTTTTTAGTTTTTATTTTTTAGTTTATTTTTATTTATTTTAGGTTTTAGTTATTTTATTTAGTTTAGGGTTTAATTTAGGTTTTTTTTTATTAGGTTTATTTTTTTTAGGTTTAAGTTTATTTTATTTTGTTTTTTTAGGTTTTATTTTTTTTTAGTTTAAAGTTTTCATTATATTTTTTATTTATTTTGGTTTAATTTATTTTATTTTTTATTAGGTTTTTTATTTTTTTATTTATTTTAATTTAGGTTTATTTTATTTAATTTTTTTGTTTAGTTTTTTATTTTATTTAGGTTTTTTTTAGGTTTATTTTAATTTTTAATTTAGTTTAGGTTTTAGTTATTTAATTTTCTATTTTATTTTATTTTTATTTTTAAGTTTAGGTTTAGGTTTAGGTTTTAGTTTAGGTTTTTATTTTATTTTATTTTTTTATCTTATTTAGGTTTAGCTTTTTATTTATTTTAATTTCAGGTTTTATTTAGTGTAAGTTTAGGTTTTTAGGTTTTTAGGGTTTAGGGATTAGGATTTATGGTTTAGGGTTTAGGGTTTGGGCTTTTGGGTATAGGGTTTAGGGTTATAGGTTTTAGGGTTTAGGGTTTAGGGTTTATGATTTAGGGCTTAGGTTTTATTATTGTAGGTTTAGTCTTGTAGGTTTAGCGTTTAGGGTTTAGGATTTAGGATTTAGGGGTATTTTTATAAATTAAGTAAATCAGCAGGTTTATGTTTATTTAGTTTACTTACTTTATTTTTTATTTATTTTAGTTTATTTTTATTTTGGTTTATTTTTTTATTTAGTTTAGTTTATTTATTTTAGGCTTATTTATTTTAGTTTATTTTTTAGGTTTAGGTTTAGCTTTATTTTTTAGTTTAGTTTTTTTATTTTTCAAGTTTATGTTTTTAGGATTTTAGTGTTTATGGTTTAGGGTTTAGGTTTTAGTGTTTAAGATTTAGGGTTTAGGGTTCTAGGCTTTAAGGTTTTAAGTTTTCGGGTTTGGGGTTAGCGCTTAGTGTTTAGGCTTTAGGGTTTAGGGTTTTTAGGGTTTAGGATTTAGGGTTTAGGGTTTAGGGTTTTGAGGTTTGGGTTTTCGGTTAGGGGTTTAGTGTTTTAGGGTTTAGGGTTTAGGGTTGTAGGTTTAGGGTTTAGGGTTTAGGGTTAGGGTTTATGGTTTAAGGTTTAGGGTTTATAGTTTATGGTTTAGGGCTTTTTAGGATTTAGGGTTTTGGGTTTAGGGTTGTAGGTTTAATGTTTAAGGTTTAGGGTTAGTTTTAAGGTTTAGAGTATAGGGTTTAGTGATTAGGGTTTAGGAATTAGGGTTTAAAGATTTTTTTTTAAAAAAAATGAAGTGAACTAATAGGTTTAGGTTTATTTAGTTTACTTAGTTTATATTTTATTTATTTTAGTTTAATTTATTTTTTGTTTTTATTTAGGTTTAATTTTTATTTTTATTTAGTTTAGTTTATTTATTTTATGTTTATTTATTTTAGTTTAGATTTTTTATTTTATTTTATTTTTAAGATTTAGGTTTAGGTTTAGGTTTATTTTTTAGTTGAGTTTTAATTTTATTTTATTTCTTACATCTAAATTTTTAGCTTTTTAGGGTTCCGAGTTTAGAGTTTAGGGTTTTGGATTTAGGGTTTAGGGTTTAGTTTTAGGTTTAGGTTTAGTTTTTTAGGTTTAATTTAGGTTTTAGGTTTAGGTTTTTTTAGTTTAGGTTTAGGTTTTAGGTTTATTTTAGTTTAGGGTTTAGGGTTTTAGGGTTTAGGTTTAGTGGGGTTTAGGGTTTAGGTTTTTTTTTATTTTAGGTTTTATTTAGGTTTATAATTTTAGGTTTTTTAGGTTTAGGTTTAGGGTTTATTTAGGTTTAGGTTTAGGTTTAGGGTTTACTTTAGGTTTAGGAGTTTTTTTAGGGTTTAGTTTTAGGGTTTAGGTTTAGGGTTTAGGTTTAGTTTAGGTTTTTGATTTAGGGTTTAAATTTTTTTATTAAGTTTAGGTTTAAATTTTAGGGTTTAGGTTTATTTGGTTAGTTTATTTTTTTTATTTAGGTTTATTTTTTATTTATTTTTTAGGTTTATTTATTTTTAGTTTAAGTTTTTATTTTAGTTATTTTTATTTAGGTTTAGGTATTTAGTTAGTTTTTACTTTTATTTTATCTTTATGTTTAGGTTTTAGGGTTTAGGGTTTAGTGTTTAGTGTTTAGGCTTTAGGGCTTAGTGTTTAGGCTTTAGGTTTTAGGGATTTTAGGGTTTAGGGTTTATGGTTTAGGGTTTAGTGTTTTGGGTTTGGGGTTTAGGGTTTTAGGGTTTAGGGTTTTAGGGTTTAAGGTGTAGGGTTTAGGGTTGAAGGATTAAGGTTTAGGGTTTAGGGTTTTAGGCTTTAGGGTTTTAGAGCTTAAGGTTTAGGCTTAGGGCTTAGTGTTTAGGCTTTAAGGTATATGGTTTAGGGTTTTGGGTTAAGGGTTTAGGGTTTTAGGGTTTAGGGTTTAGAGTTTAGAGTTTAGGGTTGTAGGTTTAGTGTTAAGGGTTTAGGCTTTAGGGTTTAGGGTTTAGGGTTACGATTTAGGGTTTAGGGTTTAAGGTTTAGGGTTTAAGGTATTAGTTTTAGGTTTACGGTTCAGGTTTTAATTAGGGTTTAGGGTTTATGATTTTTTAGTGTTTAGGATTTAGGATTTAGAGTTTAGGAATTAGGGTTTAGGGTTTAGGGTTTAAGATTTAGGGTTTAGGGTTATTATTTAAAATTAAGTAAACTAGTAGGTTTAGATTTATTTTATTTATTTTTTATTTTTTATTTTTATTTATGTTTACTTTATTATATTTGTTTAGTTTAGTTAATTTATTTTAGTTTAGGTTTTTAATTTTAGTTTATTTTTTAGGTTTAGGTTTAGGTTTAGGTTTATTTTTTAGTTGAGTTTTAATTTCATTTTAATTTTAGGTTTAGATTTTTAGATTTTTAGGGTTTAGGGTTTAGAGTTCAGGGTTTAGGATTTAGGGTTTTGGGTTTTAGAGTTTAGGTTTAGGTTTATGGTTTAGTGTTTAACTTTAGGGTTTTTAGGTTTAGGAGTTTTAGGTTTAGTTAGGTTTTAGAATAGGTTTATTAGAGGTTTAGGGTTTTAGGTTTTAAAGGTTTATGTTTAGGGTTTAGGGTTAGTTTAGGGTTTAAGTTTTAGGGTTTTTGGGTTTAAGGTTTAGGGTTTAGGGTTTAAGGTTTTAGTTTAATTAGGGGTTTATGTTTTAGGTTTAGGTCTAGAGTTTAGGTTGTAAGTGAGTAGGTTTAAGGTTTAGGGTTTAGGAATAGGATTTAGTTTAGTTTATGATTTAGGATTTTTTTTAAAACAAAACTAATCAAGTAAGCCGGTAAGTTTAGGTTTACTTAGTTTATTTTATTTATTATTTTTTTAGGTTTATTTTTTATTTTTATTTAGTTTAGTTCATTAATTTTATGTTAATTTATTTTAGTTCAGGTTTTTTATTTTAGTTTATTTTTTTATTTTGAAATTTAGGTTTCAGTTTATGTTTTAGTTGAGTTTTTTTTTATCTTTTAGGTTTAGGTTTTTAAGTTTTCAGGGTTTAGGGTTTAGGGTTTAGGGCTTACTGTTTTAGGGTTTAGGGTTTAGGGTTTAGGGAGAAGGGTTTAGGGTTTAGGATTTAGGGTTTAGGGTTATTTTTTAAATTAAGTAAACTAGTAGGTTTAGATCTATTTTACTTTATTTTATTCTTTATTTTTATTTAGGTTTACTTTCTTATATTTATTTAGTTTAGTTTTTTATTTTAGTTTTTTTTTAGGTTTAGGTTTGGTTTAGGTTGATTTTTTAGTTGAGTTTTAATTTTATTTTAATTTTTAGGTTAAGGTTTTTAGGATTTTAGGGTTTTGGGTTTAGAGTTCAGGGCATAAAATTTAGGGTTTAGGGTTTTAGGGTTTTAGGGTTTTAGGGTTTAGGGTTAGGTTTTATGGCTTAAGGTTTAGTTTTAAAAGGAGTTTAGGAGTTTAGGAGTTTAGGTTTAGTTTAGGTTTAGAGGTTTAGAGTTTTAGGTTTAGGGTTTAGTTTAAGGTTTATAGGTTTTTTTTAGGTTTAGGGTTTAAGTTTGGAGTTTAGGGTTTAGGTTTAGGTTTATAGTTAGGTTTAGGGATTTAGTTTAGTTTAGATTGAGTTTTCATTTAGGTTTAGGTTTAAATTCGATTTAGGGTTTTGGGGTTTTAGGGTTTAGGGTTTAGTTTAGGGTTTATGATTTAGGGTTTAGGATTTTTTAAACAAAAAAATCAAGTAAGTGGTTATATTTATAGTTTATTTTATTTATTATTTTTTTAGGTTTTATTTTTTATTTTATTTTTTGTTTATTAATTTTAGGTTTATTTATTTTAGTTTATGTTTTTTATTTTGGTTTATCTTTTTATTTAGAAATTTATGTTTCGATTTATTTTTTAGTTGAGTTTTTTTTATCTTTTAGGTTTAGGTTTTTAGGTTTTGAAGATTTAGTGTTTAAGGTTTAGGGTTTAGGGTTTAGGGTTTAGGGTTTACTATTTTAGGGTTTGGGATTTTAGGGTTTAGGGTTTAGGGTTTATGGTTTAGGGTTTAAGGTTTAAGGTTTTGGGTTTGGGGTTTATAGTTTAGTGTTCAGGGTTGTAAGGTTAGGGTTTATGGTTCAAAGTTTCGAATTTAAGGTTAGGGTTTTTTTTATTCTTTTTATTTTTTTCATTTTAGAGTTTATGGTCTAGAGTTTATGTTTTAGGTTTAAGGTTTAGGTTTTAGTTTATGTTTATTTTAAATTAAGTAAACTGGTAGGTTTACATTATTTTTAGTTTATTTTTTGGGTTTAGGGTTTAGGGTTTACGGTTAAGGTTTTTTTTTTAATTAAGTAAACCAAGAAGTTTTAGTTTATTTAGTTTATTTTTTATTTATTTTAGTTTATTTTATTTTTTATTTTTATTTATGTTTATTTTTTAGTTTTTTAGTCTAGTTTATTTATTTTAAATTTATTTATTTTTGTTTAATTTTTTTTTTGTATTTTAGTTTGTTTTAGGGTTTTATGTCTTTATTTTAGTTTAGGTTTTATGTCTTTATTTTAATTAAGTAAACCAAGGTTAGGGTTTTATGTCTTTATTTTAAGTTAATTTTTAAATTTAAATATTTTTAGTTTAGGTTTAGTTTTATTTTTAGTGTATTCTATTTTATTTAGTTTAGGTTTAGGTTTAGGTTTTATTTATTTTAGTTTAGTTTATTTTAGTTTAGGTTTAGGTTTATTTTTTCATTTATGGTTTAAGTTTTATTTTTTTTATTTTTAGGTTTATTTTTTAGGTTTATATTTTTATTTAGTTTTTATTTAATTTTATTTTATGTTCATTTTAGGTTTATTTTATTTTTATTTTACATTTAGTTTTTATTTTATTTATGTTTTTCATTCCTAGGTTTATTTTAGTTTAGGTTATTATTTATTTTATTTTAGTTTTATTTTATTTTATTTTATTTTTAGGTTTAGGTTTAAGTTTGTTTAGTTTTTTTTATTTTATTATATTTTTAAAATTTATTTATGTTTATATTTATTTATTTATTTTAAAGTTTTATTTATCATAGGTTTCTATTTTTAGGTTTTTAGGGTTTAGTGATTAGGGTTTAAGGTTTAGGGTTTGGGGTTTAAGGTTTAGGGTTTAGGGTTTTGGATTTTGGCTTTATGGTTTAGGGTTTAGGGTTTAGGGTTTAGGGTTTAGGGTTTACGATTTAGTGTTAGATTAGGGTTTAGGGTTAGTTTTAAGGTTTAGGGTTTAGTGTTTAGGATTTAGGGTTTAGGGTTTTGGGTTTTGGGTTTTGGGTTTTGTGTTTTTTTAAAAGAAAATTAAATAAACCGGTAGGTTTAGGTTTATTTAGTTAATTTCTATTTATTTAGTTTCTTCTTTTATTTTATTTTTATTTAGGTTTAGTTTTTTATTTAGTTTAGTTTATTTATTTTAGGTTTTTTATTTTAGTTTATTTTTTAGGTTTAGGTTTAGGTTTATGTTTATTTTTAGTTTCATTTTATTTTTATTTTATTTTTAAAGTTTAGGTTTTATTTTTTATTTTTAGGTTTAGGTTTAAGTTTTATTTTATTTTTTTTAGTTTTTTAGGTTTTAATTTAGGTTTATTTTTAGGTTTTTTTTAGTTTATGTTTATGTTTATTTTTAGTTTATTTTATTTTATTTAGTTTAGGCCTACATTTAGTTTATTTTAGGTTTAGGTTTAGCTTTTATTTATTTTAGTTTAGTTTATTTTAGTTTAGGTTTAGGTTTTTTTTATTTTGATTATTTTATTAGATTTTTTTAGTTTAATGTTTAGGTTTTGTTTTTTTATTTATTTTTAGGTTTATTTTTTAGGTTTAGGTTTTTATTTAGTTTTTATTTTATTTTGTTTTAAGTTTAATTTATTTTTATTTTATGTTTAGTTTTTCTTTTAGTTAGTTTTTTATTTTTAAGTTTATTTTTTTTTTTAGTTTAGTTTAGGTTTTTTATTTATTTTATTTTGGTTTAGTTTTCATTTTATTTGATTTTTTTTTGGTTTAGGTTAAAGTTTAAGTTTTAGTTTTGGTTTTAATTTAATTTAATTTTATTTATTTTATTTAAGTTTAGGTTTTATTTATTTGTTTTAATTTTAGGTTTTATCTAGTTTAGATTTAGGTTTTTAGGTTTTAGTGTTTAGGGTTAATGGTTTGGGGCTTAGGGTTTAGCATTTAGGATTGTAGATTTTACGGTTTAAGGTTTAGGGTTTAAGGTTTAGGGTTTAGGGTTTTTATAGGTTTAGGGTTTAGGTCTTAGGGTTTAGGGTTTTTAGGGTTTTGGGTTTACGGTTTAACATTTAGGGTTTGCTTATGGTTTAGGTTAGTGCAGATTTAGGTTTAAGTGTTTAGACTTTCGGGTTTCTAGTGTTTAGGGTTTTAGGTCTAGGGTTAGTTTGGGTTTTAGATTTAGGGTTTAGAGTTTAGGGGTTTAGGGTTAGGGTTGGTTTAGGGTTTAGGGTTTAGGATTCAGGGTTTAAAGTTTCAGGTTAGTTTAAGGTTTAGGATTTAGGGTTTGGGGTTTAGGGTTTTAGGGTTTATTCTTTTAGGGTTTAAGGTTTGTGATTTAAAAAAAAAAAATTAAAGTAAACCTATAGGTTTAGGTTTAGGTTTAGGTTATTAGGTTATTAGGGTTTTTTATTTTATTTGTTTAGTTTAGGTTTTTATTTATTTATGTTAGTTCATGTTTCTATTTTATTTTATTTTTTATTTAATTTTGGTTTAGGTTTTTTTATTTATTTTATTTTTAGGTTTTATTTAGTTTTGGTTTAGGTTATTAAGTTATTAGGGTTTAGGGTTTAGGGTTTATGGTTTAGGGTTTAGGTTTAAGGGTTTAGGTTTTAGGGTTTAGGGTTTAAGGTTTAGAGTTTAGGGTTTTTAGGGTTTAGGTTTTAGGGTTTAAGGTTTAAGTTTTAGGTTTAGGGTTCAGGTTTTAGTTTAGGGTTTAGGGTTTAGGGTTTTTGGTTTCTTTTTTTACAGAGATCAAATTCAAATTCAACATATCTTCTTTTTGATTTCATCAACCAAGTAACACACCAAGTTTTCTAAGACATAGGCGATGACATAGATCAAAAATGGATAAAAAATGAGCACGCATAGAGCAAATCAAAAACCCTAAATAACTAGAACTGTCAATACTATAAAGACAGTTTCATAAGTAGCAGAACGGATCGACCGTTGTTCAGTTTCTCCTGTTCCCATCAGAACCACCCTTGGTCCTCGAGTAGCAGAATCCACCATCATATACTCGATCTCTCCTACAGTCACCACCACTGTTGTAATCTCCATCGCACCTCCTGCCTCCAAAACCACCATTGCTCTGACCACAACCTTCATATCCACCAAGCACTCCGATCCCCACCACCATAGAAACGCCACCTCGCCTTTGACTCCATATCCGTGATCTCCAGTTCACTGATGTTCTTACCATCAAGGTTCTGCCCATTCTTAAGGTTTAGGTTTAGCTTTAGTTTAATTATATTTTAGGGTTTAGGTTTATTTTTAAATTTATTTAGTTTCTTTAGCATTAGGTTTAGGGTTTGGGGTTTAGGGTTTTGGGTTTTGGGTTTTTGGGTTTAGGTTTTAAGGGTTAAGATTTAGGGATTAGGGTTTAGGGTTTTAGGGCTTATGCTTATACGGTTTAGGCTTTAGGGTTGTAGGTTTAGTGTTTAGGATTAGGATTAGGGTGGGTTTAAGTTTTAGAGTTTATTTATTATTTTATTTTATTTAGGTTTATGTTATTTATTTTATTTTTAGGTATTTAGTTTAGGTTTACATTTTAGGTTTTTTAGGATTTAGGGTTTAGGCCCAGGGCTCATGGTGGCCAATTTAAAGACCTAGGGTTTAGAGGGCCCAGGGTTTAGGGTCATTATTTTAGGCCCTGGTCAGGGTTGTGAGTTTAGTGGCCCAGTTCAGGGTCTGGTTGTGGCCCAGTTAGCTCAGTGGCCCAGTGAAATTAGTTATCTTGGCCTGTGGTCTGGGGTCAGGGTCCAGGTCAGTTAGGGCCCAGGACTCCAGGGTCAAGGCCCAGGTCCAGCCCAGGGCTCAGTTAGGGTCAGTGTGGTAGGTTAGGAGTGGTTAGCCTGTCAGGCTGGTTTTAGTAAGGCCCAGTTTAAGGTAGGGTTTGAGTTGGGTCAGTTTTAGGGTTTAGGTTTATGCTTAGGGTAGGGTAGGATTTAGGGTTTTGTGGTAGGGTGGCTCAGGGCCTAGAAGGTTTGTGCTCTTTTATAAAAAATTTAAGCAAACCCTAGGTTTAGGTTTATTTTGTTTATTTAATTTATTTTTTAATTATTTTAGTTTATTTAATTTTTTATTTATATTTAGGTTTATTTTTATTTTTATTTTGTTTAGTTTATTTATTTTAGGTTTATTTTTATTTAGTTTAGTTTATTTATTTTAGGTTTATTTTTTCTTAGTTTAAGTTTTTTATTTTTATTTATTTCTTAGGTTTAAGTTTAGGTTTAGGTTTATTTTTAAGTTGAGTTTTATTTTTTATTTTTAGGTTTAAGTTTATTTTTTTATTTTTAGGTTTTATTTTTATTTTTATTTTTAGATTTAGGTTTGAGGTTTTAATTTAGGTTTATTTTTAGGTTTTATTTTTTAGCTTATGTTTAGTTTTATTTTTAGTTTATTTTATTTTATTTAGTTTATGTTTAGGTTTACATTTAATTTATTTTAGGTTTAGTTTATTTTATTTTTATTTTAGGTTTTGCCTTTTTTAAGTTTAGGGTTTAAGTTTAATTTATTATTTATTTTTAGGTATATTTGTTAGGTTTAAGTTTTTATTTAGTTTTTATTTTAGTTCATTTTTATTTTAGGTTTAGTTTTTATTTTATTTTGGTTTTTTATTTCTAAGTTTAGTTTAGGTTTTTATTTATTTTATTTTAGTTCAATTTTTTATTTTTATTTTTTCTTTTTAAGATTAGGTTAACTTTATGTTTAGGTTTAGGTTTTAGTTTATGTTTTTATTTTATTTATTTCTGTGTAGGTTTTTTCATTTATTTTATTTTTATGTTTTATTTAGTTTAGGTTGGTTTTTAACTTTTTTATGGTTTAGGGTTTTGGGTTTAGGTTTTAGGTTTAGGGTTCAGGTTCTAGTTTAGGGATTTTATGTTTTTTTAACAAAGAATAATTTCAGATTCAACATTTCTTCTTTTTTATTTCATCAACCAAGTAACACCCCAAGTTTTCTAAGACATAAGCAATGACATAGATCAAAAATGGATAAAAAATGAACACGCATAGAGAAATCAAAACCAGATAATAGAACTGCTTTACCAAAGACACAATTCCATAAGTATGGATCGTCTTCTTCGCTTTCTCCACCCATCAACCACCCGCCTCGAGGATCCTCCGTATTATTTTGATCTCTCCCTCCGCCACCACCCCCAAGAACCTTCGCCGGTCCTCCCGCTACCACTATTCACCACCACCCTATATCCACCCGCATTCCTCCATTCCCCACCACCAGAAGATTAACGCCTCCACCTCCATCGTGAGATCTAGACTAAGCCTAGTTAACGGAGATATTCCTCCTGTCAGGTTCTACCCATTCGTAGGGTTTAGGTTTAAGTTTAGTTTTATTAGGTTTTAGGGTTTAGGTTTATTTTTTAATTCATTTAGTTACTTTAGGGTTAGGTTTAGGGTTTGGCATTTAGGGTTAGGGTTTAGGGTTTAAAGTTTTGGGTTTATTGTTTAGGGTTTAGGGTTTAGGGCTTAGGGTTTTAGGATTTATGCCTTTAGGGTTTAAGGATTAAGGTTAGGGTTTAGGGTTTAAGATTTTTTAGGGTTTATGGTTTAGGGTTTAAGGTTTAAGGTTCTATGTTTAGGGTTTAGGGCTTAGGGCTTAGGGTTTAATGTTTAGGATTTAGAGTTTATGGATTTAGAGTTTATTTTATTTTTTGATTTTATTTAGGTTTTAGTTTTATTTATTTTATTTTGGTTTATTTAGTTTTGGTTTTTTTTATTTTTGGGTTTAGATTTAGTTTAGTTTAGGTTTTTTATTAGTTTTTATTTAGAGTTTAGTTATTTATTTGGTTTAGGTTTATTTTTTTTAGGTTTAGGTTTAGTTTTATGGGGTTTCTTGGTTTATTTTAGGTTTTATTTTGGTTTAGTTTTGTGGTTTTTAAGTTTAGTTTATAGTTTTTAGGTTAGGGAGATTAGGGTTTAGGGTTTAGTTTATTTTATTTAGGTTTTTAGTGGTTTTTATTGGGTTTTGGGGTTTTGGTTTTAAGTTAGGGTTAGGGTTTATGGTTTAGTTTAATGTTTAGATTTTAGGGTTTAAGGTTTAGGGTTGGGTTGGGTTTTTAGGTTTAGAGTTCAAGTTTTAGTTTAAGGTTTAGAATTTTAGATTTAACAGAGAAGAAATTTTGATTCAACATTTTCTTTTGATTTCATCAACCAAGTAACACACCTAGTTCTAAGACATGGCAACATAGATAAAAATGGATAAAAATGAGCACATAAAGCAAATAAAAGCCATGATAATCACGTCTCCATAAGCAAAGAATCGGATTCTTCTTCTTTAGTTCCCATTAGAGCCACCACCGCCTCTCTAGTAGGATCCACCATAATATCTCGATCTCTCCACCACCACCATCAGTAACCGCCACTCCTCCCGCTACCACTATTTTGACCACCACTTCCATATCCACCAAGACCTCAGATCCCCCACCATCATGTGATGACCGCCTTCCCCAACACTAGATCTAGACTAAGCTTGGTGATGATGTTCTGCCATGGTTCTACTTATTCAAGGGTTTAGTTTTAGGTAGTTCTAATTTTAGGATTTTAGTTTATTTTAAATTTATTTAGTTACTTTAGGTTAGTTAAGGGTTTAGGGTTTAGGGTTTTAGAGTAGGGTTTAAAGTTTAAGGTTTAGAGTTTGAGTTTAGGTTTAGAGGGTTAGGTTTAAGATTTCAGCATCAGTGTGGGGTTGTGGGTAGGTTTAGTCAGCCCAGGTGGGCCAGGTTTTAGGGTTTAGGGTAGGGTTTAGGGCTCAGGGGCTCAGCCTAGGCTCAGGGTTTAGTTTGGCCTAATGGGTAAGAATCAGGGTTTAGTGCCTGTGGTCATGATTAGTGGCCTGTGATCATGGTTTAGGGTTGTGTTTTGGTTTGGTTTTTGTAGGTATTAGGGTTTTAGTTTTAGATTTAGGGTCTCTTTTTTTAAAATTACCTAAACTGGTAGGTTTAGGTTTATTTAGTTTTATTTATTTATTTTAGTTTGTTTTTTTTAGTTTAGATTAATTTTTTTAATTAATCTTGTTCATTTATTTTAAGTTTTTTTATTTTACTTTATGTCTTTTATTTTAGTTTAGGTTTAGGTTTAGGTTTACTTTTATTTTTTTAGTTTAGTTTTATTTTTATTTTTATTTTTTGGTTTAGGTTTTATTTTTTATTTTTAGGTTTAGGTTTTTTATTTATTTTAAGTTTAGATTTTTTTTTTTTGTTTAGGTTTAGTTTATTTTAGTTTATTTTATTTTATTTAGTTTAGGTTTAGTATATTTAGGTTTGGGTCTACATTTAATATTTTAGTTTTATTTTATTTTTTAGGTTTAGGTTTATTTTATTTTGTTTATTTTAGGTTTAGGATTTTTTTTTAAGTTTAGGGTTTAGGTTTATCATATTTTTTTGTTTTAGGCTTTATTTAGTTTTATTTTCTTTTATTATGTTTATTTTATTTCTTTAATTTACATTTAATTTTATTTTTTAGGCTTTTATTTTATGTTTATTTTATTTTTTTTAGTTTAGGTTTTATTTATTTTTTAGTTTTTTTATTTTTTTTTTTTAGGTTTATGTCTTTATTTATTTATTTTTTTTTATTTTATTTAGTTTATAGGTTTTAGGTTGAGTATGGTTTAGGTTTTAGGTCGATTTTAGGACTTAGGGTTTAGGGCCTGATTTTAGGTTTAAGATCGAGGCTCAGTGGCCTGTGAGCCTAGGGTGTGGTTTGGGTTTAGGATTAGGGTTTAGCCTAGGGCTCAGGGTTTAGGGTTTAGGGCCTAGGTCAGGGTTTAGGTCAGTTGGGGAAGGTTTTAGTTGTTTTAGGTTATGGTTTTAAGGTTTTATTGTTTTTTATTATCTCTTTAAATTAAGTAAACCTGGATTAGGTTTATTTAGTTTATTTTTTTACTTTTTTTAGTTTATTCTATTTTTTATATTGATTTAGATTTATTTTCATTTTTATTTAGCTTGGTTTATTTATTTTAGGTTTATTTAATTTAGTTTTAGTTTTTCATTTTAGTTTTTCATTTTAGTTTCTTTTTTAGGTTTAGGTTTAGGTTTATGTCTATTCTTTAGTTTAGTTTTATTTTTATTTTATTTTTTATGTTTATGTTTTATTTTTTATTTTTAGGTTTATGTTTAGGTTTTTATCTTATTTTTTAGGCTTAGGTTTTAGAATTTTATTTTAGGTTTATTTTTAGTTTATTTTATTTTATTTAATTTTATTTTTATTCTAGGTTTTTGATTTTTTTTTTATTTCAGCATTTAGGTTTTATTTTTGAGTTTTGAGTTTTCTTTTATTTTTTAAGTTTAAGTTTTTATTTAGTTTTTATTTTATTTTACTTTATATTTATTTTAGGTTTCTATTATTTTTATATTGTGTTTAGTTTTTATTTTATTTAGGTTTTTTATTCTTAGGTTTATTTAATTTTTTAGCTTAGTCTAGGTTTTTATTTATTTTATTTTAGTTTATTTTTATTAGTTTATTTTATTTTATTTTTAGGTTTAGGTTTAGCTTTAGTTCAGGTTTTTATTTTATTTAATTTTTTTATTTTATTTAGGTTTAAGTTTATTTATTTATTTTATATTTAGGTTTTATTTAGTTTATGTTTAGGTTTTTAGGGTTTAGGGTTTATGGTTTAGGGTTTAGGGTTTGAAGGTTTAGGGTTTTAGGGTTTAGGGTTTACTGCTAGTTAGGGTTTAGGTTTTTTTTTTTTTTTTTTTTTTTTTAGGGAAGCCCCATGTAGGGTATTTTATTGCCACAAAAAAGAGGGTTATAAGGTCCAAAAGAAGATAAACTCCGAACTGCTCAAAGAGCTACAATCGCCTAAGGAGTAAATCCCCATCTAAGTACATCCAAGAGTAAAGATAGCATAAAAAACAATCAAAAGATACAAGATGGTTAACATAATAAGCTAAAATAAGAATACCAATGCTGAGGATGTGGGAATGCATGATAACTGAGATCACAAAAGAAGGAGAGAGAGAATCACCAAAGTTATAATAAGAGGAGATTAGGACGCTTAAGGTAATACGACAAAAAAAGTTTGAAGAAAATAATATAATATGAGTATGTTAGTAAGGAATTGTGATAGAGAAGGCTCAGGCTCAATCACATCTGGGGCAGATGCAAGTATGAGCATCCAAACTTCAGCAGAAGGGTTACATCACATGAGCTACTACCAACCAATATGGAGTGAGATCATCACCCTATCATAGCCAACAAACCTGTGAGGAGGTAGCACCCAGTTGTTGATATTCTTGTGAGCTTTACTACCTCCAAACCTAAGCAAAATCTTATCTAAAGTATATAGAGAATTGCTAAGAGCTGAATGATAGGGAGTCTCATTCAAGAAAAATATCATCAATATATGCATCTTGACATGAGAATACATAAACATAAGAGAGTGAGCCATCTTAGCTAGAATCTCATTAATAGCCATTTCCAAGAAAGAAAGCAATCCAAAGATACAATCCTCCACAAGAAAATTGTAGAGAGACAACTTGGTGAAATTTAATCAAGTCAATGAGCCTATAATTAACACCATCCCAATCATATGATATATAAATGAAGCGGTATGAAACACCCGTGAAACAAACCCTTATTAATATCCGGAGAAAAGCACTAGTAAAGGAAGACAAAGATAGCTCAACAGAAGCGACGAACCAACTAAAAGGAGTACCCAAGAAAAGCAAGTAGAGCAGCCCAAGAAAATAGTTAGAGCAAGAAATTAATAGTGTCGTGGCCACAATTCGATAATCCAGAATCACCAAAATAAGATAGAAAAGGCAACACAAAGATAGCAACAAGAAAATGGACTGGAACCAACGAAATTAGCACCCAATCGTAATAATTCAAATAATCCAGATCAACAATCGCCAAAAGAAGACAAAGAAAAGGCAACACAGCATAGCTTAACACAGGAAATGGACTGCAACTAACTAAAATTAGCACCCAATAAAAATAGTTAGAGCAGCCAATAAATGTCAGGCCATAATCGATAATCCATCAATCAACCAAAATAAGACAAAGAAAAGGCAACAACATCCAAGACAGGAAGGGACTAAACTATCCATAATATCTCTCTTTCAGAATTGACATCGCATAAGACTGCACGAACCTATCAGAAACTAGGTAGGAATAAGGACAATAGCGGTGTGATGCGACGGAAAGAGATAAACTGATGAGCATTGAGAAACCCAATACCAAACAAATAATGCAACATTTGAACCCCATTCAAAGAATCAACAAGTGGATTGAGGTGGGTCTCAACATTAGAATTGAAAATAGCAATAGTTGAGACAAAGAACATCCAAGCCGTGAAGAGACAAAGAATTGGCCATAAAACTCCTCAATCGAGTAGACATGACAATAGTAGATAACCAAATAAATAAAGCATAAAACAGTTATCTGAAGGTAGTAAAGACAAAAGTCACCAAAACCATCACCATCGTGACAAAGAAAAGTTCTTTAGAGTATAAGACCCTGAAATTCTACAACCAACAAAGATGGAGCCAATTGAGGTGTCAAGATACAACAAGGCAGTAAATCTCCAAGACAAGAGACAACCAAAACAACAAAACCAGCTAGCTTGCCATAATTCCATTCATCCAATATAATCAGAGCAATAGATACAAGTTTGACAGAAAAAAGGTGAAGAAAATAGCAGCAGAATAGGTAGACCAATGACTTGCAATGATAAACATAAAATAAAACAATAAGGGGTTTAAAGAAAAATCTACCAAGAAATCAGCAACTTCAATATAGACTTGCTGAACAAAATAATCCAAAACCCTAGAAGATGAGTATTAGTCCATCACCAACAAACAAGGCATTTAAAACCTGTCAAGCAAGAGTCCACCCATAAACATATATAGATAAAGGAAAGGATAGATAATGAATAGCTCACCATAAGCCTATCCAAGTGACATTCAATGAAATCGATCAAGGGATGCTTAGTTACCATAATCCAATCGCTAGATAATGATAATAAGGGTAGATCAATAACCCAATTATGCATATAAGATAAATCATTTATTAATTAAGCATAACAAAGAAATGAGCTTCAAGTTGTGCATATTCCAATCGTAGCATAGGATGGGAGAACAACAGCAAGCAAAAGCAACAACATCCTAGGTGTTAGCAACAAAAACCAAAATTAAAACAAAGAAGTTTTGCTGGGCAAGAAAATCAGCATTCCAAAAAACAGCAGTATGGACATTTTTATTGTTAACACTCATAACCTCAGCAGATGCACAATGATAGTCCCTTGAATAACTCCAAACCTGATCATGGAAAGCAAAACCTAAAACAAAGAAGACAAATATTGAAAAAATAACACAATTCCTTTCCTGCAATGAGATATTAGTGTAGCCATGGGATATCCCAATCAGCAAAATAATAGCAATAAAGAAAATTGCAACCAATAGGTGATCAATAGCTCTAAGAGCAAACAGTCAAGAATGGTTGCTTTGTCACATTAAGCCAAGATACCATGGATATTGACAAATAATAATCAAGAGGCATATAGGATATACCATTGGTTCAATATGCAATCAGAGAGGTTCGATATTCATGATCTCATCAAAGCATGAAGGGTGAAAATAATTGCGTAAGACCAACATCAACCCAAATGTTAACAACAAGAGAAAGTGAAAAGAAAGAGGAGGGTAAACACAAGAACCAAAAGGAGACCAACAAGAACAAGAATGTGTAACACAAGGCTCAACTGGGTTCCAATTCAAGAGATTGATGTGCATATAGTTCAACATCTGCCCCATAATATTGTAAATGCCAAAAACAGAAATCTTCCAATTGAAGGAGAAGGGGTAAAGGCAGCAAGTCATGGAAAAGAGCACAAGACAGTAATGATATGGAGTATCCATAAAGAACACAAGGAAACAGAAAACCAAAAAAAAGGGAGGCGAAGAGGAGAATTAGATTCTGAGGTAAGGAAGCCCGAATTGTCCAAGTTAACTGCACCACGCAAGTATTTGGGTAATGTAAATTGATCAAAGAAGATGATACTGTTTAATCTGCACCCAGATTTGCAAGGTAATCGACAAAGCATACCTTCACGCCAAACATGAGTGATGGTAAAATTCGTTGAGAGAAGAGCCCTAGTTTGCTTGAGGAGGTAGTACAAACAAGCTGCTCATATTGGTAGTCAAAAGGCCAAGAAGAGCGTCCACCTCTATCCAAATATTGAGCACCATTTTGAAGACAAATTTCTAGAGCTTTGGGACCGCCATAAGCTCAATATAAGGGAAAAGGGAAATAAGGGGATAAGCAAATGCACATAGGACTATACCCTTAGAATCAAAATGCCTCCACAACCGAGCCATTATGAGAGAGAGCCATAAGATTAATTTTAATAATATGATCAAGAGGTTTTTTTCCAAAAACCATTCTATCATTTCGATAGTAAGGCTGGTCTGGAAGGTTGAGGCCCAGTTTATTGGCTACAGATTTATAGCCTTTAAAATGTTTGTGATGAATTAAATTGGCTTTAAACAAGTCACAAATTTTGTTTTTAGTTCTAGCAATAATCCTCATGTGATTCATACGAATCCCATGATGTTTAGCTTCATTTCGGTCCATCCATATAAACTAAATAAGAGTAATGGAGATCATGATTTTAATATGACCTTTAATTGCATTGTTAAAGTAAACTTCAAGAAGTTGATATAAATTAAAAGAACAATTAAAATTGACAGTGTTGAATAGATCATACCAAATCCAAATTTTAGAGGCAATAGCCCCATTAACAAAAAACATGGTTAACATTCTCAATATGAGAACAACATTGACATTTAGAGGGTAAATAAAACCCTTTACCCCACAATAAAGAGTCAACAGAATAAAGTTTTTAGGATACGCCAAGTTAGAAGAGTAAGAAGAGGGATATTGTTATTCCAAATTTTGGAGAACACAATAGAAGAATCTGAGTGTCTTTAGTGTGAAGCCACACATTTTAAGGTTGAAATCCCATTATGAGATAGCTTAAAGATAATCATCATGATTGTTGGGAGTGATAGAATATTAGTAATCATATTTAAGAAAGTGGAAGGAATAGAATCAAGAATCTTACTAGTGTTCCACTTGTGATTTAGCCGTAATGAATTAACTCTAATAGAAGTGGAGTGAGTGTAGAGTCATCAATGGATCCACAACCACAATTGCCAAAAGAAGGAATTGCCAGAGTTTATGCCCCAAAAAATTAAGGATTTTGCATCCCATTTGACAGAACAAAGTCTTCTCCACATAAGAGAATCACCCGATTTAAAGGGACAAATGAGAGGATGTTTACCCTGGCAATATTTAGAAGTCATGAAATTCGCCCAAAGACTATTTTGCTCCTAAAATTCCACCAAAGTTTGTAGGAGAAGGCATTGATAACTTCTTTGATGGATTTACATCCTGACCTCCCTCTCAAGAGTACCACAACTTTAGACCAAGATGACCAGTGCATTCTTTTAGAGGAGGTATTGGTTCCCCAAAAAATTTGTTTAGACGCTCAATTCTGATGGTAGAGTTGGTAGGCACAATGGTTTGAAGAAGGTATATAGGCATGGAATTTAGAGTGCTCTTGATCAAGGTAAGCCTACCACCAAAGAGAGTAAATGAAATTCCCAAACCAAATTTTGTTAGAAATTTTTGAATTAGATCATCAAAAGGTGTGATCTTTTTTGGCCTTTAAAAAAGTGAGCCCCAAGGTAATTAAGAGAGAGTTGATTTTGCTTTAAAATTAGTAATTCGATATTTGGAAGTCTATTAGGAGGAATCTTAGTTGAAGGAATAAAACCACATTTTCCTTCATTAAGAAAAAGGCCACTAACTTTACCAAAATCATTTAGAGGTTCTTAATGGTTTTAACATGTTGAAGGGAGCCGCAAAGATAATGAAATCATCTCAAAGCTAAGATGAAAATAGGGAAACCTCCATGAGTTTTAAAAGACATATTAGATTATTAGAAAAAAGATCGTTAAGGCTCCTTGACGTATTCAATAGCGATGATAAAAGAGAAGGTGATAGTGGGTCACCTTGCCTCAAACCATGGCTAGAAGGAAAGAAACCTATGGACTCACCATTCATGATAACCAAAACCGTATTCTGATACACCTTTTCATAATGGATAAAACTATCGAAAAACCAAACAAATTCAGATTTGAAAGAGAAATTCCATGAGAGATTGTCAAAGGCTTTAGATGTCCGCTTTGAATAAGATGTTGCCTCCTCTAGAAGGGACATCAATGTCATGAACCAGCTCTTGAGCAAGAAGAATATTATCTGATATTGCTCTTGTTTAACAAAACCAGTTTGATTTGGGGAGATGATTTTAGGAACCAAAGGCTAAGCCTATTATTTATTAATTTAGCAATGAGTTTTTGAAAAAAGGTGCAAAGACTAATCGGTCTAAAATCGCCAAGATTCGTGGATTGTTAGTTTTGGAAATAAGGACAATAGAAGTGCTTGAAAAGTATTTGGGAATAGGATTGCCATCAAAGAAATCAACAAAGATCAACTAAGTCGTTTTAATAAATGGCCAACAATGCTGAAAGAAGTGGGTTGTATAGCCGTACAAGAAAAAGAGTCGTTGTTCATGTTCTTAAGTATTACTAATCTCTCCTTTAGAAGGACACATAGTGAGTAAATGATTATCCTCACTGTTAATCATATAGAAGGGATAAGATGGGTATTTGATAAAGTTCCCAACAACGGATTAGAATTTAATAAAGTTTGGAAATGATGTATGACAGAATCTTTAATATCATTATTATCAGTTATCCATTCACCATTAGAGTTCTTAATTTTCTTAATTGAGTTTAAGGCTTTCCATTTATTACAAATGGCATGAAAATACCTGGTGTTTCTGTCACCATCAGCAATATGTTTGCTTGCGGCTTTTTGACGCTAATAGGTTTCTTCCATGTTTTGATAATTAACCAAGTTATTCTTGGCAATGTTCAACTCCTCAAGTTTACTGGGATCCTTGAGAGACTCTTCAAGAGAACAAACCTCTTGTTCCATAGCTTTAAGATTTGTGAAAAGGTTTTTAAAAATGTGTTTGTTCCACCAATTGAGATTTTATTTAAGTCTTTTGAGCTTAAGCCAAAGACGAGTCATACCTTTAACAGAATTATCCGGAAAACAGGGGCCATCCAATTAGTGAGAGCAACATTGGTGAAGTCACTATGTTGGGTCCACATATTTTGAAATCTGAAAGGAGAGGGAGTAGATGGGTTAGGGGGGATTTTTGAAGGAAATCAAAAGAGGAGCATGGTCAGACAAAGTTCTGCTCAAATGCTCAACAATGGTAGTAGGCCACTGATTGATCCAAAGAGAATTAAAGAGGGTCCTATCAAGACGCCAAAGCCTAGAGTTGTGCCACGTGAAGTTAGACCCAAGAAACCAATGTCGATCGATTGCAATCAAGGATCATATTTGAGAAGTCCTCCATGGAATGAAGGTTAGAGAACATCCTCCCTTCTTTCAACTAGCTATGATAGTATTGAAATCACCTCCAACCAACCAGGGAAGGTTAGAGAGAAAAGGTGTAAGTGATTCCAAAGGATGTTCCTACCAAGCATATAAAGAGCATATAAAAGAAAACCAATTGGTCAAGATCATCAATGATTTGATGGAAGCCAAAAGCACCAAATTTTATTATTAAGATTGAAGAAGAAATTATGAAAACCAAGCAATAAAAAGCAATCTTAGAAGAATTAATGAAAGGTTCAATAAGAACAAGTAACTTGATATTATGAACCAATAAAGACTCCTAACACGACATGACGTGAAGAGACCCACAACCCCGGATATTTCAAATAAGAAAATTAATCTTAAGGGGACAACCAAAAGGGAAAAGGAAAAAAGAAAGGAAAGAGAGGAGAGAAATGATGACACATTACTTGTGTGGGGTGAAAGAAGAGCGAGTGGTTCTATTGAAGTTATTATTAGAAAATTTTGCTTTGTTTTTTGTTTTAACAATTTGAAAGGGTCTATCAATCCAAATTATCTCCATCGAAAGTGATTGATTTTGGGTTCTAATAGTAGAAGAATCTATCAATGTTTTAGAAGAGGATTTCACCTTCTTCCGTGATCGATAGAGTGTGAAAAATTGGGTTCATTTGATTATCACTCAAGGGAAATAGATGGGGAAGTTCGCACCATTAATACAAATATCTTTCTCAATATGTTCAAACCATAGGGTCATCATTGTTTTGGTCCATTATATGATTCCCATTCAAATTGTTTAATTGGGGTCCAATATAAGGCTACCATTCAAATTTTCGTAGGATTTAAATGAAGCAAAGAGCTATCGTGGGAAACCATTATTACTAGTAGGGGTGAGGTTAGGTAAATTGCCATTGGTATCCACACCCCTCAATGGCATTTTAGTACCAAGGTCGAGTGTTTTCCACTAGATGATCAAGAGGAGGTGTAGGGAGGAGAGGTTCTTTTGAGTATCTAGGCACATATGCTAGAGTATTGGTTTTCCGCCCCATTAATGGTATTCATATTCTGTAGTAAATTTTTTCTGAAATTAGGATGAAGCACAAAGCATTCTGAGTGATCGTGCCCGTGAATCTTGCAGTGAGTGCAAAAGACAGGAAAATTTTCAAATTCAACTTTTTGACTATATCCAAATTTTTCAGAGCCAATCCAAACCTCTTTGGGATATTTTTTTGTGATTTCTATCTCAACGAGAATGAAATATGATGGCCTAGATCTAGTGGCCGTTGCTTGGTCTATTTGGAGAGGCCTACCAAAAAGGCTGCCAACAGCAAACAAAACTTGATGAGTGACATAATGTATTCGCATGTTAGGAAAAGCAAGCCAAAGAGGGACAATGGGAGATTCCCCTTTGACATCAAAGAGGGGCGACCATTTCAATAACCATATTTGATAATTATGCACAAAGTAAGAACGACGAAAAAAACCCAGTAATCTAAATCATTTGAGAGTTGAATAAGAATGTGACGGATCGACTAGATAGAGAAAGATAATTTTAAACTATGAAAGAAAGAGTGAATATTATCAAGAGTCGTGTCTAAGGGAGAATTTACCCACCAAAGCGAACTCAAGGGGCTTAGCAAGTTTCTCAACATCGACCAACACATTATGCAATCCACGATAAGATGTCAAATGAGATTAATCAAGCATTCGAGCTAGGATCTTACCGATAAAGCATCTTTGAATGATTTAACAACGTGCATTAACAGTGCAATCAATCGAAAACCAGTTGAGAGCAAAGCGGTGTGCAAGACGCGAGGCAAGCCGGATTCACAGAGACCGAGCCTCCGCCATTGCTCTAATCCAAGGACGCCACATAAGGCCCGACATGCTCATGAGAGAAGCACGCAGAGAAGTGGCCAATTACCCGAGAACGGCCAATCCACTGAGGGGAATGCAAAATCGCCAGAGAGGGACGCAGCCAAGAGGGAGAGGTTTTATTGAGGTTTACATATTTAGGTTTTGAGCTTTTAGGGATTAGGGTTAGGGTTTAGGGTTGGGGTTTAGGGTTTATGGTTGTAGGTTTTAGGGTTTAGGGTTTAAGGTTTAGGGTTTAAGGTTTTATGGTTGAAGGTTTAGGGTTTAGGGTTTAGGGTTTAGGGTTTTAGCATTTAAGGTTTGGGTTTAGGTAGTTTATTTAGGGTTTAGGGTTTAGGGTTTATGGTGGGTTTTTTTTAATTTTAGGGTTTAGGTTTAGGGTTTTAGGTTTTGTTTTAGGTTCAAGTTTTAATTTAGGGTTTATGTTTTTTGGTTATTTTTTTAATAGAGAACAAATTCATATTCAATATTTCTTCTTTTTGATTTCATCAACCAAGTAACACACTAAGTTTTCTAAGACACAAGTGTTGACATAGATAAAAAATGAGCACGCATAGAGCAAATCAAAAATCATAGATAACTAGAACCGCCTCTACTATAAAGACACAGTTCCATAAGTAGAAGATTAGATCGATCGTTCTTCAGTTTCTTTAGTTCCCATCAGAACCACCATGGCCTTTCGAGTAGCGGGATCCACCATCATATCATGGATCTCTCCTTCCACCACAACCACGACTGTAACCTCCATCACTCCTCCCACTTCCATAACCACCACTGCTCCAACCACCACCTCCATATCCACCAGCACAACTAGATCCCCACCGGGTGGATAATCGCCTCCTGCCTTGCTAAATCTAGGTTATTCAGTTTGTTCATAGGTTATTCTCATGGTTTAGGTTTAGATTTAGGTTTTATGTGTTTTTTAGGGTTTTGGTCTATTTTTTTAATTTATTTAGTTACTTTAGGTTTATTTAGGGTGCAAGTGGGTTTAGGGTTTAGTGGAGGTTTAGGGTGGGTGTGGGGGGTTTATGATGATTTTAGGGTTTATGCTTAGGTTTTGGGGTTTAGGTGGGTTTGGAGGTTTAGGAGGTTTAGAGGTTTAGGTTTGGATTTAGGGTTTAGGGTTTAGGGTTTAGGATTGTTGGTTTAATGTGTATTAGTTTAGGGTTTAGAATTTATGGTTAAGAGTTTTAAAATTAATTAAACCAACAAGTTTAGTTTATTTGATTAGTTGATTTTATTTATTTTAGTTTAATTATTATTATTTATTTTAGTTTAGTTTATTTATATTGTTTTATTTTAGTTTATTTTAGGATTAGGTTGGCTTTGGTATTTTAGTTGAGTTTTTTATTTTATTTTTAGGTTTAGTTTTAGGGTTTAGAGTTTTGTTTGGATTTAGGGTTTAGGTTTAAGGTTTAGGGTTTATGGTTTATGGTTTAGGGTTTAGGGTTAGGCTTTAGGGTTTAGGGTTTAGGGTTTCACATTTTGGCTTTAGGTTTTAGGCGTTTGGATTTTTTTTTGGGAACCCCATATAGGGGAATTTTATAGCCACAAAAAAAGGGTTACAAGGTGCTTAAGATGGGTTAAACTCAAGAATTGCTACTCAAAGAGCTACAAACAGCTTAGAGAGTAAATCCACTATCTAAGTACAATCAAAACAAAGCAAAAGGTAAAGGAAAGCAATAGATATAAATTGATAAAAAAGAAGTGTCATTGGACCATCTTCATCAAAAGCTCTTGAGTATGAGAGAAGCCTATGCCTCCATTAGAGAAGAAACCAACAAGAAAATAGCATAGAATCTGCAAACATCTAGGAGAAAGAGTTAACACAATTAAAGTGATACAAATCAAATTAAAAGTTAAAGCAGAATATTATGAGAGAATTATAGAAGAGTGTATGAGAATAGGCTCAGGCTCAGTCACACAAAATTAGGGCAGCCACAAGCATGAGCATCCAAACTTCCATTGAAGGGTTCGCACTACCACCAAAATGATGAGTGAAATTCATCCTTCTCATAGCCTATATTTGATGTGCATGCCATTTGGAGGAATTCATATGTTTTAGTACGCACCCAAAAATAGCCACAGAAAAGAAACATAGGCCACATAAGAATGCACCAACTAATCCCAAAGCATAAAATCAACATCCACCATATTAATAAACCAACCATAAATATACATGTAGTCATAAACAGTAGGTAAATCTATAGCAAAGCTAGGATGATGGGGAGAAATACACGGCAATCATCGAGTAAAGGCTGTGAAACCAAAACAATATACGTGTTGGACATAGTACTCAAAACCATTCAACATATAAGGAACCATCCCTACCTGATGAGAGCTCTTGTCCAAAAATAGCTTAAAGAGGAGAGCCATTCAAGATCAGCAATACAGATGTTAACAATCACCTTGATAATAGCATGATCACAATAGTAATTGCACAAGTCTAAAAGATCCAAGGGAGAAATGTAATAGCAGATAGACCCATACTGCAAAGGCACATATATTATGGTTATCCATATAACAAACAACAAAACAAGAAACCAGCCACAAAACCAACCGCAATAGCTAGCCTGCGGAACATAAGAACTTGAAAGACCATGCTGGCAATAACCAAAACAACAAAACAAATACTGAACCTGACATAGGATATTGTAGGCAGTACCATTACTACAATGAACCAAAATGAAAATTGAAAGAATAATAGTAGTAAAATCCTACAAATCAAGGGAAAATAGACCAGCAGCTAAGCAAATAGCATCAGAAAAGACAGCAGGAAAGGAAGTCAAGAAACAATCCCAATCGTGGAAGGAAACAACAATGATGGCAAGAAAAATAAACATTATGTCTCTATAGGTTGGGAAAAGGGGCAAACCAGCAGTTTAGCAAATCAGGAGACACAAACCCAAAGAGCAAATTAAAAAAACTCAACATGTAGCAGGACAACAAACAGCTAACCAACAGCTGGGAGAACATAGGCAAGAACCTCCATTACAGGATAACCATAAAAATGATACATAGAAATGAATCAGAAACCAATTGTTCCATAAACAATAATCAGCCTGGTGGACTATACATAGTAATCCAAAAGACCATTCAGTATATAAGCAAAACCCCATTCATGGTTACCCAAATAGATGTTAATAATTACCTTGATAATAGCATGATCACAATAGTAATTGCACAAGTCTAAATGATCCAAGAGAGGAATGTAAAGGCAGAAAGGTCCATACCTCAAAGTCATAGATAATCCAACTAACCACACATCAAACAACAAAACGTAAGACCAGTCAGAATGCCAACCATAATAGTTAGCCTACCAAAGATAAAAACCCTTAAAACCATTCACCCAGAAGCCAAGACAGCAGACCAAATACTGAGCCTGACAGAGGATAATATAGGCAGTATAATTACTGCATTGAAACAAAAGGAAAAAAATAACAGCATTAAATCCTTCAAATTAAGGAGAAACAGACCAGTGGCTAAGCAAACAATATCAGTAGAGACAGAAGGAAAGGGATGCAAAAAATAGTTACAATCGTGCAAAGAAACAAAAAGAAAATAGTCTCAATCGTGCACTAAGACAGTGGTGATGGCAAGCAAAATACACAATATGTCCCTACAAGTTTGAAAAAGGGGCATCACCAACAAGCAAATTGGGGTAATAGGTAACGTAACCCCCTTCAGTAGTTTAGGGTTTAGGATTTAGGTTTAGATTTTATGGTTTAAGGTTTAGGGTTTTAGGTTTGGGGTTTATGATGTTAGGGTTTAGGGTTTATTATTACAGGTTTAGGGTTAAGAGTTAGGGTTTAGGGTTTAGGTTTTATTTAGTTTAGGTTTTATTTAGTTTAGGTTTAAATTTTTAGGTTTTTAGGGTTTAGGGATTAAGGTTTAGAGTTTCGGGTTTGGGATTTAGGGTTCAGGCTTTTGGCTTTCTGGTTATATGTTTTAGCATTTAGGGTTTAGGGTTTAGTGTTTAGAGTTTAATGTTTTAGGGTTTAAGGTCTAGGGTTTAGGGTTTAAGATTTTAGGGTTTAATGCTTAGGGTTTAGGGTTGTAGGTTTAGGGTTTAGAGTTTAGTGTTTAGGGATAGTTTTAGGGTCTAAGGTTTAGGGTTAGGGTTTTTTTAATATTTTATATTTTTTACTTTTAGGGTTTCGAGTTTAGGGTTTAAGTTATAGGTTTAGGGTTTAAGTTTTAGTTTAGGTTTTAGGGTTTTTTGTTTTTTTTTAATAGAGAAAAGTTCAGATTCAATATTTCTTCTTTTTAATTTCATCAACCACGTGACACACTAAGTTTTCTAAGACAGAAGTGATGACATAGATCAAAAATGAGCACGCATAGAGCAAATAAAAAACCTTAGATATCTAGAACCGTCTCTACTATAAAGACATAGTTCCAAGATCGATCCATTCTTCGCTTTCTCAGTTCATGAAACCACCCGGCCTCAGTAGTGGGATCCACCATCATATCCCCAATCTCTCCCTCCGCCACCACCATAGTTGCAACCTCCGTCACACCTCCTGCCTCCATAACCAACACTACTCTGACCACCGCCTCCATATCCATCAACACCTCCAGATCCCCAACCACCACTATTATAACTACCACCACCGCGTTCTCCTCCATCGCCAGATCTAGACTTTGCCTAGTTGTTGGTGATGTTCCTACCATCAAGGCTTTGCCCATTCTTAGGGTTTAGATTTAGGGTTTAGGGTTTAGGGTATATTATTTATGGTTTAAGGGTTTATCCTTTTAGAGTTTAAGGTTTAGGGTATAGGTTTTAGGGTTTAGGGATTAGGGTTTAAAGTTTATGATTTTTTAGGGTTTAGGGTTTAGGAGGTTTAAGGTCATGAGTGGTTTAGGGTTTAGTTATTGTGGAGGTTAGGGTTTTATGGTTTAGGGTTTTTTAGGGTTTAGGGTTGTAGGTTTAGTGTTGTAGGTTTATGGTTTAGGATTTAGGGTTAATTTTAGGGTTTATGGGTTAGAATTTAGGGTTAAAGATTTTTTAAAATTTATTTAGATTTATTTAGTTAATTTAGTTTATTTTATTTATCTTAATTTATTTTTTTATTTATGTATTTTATTTAGTTTAATTTATTTAGATTTCATTTAATTTATTTTTATGAGGAAGTTTAATTAAGTTTACCATTTTATTTTTGAGTATTGGTGATTTAGGGTTTAGGGTTTAGGGTTTGGGTTTATGGTTTTAGGATTTATGGTTTAGATTTAGGTTTATGGTCAGGTTTATGGTAGGGTTTAGGGTTTAGATTTTAGTTTGGGTAGGGTCATTTTAGAGGTTTAGTTTAGGTTTTATGATTTATGATTTAAGTTTTGATTTAGAGGGAGGTAGGGTTACAGGGTATAGGAGAGCCCAGGGAGGTTTACAGGAGTGGTTTAGGGAGGTTTATTTTATTTAGGTTTAGTTTAGGATATATGTTGATTTAGGGTGTAGGGTTTAGGGTAGGTTTAGGTTAGTCAGAAAGGTTTATGGAGGGTTTATTAGGATTTAGGGTCTTAGGTGGAGGATTTTATTTTAGTTTTAGGATTTAGTTTAGTATTTTGGTTTTTTTGGGATTAGGTTTGGGTAAGGTTTAGGATTTTGTGTATGGTTTAGGATTAGGGTAATGTTTAACATTTTTTTAGGCTTTAGGTGGTTTAGGGTTAAGGTTTAGGGTTTATTTATTATTATTATTATTATTATTATTAGTTTAGAGTTTAGGGTTTAGGTTTTAGGTTTAGGGTTTAGGGTTTTTGGTTTTTTTTTAACAGAGAAAAAATTCAGATTCAACATATTTTCTTTTTCATTGCATGCACCAAGTTTTCTAAGACACAAGTGACGACATATGTCAAAAATGAGCATGCATAGAGCAAATAAAAAATCATAGATATCTAGAATTGTCTCTACTTTAAAGACACAGTTCCATAAGTAGCAGTTCGAATTAGCCATTCTTTGGTTTCTCTAGTTCCAATCTGACCCACACTGGCTTCTCGAGCAGCAGGATCACCATCAAATCCCTGATCTCTCCCTCTACCACCACCACGGTTGTAACCTTCATCGTTCCTCTCGCCTCCATAACAACCACTGCTCTAACCACCACCTCCATATCGACCAACACCTCTAGATCTCAAACCACCACTACGACAGCTCGCCTTCTCCTCCATGTAGATCTGAGGTTAGTTGTGATGTTCCTGCCATCAATGTTCTGACCATTCTTAGGTTTTAAGTTTAGAGTTTAGGGTTTATGGTTTAGGGTTTTAGGGATTATGCTTTAGAGTTTAAGGTTTAGGGTTAGGGTTTAGGTCTTAGGGTATCAAATTCAGAGTTTAGGGTTTTTTAGTGTTTAGGGTTTAGGGTTTAGGTTTAGTGTTGTAGGTTTAGGGTTTTGGATTTAGGGTTAGTTTTAGGGTTTATGGTCTAGGGTTTAGGGTTTAGGATTTAGGGTTTAGGATTTAGGGTTTCTTTTTTCAAAAAAATAAAAATTAAGTAAACCGATAAGTTTAGGTTTATTATGTTTACTTAGTTTATTTTTTAGTTATTTTAGTTTCTTTAATCTTTTCTTTTCAATTAGGTTTATTTTTTATTTTAATTTAGGTTTATAGTTTATTTTATTCTAGCTTCAGGGTTTTTTTTTTATTTTTAGGTTTATGTTAAGGTTTAAGTTTATTTTTTAGTTGAGTTTTATTTTTATTTTATTTTTTAGGTTTAGGTTTTTAGGTTTTTAGGGTTTAGGGTTTACGATTTAGGGTTTAGGGTTCAGGGTTTTTAGGGCTTAGGGTTTAGGGTTTAGGTTCTAGGGTTGCAAGTTTAGTGTTGTAGGGTTTAGGGTTTAGGGTTTAGGGTTTAGGGTTTAGAGTTCCTTTTAAAAAAATTAAAGTAACCCAGTAGGTTTAGGTTTACTTATTTTACTTAGTTTATTTTTTATTTATTTTAGTTAATTTTATTATTTAGTTTTATTTTTGTTTATTTTTAATTTTTATTTAGTTTAGTTTATTTATTTTAGGTTTAATTATTTAAGTTTAGTTTTTTATGTTAGTTTATTTTTTAGGTTTAAGTTTAAGTTTAGGTTTATTTTTTAGTTGAGTTTTATTTTTATTTTTAGGTTTAGGTGTTTAGGTTTTGAGGGTTTGGGGTTTAGGGTATAAAGTTTAGGGTTTAAGGTTTATGATTTAGGGTTTAGGGTTTAGGGTTAGGTATATAGTTTATGGTTTAGGGTTTAGGGTTTAGTGTTTATGCTTTAGTGTTTAGAGTTTTTAGGGTTTAGGGTTTAGGGTTTAGGATTTAAAGTTTAGGGTTTAGGGTTTAGGGTTTAGGGTTTAAGGTTTAGTTTAGTTTTATGGTTTATGGTTAGGAGTAAGTTTTAGGGTTTAGGTTTTCAGTTTTAAAGGATTAGAACTTTTAATTTAGTTTAAGTTAAAGGTTTAGTTTAGGGTTTTAAGGTTTAAGGTTAGGATTGAGGTTTACCTTTAAAGGTTTAAGTTTAAAGTTTATGGTTAGTTAGGTTTATAAGCGTTTATGGTTTTAGTTTTAGTTTAGGGTTTAGGTTTTGGATTTAGGTTGGGGTTTTAGTTTAGGTTTAGGGTTTCTTATTTTAGGGTTTGTTTTAGGGTTTAGTGTTCATTTAGTTGGTTTTATTTATTTTAGTTTATTTTATTTTTTATTTTTATTTAGGTTTAATCTTTTAGTTTAATTTGGTTTTGTTTATTTAGTTTAGGTTTTTATTTTATTTTATTATTTAGGTTTAGGTTTAGATTTAGGTTTATTTTTAGTTGAGTTTTATTTTTATATATTTTATTAGGTTTAGGATTTTAGGTTTTTAGGGTTTAGGTTTTAGGTTTTAGGGTTTAGGGTTTAGGGTTTTAGGATTTAAGGTTTAGGGTTTAGGGTTTAGGGTTTATGGTTTATGGTTTATGATTTTAGGGTTTAGGGTTTATGGTTTATGGTTTGTTTTACAGTTTAGGGCTCAGGATTAGGTTTTTTTTAATTTAATTTTTTTATTTCTTTATTTTTTTAAAATAAGTAAATTGGTAGGTTTAGGTTTATTTAGTTTATTTAGTTTATTAGTGTTTAGGGTTTACGATTGTAGGTTTAGGGTTTAGGGGTTTAGAATTTAGGGTTTATGTCTTTTAAAAAAATTAAGTAAACCAGCAGGTTTCAATTTATTTAATTTATTTAGTTTATTTTATTTTTTATTTTTATTTAAGTTTATTCTTTCTTTTATTTAGTTTAGTTTATTTTTTTGGTTTAGGTTTATTTTAGTTTAGTTTTATTTTTATTTTATTTATTAGGTTTAAGTTTATTTATTATTTTTAGGTTTAGGTGTTGGTTTTTTTTTTTTTTTGGGTTTTAGGTTTATTTTAAGATTTTATTTTTTTTAGTTTAGGTTTAGGTTTATTTTTAGTTTATTTTATTTTATATTATTTTGTTTAGGTTTAGGTTGTTTATTTTAGATTTTGGTTTTATTTATCTTAGTTTAGTTTATTTTAGTTTAGGTTTATGTTTTTTTTATTTTTATTTTAGGTTTAGGTTTTTTTAGTTTTGGGTTTAGGTTTTATTTTTTATTTATTTGAAGGTTTTATTTATAGGTTTATTTTTTAGGTTTATGTTTTTCTTTAGTTTTTATTTTATTTTATTTTAAGTTTATTTTATTTTTAGTTTACGTTTAGTTTTTATTTTATTTAGGTTTTTTATTCTGAAGTTTATTTTATTTTATTTACATTAGGTTTTTATATATTTTATTTTAATTTAGTTTTTATTTTACTTTTTATTTTATTATTTTGGTTTATGTTTAGGTTTAGGTTTTAGTTTAGGTTTTTGTTTTATTTTATTTTTTTATTTTATTTAGGTTTAGGTTTTTTTATTTATTTTATTTTTAGGTTTTATTTAGTTTAGGTTTTGCTTTTTAGCTTTTTAGCATTTAGAGTTTAGGGTTTAGGGTTTAAGGTTTAGGGTTTAGGGTTTAGGGTTTAGGGTTATAGATTTTATGGATTAGGTTTAAAGGTTTATGGTTTAGGGTTTTAGGGTTTAGGGTTTAGAGTTTAGGGTTTAGAGTTTTTTTTAGGGAAATTAGAAAAAATTATATTGCCACGAAGAAAAAGTACAAAGTCTTTAGAGGGGGTAAATCTCTAAGCTAATGCTCAAAAAGCTATAATTAATCTTAAAGAGATAAACCCCCTAACTATTAAATTCATGAAGGAATAAAAGCAAAAGAAAAACCAAAAAATCAACAGTAGAAAATCCATGCATGAAACTTCATTTGGTCCATCAGATACCAGCAAGATCCACCTGCAAGACTCTCCCAACCTTTAAAAGAAATCTGCAACATACTTTTGAAAGGATGAGTACAATTAAGTAAGCATAAAAATAAGAGCAAATAAAAGAAGTAATGTAAAGAAAAGGCTCAGTCGTAATTACAATCATCTCAAGGAGTAAAACTATATGTAAGCATCCAAACTTCTGGAGAAGGGTTACAATTACATATAATACCGAAAAGAAGAAGAAAGTGGGAAACATCAAGGATCATTAGCTAGCATACCTCGTGTAGCCCATCATCCAAAGTCTATCATCATAATGCGTAAATCCTTAAACAACAAACATAATAACCAACCACCAAGCCACCGGAACAACCAAGAATAAGGCGGATAATCAACCAACCATCAAGGATAACAAGAGTAAGAGCACCACCAAAACACAAAGAAATAACAAAATTGAAAGGAGAAAGCATCATGATAGGGGTAACAACACAAACTAGAGACAAACAAAAGCAAAAAAGAAAAACAAAAGTGCTCATATCTTCCACCAATAAAGCAGAAAAAAAGAGTTAGTAAAAACACCTAGCCTAACTGTAAAAGGGGTGGCAAGTAAGGCTGCCAGCCAAACAAGAAAAAGGGGGTCAGTTGTAGAAGAGAGAAAAAACAAAGTAAGCGGAAATCAGAAATACAGGTCATAGAAAAAACACTAGTAGTTTCCCAGAACAGTCACCAAATGAGTAGGAAAAATTATCCAAAATAGCCACCCCTCCAACCAACCCACCCAGCCAATACAACCTACAAAGCTAGATAGCCAACATATCCTCCTAGCCAACCACCACAATAGTAGAAGACTCAAGTCAGTGTAATGACCAACAACATTCATCAAGCAAAAATTGGCCAAGATAGCTAGGGAAAGGGTAGAAGCGATGACCACCACCCAATAAGGGAATAGAAAATCTGATCAGTGGAAGTAGAATAGCCAAAGAAAAAAAAGGTACAAAGCCTAGTAAAGACGACTACAACCAACCAAGGAACAATAGCAATAAGGCACCCAAGCCAAAATATGACAATAAAATAGCCTTCAACCCAATCAGAACAATACCCGAAACTACTGCGAGAGAGGAAGGCCAATACAGGAGGTCAAAAATAACCAAAAGAAACATAACAAAATAACAAAACCAACCAAACTAAGTCAACAAAATGAGAAAATAACAACCAACAACAACCTTCATATCAACCAAAATAAAGCCAAAGATAAACCACCAATAATACCATCGGTCCAATGAAAATGAAAAAATAGCCAAAATAGCCATCCATCAAACAACCCAAACCAATGACCAACAAAAAACCCTATCAAGCATCATAATAGTAGATCCAAGTCAGGTAAGTTAGCAAGTAGCCTAGGAAAGAAATAAAACCCATACAGAAAGAAAAACCTACAAAGTCATAACCACAAGCTGAAAGGATGATATATAAAATAGCTAAGGGAAAATTATGGTAAACACCCAGCCAGACAAATAGAAGCCACCAAGCTAAAAAAACTAAAACAACCCAGGCTGCACTTACAATATCCACCAGGTAGCAAATACCAGGCCAATCTAAAAGTAAGAGATCAAAAACATAACCCAGCTCAGAGCAAAGATAGAAAATAAGTAGATAATCAAAACCCAAAGAGGGTTTAACAAAGGGCAACCAAAAGCCAAAGCTTATCATAAACCAACACCGAAAACCAAGCTAAGAATTTATAATGAGATAAGGCAATCTAGTATTATCAGTTACCAAACCTCTTAATAGTTTAGGCAAAGTGTGGTTGTCAAATAAAGTGAACTTCAGTTAAGTTGGCACCAAAGTTAAAGTAATGACACAAAATTACCTTCATGAAGGATGTGGGAAATTTTCAAAAAAACTTGAAAAAGAAGATTTTTAGTATGATTAGGAAGATAAAATAATTCAGCATTCCAGTTTCTATTGGAATTAAGCATGTCAAGAAGCAAGAGAGCAACAACTTCGATCTAGATGTTGAGGAAACCTCTATTCAAACAAATTTCAATAGCTTTATTAACAATCATAAGCTCAGCAAAAATAACTGAACAGGCTTTGAGAGGATAGGCAAAAGCACAAATGATGGTACCTTTAGAATCCCTAAGGATACCAGCATAGCCGTATTTATTGGAAGCAACAGAACCATCAGTATTCAATTTAATTTAAATTGTCTTTAGGTTTGATCCAATGTATAATCCTAACACTTTATAAGAGTCAAACTTGGGCAAAATGATACCCAAATTTTTAGCCACAAATTTATAACCTCTAAAATAAATATTACTAATAGGATTGGCATTAAAAAGAGCATGAATTTTTCTTTAGTTATAGGTAGTATTACCACGATATTTTTAGCATCATTTCTATCCATCTAGATGAACCAGATAAGGGTAATAGCAATTAAAACTTTGATATGACCTTTCATTGTATTTTTGAAATAGACTTCAAGAAGTTGATATAAAGAAAGAGAACCTTGAAAATTGTTGGTATTAAAAAAATCATCATACCAAAACAATAATTTAGAAGCAATAGCACAATTGACAAAACATTATTTACATTTTCAATATGAAAGCAACAATAGCACTTTGAAGATAAGTAAACCCCTTTAGTCTAGGGCGAAGACTCCATAAGAATAAAGTTATTCAAAATCATCCAAGCTAAAACCAAATAGGAAATGGGAATGATATTGTTCCAATGTTTAATAAAAACATTAGAGGGGTTTTGTTTATTTGTAATAAAATTCCAAACCTTTTTAAGAACAAAGTCATGATTATAATAAAGCTTAAAAAGAATTTGGTCAGGTTTGTTAGAAGAAATGGGAATATTTCTAAAGTTGTCAAAAAGAGAAATAGGGATATAATTCTCAAGTTTTCTTTCATTCCAATTGTTATTAAGCCAAAAATAATTAACTTTGAAAGTAGTAGTAGAGTGGGTAGATAAAAGGGTTTCAATAGAGCCATTTGCCAATCCAATTGTCTTTCCAAAGAAGGAAGAACTGTACCCCAAGATACCCCAGATATTAATGGCAACCCATTTAATGGAGCAAAGCCTTTTCCAAACTTGAGACTCACCAACTTTATATGCATAGTTAAGTGTATGTTTACCTTGGCAATATTTTTCCATCATATAATTAGCCCAATGGATATCATTATTTCTAAAATTCCACCGTAGCTTATGAGAGAAGGCAGTGATAGCTTCATGAATAGGCTTGCAACCAACAACACCTTCTCCCAAAGGACCACAACATTTATGCCAAGATGTCCAATGCATTCTTTTGGTAGAATTATTGGAACCCAAAAAAATTTGAATCAAATAAAGAGGAATTGAGTTGAGAGTGCTTTCAAGAATAGTGAGCCTAACACCAAAGGAAAGTAAATGGAATTCCCAAACATGAATTTTTTTTGAAATTATTTGAATTAACTTGTCAAAGAGATGGGAACATTTTGGGCCTTTAAAGAGCAGAGCACCCCAAGTATTTAAGAGGTAAATGTTGATGTTCAAAATTAGTGATATGCAGTATTTGATTGATTTTATTGGAGATACTAGAGGAAGTGATAAAACAACTTTTATTGTCATTGATAGAAAGGCCACTTTCTCTACCAAATTTATTTAAAAATAGACTTGAGATGCTTGATGTGATGAATAAAAGCATTGCAAAAAGTAATGAAATCATCTGCAAAACTTAAATGGGAAATAAGAAGATCACCATGAGTTCTATAGTACATACAAGAATTGCTTAAGAATAAATAATTGATGCTCCTAGATAAGTACCCAACAATAATAATAAATAAAGCAGGAGATAAAGGATCCCCTTATCATAAGCCATGGGAAGAGGGAAAGAAACCTAAGGCTTCTCCATTAAGCAAAAATAAAAACTAGGAATTATGAATACAATTTTAATAAGAAAAATAAATTTCTCAAAAAAATCCAAATAAATTCAAAATATGGAAAAGGAAATCCCAAGAGATGTTATCAAAGGATTTGTTAATATCTAGTTTGAAAAGAATGTTTCCACCTCTAGTCTTGACATCAAGATCATGAATTAATTCTTGGGCAAGAAAAATATTGTCAGAAATGGATCTACCTCCAACAAAAGGACTAAGTATGTTGGTAAGAATTTTGGAAATTAGCTTATTGAAGAAGGTGCAAAGACTAATGGGTCTAAAATCACTCCACTTGTCTGGATTATCTTTCTTAGGTATGAGAATAATAGAAGTATTAAAAAATATCTAGGAAAAGGATTACCATTAAATACATCAATCAGAACCTCAATAAAATCATTTTTAATGATAAACTAACATTTTTAAAAAAATTCAGTAGTGAAACCCTCTGAACTAGCAACATAATCTATGTTCATGCTTTTCAGAACTTTGAAAATTTCATCTTCATTAGGAACAATGGTAAGCAAATCATTATCATCATTAGTAAGAATATAAGGAATCAAGTGCGATTGAGAAATAGCTTCATAAGATCAATTCTTATTAAGCATATTTCTGAAGTAATTAATAATCGATTCCTTAATATCATTATTCTCCATAATCCAATCTCCATTCTCATTTTTAATTTTTATAATATTATTTAAAGCTCTCTTTTTATTAACCAAAGCTTGGAAATACCTAGTATTCCTGTCACCATCCACAATATGTTTACTATCAACTTTTTGAGGCCAATAAGTCTCTTTCATATTTTGGAAGTTAACAAGTTTATCTTTCGCCTCAGTCAAGTCTGTAATTTTAGAATGATCGAACATAACATAGACTTCAAGATCACAAACCAAATTTTCCATATCCTTAATATTAGCAAAAAGGTTTTTAAAATAATGCTTGTTCCACCAGCCCAAATTTTGTTTAAGTATTTTAAGTTTAAACCAAATTCTATTCATCCCCTTGATCAGATTATCGGGATGTAAAGGAGCTTTCCAATTATTAGCCAACATTAAAATCAATATCTAAATCCACATGTTTTGAAATCTAAAAAGGGGTTTTTTATTATTAAATTATGTTTAGAAATAAGACAAGCATGATCTTACAAGGTTTTGCTTAAATGGTCAACATAAGTAATAGACCATTGAGTAATCCAATGAGTATTAAAAAGAATCTAGTCCAGCCTTTTCCAAAGTGTAGAGTTTTGCCAAGTATAATTAGAGCCCTTAAAGCCAATATCAATCAAATTACAATCAAGGGTCATATTGGAGAAATCTTCCATGGAATGAATATTAGGAGAGCAACCACTTTATTCAGAGAATAAAATTGTGTTGAAATCACCACCAATAAACTAAGGTTTGTTGTGAGGTAGCAAAATTCCTTAAATTAACTCAAAGAAGATTTCTACGGATCCATAATGATGCATAAATCCCAAAACACAATAATCACCATATCAGGTTTAAGCATTGACAACTTGATGAAAGTCATCAAAAATAGAGACCTTAACGAAATTATTCCAAAAGCACCAAATCTTTTTACTAATATTAGAAAAAATTTTATTGAAATTGATAGTTCTAGCAACATGGTTACTTTTATTAGCATGAATAAAAGGCTCCAGAACAATAAGAAGAGAAATATTATGAATGCAATAAAGATTTTTGATACGATTGTGAATAGAGGGAGATGCGATCCCTCTAACATTGCAAGCGAGAAAATTAAACATAAGGAAAATAAAATAGGTTAAGCAAGGTTAATTAAGAGAGGTGAGAGAGATCTAGTGTTTTTGGACAATTTGGGAGGAAATTTTTAACATTTTTTCTTTTTTAGCATGATAACTTTGGAAGCCATTTTATTTTCCCCTAGAGTTGTCATCTGAGTAAGATTTAGTAACATTGGTCATAAATTTAAGAGAAATATCCAAGTGTTTGGAGGGAAGTTCACCTTCTTCCAAATCCATATTTAGTTGAAAAGAAGGATTAACATGAATATCAAGATTAGAAATAAGAGATGGTGATGATTTAGAACCATTTAAAGCACAAGTAGTAAAATTCTGATCAAAAATGTTTTCAGCATGTTCAACATCATTTAAATCCTCCTTAAAAGCCTCATTTTCATCAATCAAAGTTAACATAAATGCAGGAATAAATTAGAGGAAATAGAATCATCTTCTAATAACTTAGAGAATTTATTGTTCTCCGCATTAGAAATATTCAAATTCAAAGAAGGAATAAAAGGTAAATCATCCTTCCCAATTTCAATATCGGCCAGATCCCTACCAACTTTAAAAGCCGAAACATGTTCAACAAGATTAACCAGGATTTCCAAAGAATCAACCTCAATAATAGCCTTCATACAATCCTTAAGTTCTAAGGTTCATTTCTGAACATAAGTAGGAATCAGCTTATGGGTAGAGATAACATTTTATTTAATAGGAATTCATTTTTTTAAGAGGGGATAGAGAATAAAACATTCTAAATTATCATGACCGTGTATTTTATAGTGGGAACAAAAAATCGGAAGGTTCTCCAATTCAACCTTTTATAAATACCCATATTTTTTAGAGCAAATCCAAACTTCCTTAAGGTATTTTTTTAGTTATGTCAAATTCCACGAGGATCCCAGCCATAGAAGGGTGAGATCACTAAGCGATCGCTTGGTCAAATTGCAAAGGCCAACCAAATAAAGCCCCGATAGTAAAAAGCACATGATGGGTAACAAAATGAATGTGCATATTAGGAAGAGAAAACCACACAGGGACAATAGGAGATTCCTCCTTAATGTCAAAAAGGGTGATCACTTTAGTAAACGCATTTGATAATTAAAGATGAAATAAGAAAGATGCGAAAAAACATGTGAATAATCCAGATCATTAGAAAGTTGAATCAGGATATGTAGAGGGTCAATAAAACAAATTGAGAAGGCACCTGTAACCTTGAGATTATGGAAAAAAGAGTAGATCTTATCCAAATTTGGATGAAACAAAGCAAATTTACCAACAAGAGAAAATTCAAAGGATTTTGCTAACTTTTCAACATCCACATCAGAGCACATTATAGCCGGCAAACCTCTAAAAAACCTCAAAATGAGATTACCCAAATCAATAAAGGGAGAAATCTTACCAAAGAGTGCTTCCTTTAAAGATTTAGCAGAAGATGTAGCATTAGGGCTGCTAATCCCCAACATGTTAGATTCCCTAGCCAAAACATCCAAATTTTGAGGTGGAACCCAAAAAATAGAACTCACCACAACCATGGTCAATGACAAAACATCCACAAATAGCAGATTCAAACCTTTGAAATGGGTCAAGCCAAAAACCACAAAATTTCCGGTCGGGAGGCTCCACCAACCAGTTCAAAAAAAGCGAGGCTGAGGAGGAGGGGTGGGTTTTTAGGGTTTAGGTTTAGAGGTTTAGTTTAGTCTTAGAGTTTATTTGGGTTTAGGTTTAGTTTATTTTATTTTAGGTTTATCTGGGTTTAGAGTTTAGGTTTATGGTTTATGTTTTAGGGTTTAGGGTTTATTTAGGTTTAGGTTTTCAGTTTATTTTGGGTTGGTTTAGTTTATTTAGGTTTTAGGTTTAGTTTAGGGTTTATTTTAGTTTGGGTTTAGTTTATTAATTTAGTTTATTGGGTTTAGGTTTAGGGTTTACGTTTATTTTAGTTTATTTTTAGGGTTTAGGTTTATGGTTTAGGGTTTAGGATTTAGAGTTTAGGTTTTAGGGTTTAGGTTTAGGGTTTAGTTTATGTTTATTTTTTGTTTAGGGTTTAGGTTTAATTTATTGGTTTAGTTTATTTTGTTTATGGGTTTAGGGTTTAGTTTAGGTTTATTTAGTTTATTGGGCTTATTTTTATTTTTTATTTTTTTAGTTTTAGGTATATTTATGGGTTTTAGTTTAGTTTATTTATTTGGTTTTAGGTTTAGGTTTTAGTTTAGTTTAGGGTTTAGTTTAGGTTTAGGTTAATTTAGGGTTGATTTATAGAGTTTAGGTTTTAGTTTATTTTTTACGGTTTAGTTTAAGGTTTAGTTTAGGTTTAGGTTTAGATTTTAGTTAATTTTATTTTAGTTTTATTTAGGTTTATTTTAGTTTAAGGTTTAGGGTTTAAGGTTTAGTTTATTTAAGTTTAGGGTTTAGTTTAGGTTTAGGGTTTAGTTTATTTAGGATTAGGGTTTAGGGTTTAGGTTTAGTTTGGTTTTATTCATTTAGCATTTAGGTTTTAGGCTTTTAGGGTTTAGGGTTTAGGGTTTAGGGTTTAGGGTTTAGGGTTTGGGGTTTAGGGCTTAGGGTTTAGAGTTGTAGGTTTAGTGTTTAGGGTTTTTGGGTTTTAGGGTTTAGCATTTAGGGTTTATGATTTAAGGTTTAGGGTTTTATGGTTTAGGGTTTAGGGTTTAGGGTTGTAGGTTTAGGGTTTAGGGTTTTGGGTTTTGGGTTTTGGGTTGGGGTTTTTTTATTTTTTTCATTTTTTTATTTAAATTAAGTAAAGTGGTAGGTTTAAGTTTATTTAGTTTGTTTTTTTATTTACTTTAGTTTACTTTTTATTTTTTATCTTTTTTAGGTTTATTTTTAATTTTATTTAGTTTAGTTTATTTATTTTAGGTTTATTTATTTGATCTTATCTTTTTTATTTTAGTTTATTTTTTTAGGTTTAGTTTATTTTTATTTTATTTTAGTTTATGTTTATTTTTTTAGTTTAGTTCTATATTTATTTTATTTTTTAGGTTAAGTTTTTTTTAGGTTCAAGTTTAAGATTTTACTTTATTTTTTTAGGTTCAACTATTTTTTTTAGGTTTATTTTTAGGTTTTATTTTTTAGCATAGGTTTAGGTTTATTTTTAGTTTATTTTAGTTTATTTAGTTTAGGTATAACTTTAGATTTAATTTATTTTAGGTTTAGGTTTAGGTTTAATTTATTTTAGTTTTGGTTTAGGTTTATTTTTTTTTAGATTTAGGTTTTTTTTAGTTTAGGATTTAATTTTTATTTTTTTAGTTATTTTTATGTTTTATTTTTAGGTTTATTTTTTAGGTTAAGGTTTTTATTTAGTTTTTTTTCATTTTATTTTAGGTTTGTTTTATTTTTATTTTAGGTTTAGTTTTTATTTTATTTAGGTTTTTGTTTTTTAGTTTAGTTTTTTTTTTGTTTTTTCTTTTATTTTAGTTTAGTTTATTTTATTTTATTTTGTTTCTAAATTTAAGTTTAGGTTTAAGTTTATGTTGTTATTTTTTTATTTTTTATTTTTTTATTTAGGTTTTTTTTTATTTATTTTTTATGTTTTATTTAGTTTAGGTTTAGGTTTTTAGCTTTTTAGGATTTAGGGTTTAGGATTAATTTAGGGTCTTTAGTTTTTTTTTTAATAGTGGACAAATTCAGATTCAATATTTCTTCTTTTTAGTTTCATTAACCAAGTAACAAAAAAAGTATTTTCAGACAAGAGATGACAGAGATAAGAAATGAGCATACATAGAGCAACTCAAAAACCCTAGATAACTAGAACCGTCTCTACTGTAAAGACACAATTTCATACGCAGCAGATCAGATCATCCATTCTTCAATTTCTCCAGTTCTCATCAGAACCACTCCGACCTCTCGAGTAGTAGGATCCACCATCATATCCTCGTTCTCTCCATCTGCCACCACCACAACTATAACCTCCATCATTTCTCCCGCCTCCATATGCTCCAACCACCACCCCCATATCCACCCCACCTCGGATCCCAAACACTTGCCTCGCCTTTGCTTGCACCGTCAGATCTAGATTGAGCCTAGTTGACGATGATGTTCCTGTTATCGAGGTTATGCCCAATCTTTAGGTTTAGGGTTATTAGATTTTAGGGTTTTGGTTTATTTTTTAATTTATTTAGTTACTTTAGGTTTTAGTTTAGGGATTGGGGTTTAGGGTTTAGGGTTTAGCATTTATGGTTTAGGGTTTTAGGGTTTATGGTTAGGGTTTAGGGTTTATTATGGTTTAGGGTTTATGGTTATAAGTTTAGGGTTTAAGGTTATAGGTTCAGGGTTTAGGGTTTAGGATTTAGGATTTATGGTTTTTTTTTTAAATTAGGTAAACTCATTGGTTTAGGTTTATTTACTTTATTCAGTTTATTTTTTATTTATTTTATTTTATTTTATTTTTATTTTTATTTAGGTTTATTTTTTATTTTTATTTAGTTAAGTTTATTTATTATAAGTTTTTTTATTTTAATTTAGGTTTTTTATTTTAGAATATTTTTAAGTTTAGGTTTAGGTTTAGGTTTAAGTTTTGCTTTATTTTTTAATTGAGTTTATTTTTTAGGTTTAGGTTTTATTTCTTATTTTTAGTTTTAGGTTTAGGTTTTTATTTTATTTTTTTAGGTTTAGGTTTTAGGTTTAGGTTTTTATTTTATTTTTTTAGGTTTAGGTTTTAGGTTTTTATCTTAGGTTTATTTTTAGGTATTCTCTTTTAATTTAAGTTTAGGTTTATTTTTAGTTTATTTTATTATATTTAGTTTAGGTTTATGTTTAGGTTATATTTATTTTACTTTACTTTATCTTAATTTAGGTATAATTTTATTTTATTTTTATTTTAGGTTAATATTTTTTTTAGTTTGGGGTTTAGGTTTTATTTTTTATTTATTTTTAGGTTTTAATTTTAGGTTTATTTTTTAGGTTTAGGTTTTTATTTAGTGTTTATTTTATTTTATTTTAGGTATATTTTATTTTTATTTGAGGTTTAGTTTTTATTTTAATTAGGTTTTTAATTTGTTTAGTTTAGTTTATATTTTTATTTATTTTATTTTAGATTCATTTTTATTTTTATTTTTATTTTCTTATTAATTTTAAGTATAGGTTTAGGTTTTAGTTTATGTTTTTATTTTAGTTTATTTTTTCATTTTATTTTTGTTAAGGTTTTTTTATTCATTTTATTTTTAGGTTTTATGTAGTTTAGGTTTAGGTTTTTAGCTTTTTAGGGTTTAGGGGTTAGGTTTTAGGTTTTAGGTTTTATTTTAGGTTTATTTTTAGGTTTCATTTTTTAGTTTATGTTTAGGTTTAGATTTAGTGTATTTTTTATTTTGTTTAGGGTTTAGTTTTAGTTTATTTTAGGTTTAGGTTTAGGTTTTATTTACTTTAGTTTAGTTTATTTTGTTTAGGTGTTGGTTTATTTTCTTTTGTTAATTTGATTTTTTATTTTAGGTTTCATTTTTATTTTTAGTTTAGGGTTTGGGTTTTTTTTTTATATTTATTTTTAAGTTTTTTAAAAGATTTATTTTTTATGTTTAGATTTTTATTTAGTTTTTATTTTATTTAGGTTTTTTATTCTTTGGTTTATTTTATTTTTTAGTTTAGTTTAGGCTTTTATTTATTTTATTTTAGTTTTTTTATTTTTTTTATTTTATGTTTAGGTTTAGGGTTTAGTTTAGGGTTTTATTATATTTTATATTTTTATTTTATTTAGGTTTTGGTATTTTTATTTATTTTATTTTTAAGTTTTATCTACTTTAGGTATAGGTTTTTAGGTTTTTAGGGTTTAGGATTTAGGGCATTGGGTTTAGTGTTTTAGGGTTTAGTGTTTAGGGTTGGGGTTTAGGATTTACATTTTATGGTTTAGTGTTTAGGCTTTAGGGTTTAGGATTTTTTGGTTAGTGTTTAAGTTTAGGTTAGGTTTTATTTTAGTTAGTTTAGGGTTTAGGGTTTATTTAGAGTTTAGTCTTTCATTAGGGTTTATTTTTTTAGGTTTTAGGTTTTATGGTTCAAAGTTAGTTTAAGTTTAGGTTTAGGGTTAGGTTTATTTAGTTTTATTATAGTTAGATTAGGTTAAGGTTTAGAGTTTATGGTTTAGCATTTAGGGTTTAGGGTTTAGTGTTAGTTTAGGGTATAGGGTTTAGGGTTTAGGATTTAAGGTTTAGGGTTTATGTTTTTGGTTTCTATTTTAGGTTTATTTTTAGGTTTTATTTTTTAGTTTAGGTTTAGGTTTATTTTTAGTTTATTTTATTCAATTTAGTTTAGGGTTTAGGTTTAGTTTATTTTAGGTTTAGGTTTAGATTTTATTTACATTAGTTTAGTTTATTTTAGTTTAGGTTTATGTTTATTTTATTTTTATTTTAGGTTTAATTTTTCTTTTTAGTTTAGGGTTTGGGTTTCATTTTTTATTTATTTTTAGGTTTATTTTTTATGTTTAGGTTTATTTAGTTTTATTTTATTTTATTATAAGTTTATTTAAACGTTTAATTTTATTATTTAGGTTTTAAATTATGTTTGTTTATTTATTTTAGTTTAGTTTATGATTTAATTTAGTTTTTTGATTTTTTATGTTTAGGTTTAGGTAGTTCAAGTTTTAATTGTAATTTATATTTTTTATTTTATTTAGATTCAGGTTCTTTAATTTATTTTATTTATAGGTTTTACCTACTTTAGGTTTAGGTTTTTAGGTTTTTAGGGTTTAGGGTTTAGGGTTTAGGATTTAAGGTTTAGAATGTTAGGGTTTAGGGTTTTAGGGTTTTGTGTTTAGGGTTAGGGTTTAGGGTTTACAGTTTAGGGTTTAGAGTTTAGGCATTAGGGTTTAGGTTCTCTAGGGTTTAAGGTTTATGGTTTAGGGTTTAGGATTTAGGGCTTAAGTGAAACCCATGAGAATTTTATTATACAAAAAGGGTTACAAGGTCCTTAAGGGATAAAATAAGAACTCAAAATCGATAAGGTAAATCCCTATCTAAGTACATCTAGAAGCAAAAGAAAAAAAAAGCAGCAAAAGATACAAAGTGATTAACAAAAGCAAATGAAGGATGAGAATGTTACAAGAAGTGAGAATGCATGACACTATGGAGCAACCTACAAAGAAAGAAAAAAACACACAAGATTATTCGGAAGAAGTTAGAGCTTAAAGTAGTAGAGAAAATGATAAATGAGAGCAACAAAATCGAAAATGGTAATAATAAAGAGTGGGATAAAGGCTCAAGCTCACACCAAGTTGGGGTAGAAATATGAGCATCAAACTTACATAAGAGTTACATCACAAGAGCTACTACCAAACAAAAGCGGGTGAAAGCATCACATCCATCATAGCCAACAAACGTATAGCATTGATGAAGATCTTTTGAGCCAAAATACGCAAGAATAGGTAAAAGTATACACAAAAGTGGAAAGAAGCGAAAGAGCAAAGTGGGTAAGGATCCCATGCCAAAATATATGTCATCATATTAGGCTCCATGGCATGACAATCCCAACTCAAATGAAAGAGATATCAATGTCGGTCATCCATGAAACCGGATCTAAGGATAAAAAGCAAATTTTGAAATCTGCGCAAACCAGAGCAAAGACAAGAGCAATAACCCCATTCCAATCTTGTATGACATTAATAAATATACATTCTTGGTAAAAGTCAGTAAGCGACTCAGGTTATTTCCATCAAAGATAAGCAAAGAATGTAAGTAATGCAGATTTTAACAACCTCCTTGTTTTAGACAATTGAGAACAACAATTATAAAGGGACACAACATACCCAATCCCAAATTACCACAGGAAATGGAAGTACATGAGAAAGAAGGTAAAGGGTTGCTCCCACCACAAATCCAGAGACAATCGGAGATAACACCAGAAATAGTTTCCTTATGATCAAACTCATTAATCGTTGCAACAATCACGAGTAATAGTCGACAAGGTGGCCATAAATCCACCAATGAGATTAAACAATGCAAAGATTAAAATCAAGAGGCAAAGTATAGTCACAATGATGCACAAATATAGCATAAGCTAGAGGGAAAAATAATAGCATATGAAGTCGATTCAAAATCAAAAGCCAATAATCAAATTATAGACCAACAACCACAAAACTACACATTTGGATAAGCACATACCCCAAGCCAAAATGACCACAAGAAATGGGAGGACAACCGATAAGAAGAAGGAAAGGGATATGATAAAAGGCAAAAAAACCAAGAATGGCGAGAAAATGAGAACCATAAAGACATCCTGCTTGATAAGGACGAAAATCAAAGGCCATCGATGTAAACAATAATGCAATTATTACCCCCACCAAATTTAAGCAAAATAACATCAAAATTAGTCTGCAAAACATGATAGACAACCATTGTAGCAGAAGGCTGAACATGGATCACGAACCACCAAGATAGAAAGAACAGCAAGTTGGCCAACAACCAACCCCATCAAAATGGAAGATGCTTTCCAAATAGAGGGAAAAGGCACAGCCACAAGGCAGTAGAAAATGCAACAACAATTGAAATCATGCAGAATAGAAAATACCTTCAGAAATGGGAAAATAAACTACACTAAAAACCACAGGTAGGAAATGAAAGCCATGAAGAAAACGATTAGGAGATAATAATAAATAGGAAAACACATTCTGGCGAAGGGGAAAATAAATTAGTTACACAAAACAAGACACCTGAAAAGAAGACAACCCCAAGCGAGTGAACAAAGGAATCAAATATCCAAAGAAGCCAACAAACAAGAGAATAAAGAATAGTAAGTTGGCCAAAGAACCACCTAATTCAAATAGACAATGCTTAGAAAAAACCCAGAAAGAACCAACAAAAAAACCCTGACAGAAATCAAACAGAAAAATCATTAAGAAAGTCCAAACTTGCAAGGAGATAAGGATAAACAGAAGATAACAGACACTCTCTTGGCAGGTTGGAAGAAAGAGGTTACCCAGCAAGTAAGCAACTCCAAAGGCACCATAGACAAGAAGGACAACCCATAGCTTGCTGATCAGGATCAATCAACAACCAAGATGAAAATTAACAACAAATTGAAAAAAATACCCCCCAATGCAAATATACAAAACAAAAGTAAAGTCCGAAGGATAGGGAAAGGATCCAAAAGCGAGATGATGATAGCGGTCAAAAGCTAATAAAAGAGACAACAAAAGCAAAACCGCAACCATTCAATAACCTCAAAAGGTCATGATCAAGATAATCCAAAAGAAGCATAAGCTAAAATCAATTATGCGGTTGGGTAATCCGCGTCGATCGTAATGTTAGCTAAATGGGAGAAGACAGCAAATTAGGTGATCAATTGCAGCCCAGAAGCAAGCAACAAAGTTAGACAAGATAAAAACAACCAAAAAATAGCCAAAAATAACAAGGTTAGCCTACAAATAGATATTAATTACAACAAAGGAAGTGTTGATTCTGCCCATACAAGAAGGGAAGAGGGGATTAGCAATTACCATGACAAAAACCCCAGAGTGCATGACAAAAGGCCCAAAAATCCAACAATCAACATTAAAACATCAATAAATATTGCATCCAACATAATAAACACTAGGAAGTAACATTGATACAACATAGGTTACTAAGTGGTTCCAAGCAGTTTCATCTTTGATAACCAGCAAGACACAAAATTTAATGCCAGCAGCTAATCCCACAGCATCACTAAAATTGAAATCCGGAGGTAATTCCAATCCATAATAAGGAGAAGAATATCATATAAGTTAGGATCAGCTGTAAAGTTGAACAGAGGGATATCTATTAAGCATTGATGCATGGATCTCAGATTATAATTCCATAAAAAGGAAAGAAATATGTCCCTATTGATCAAAAAATATAGCATCAACAAATAGAGCATTAAGTAGTATATATCTTTCCAGCAATGAGTAATCCCCTTATCATTAACAATGGAGGAAACATTGATAGTAAGACCCCAATCAAGATTGGGGATAGTAAACCAACAGCAGATGTTACACAACTCAACAATTGACCAAGTGGGAGTATTAGGATGATGCATCAGCAAATTTGAGAGGTACAGCAACACTTTATCAGTGTATGTAACAAAAGCAGGAAGCCCCCAATTAAAGAAAATGCAATTAAACCTACATCACATGTCATAGAAATTAAAATAGCAAGTAGTATCTGGGTGAAACATCAGCAAAAACCAAGAGAATAACAACACTGAATATAAAATGGGCATTCAGTTAAACAGATATTGAACCAGATCAATCCCATAGGTTAGATTAATATCTGAGATAAGGGAGCCTAATATTGTCCAAATTAACCAAACCACGCAAATGTTTTGGTAGGGTGAATTGATCAAAGAAGATTATACCATCCAATCTAGCTCCCAGTTGGCAAGTAATCACATGCATTACCCTCATGCCATACATGAGTGATGTTAAAATTAAATTGGGTAAGAAGAACTCTAGTTTGCTTGAGAAGGTAGTACAATTCAGTGTTGCTCATTTTTGTGGAAGTCAAAAGATCAATCAGTAGAAGGGCATTTACCTCAATCCAAATATTGAGCCAACCATTTTTAAAGCAAATCTCAAGAGCTTTGTACACTACCATAAGCTCAGCAAAAGGAACATTGCAAGAATTAAGGGGGTAAGCAAAAGCACATAGGACTTTACCATTAAGATTTCTAAAAATGCCACCACAACCTAAACCTTTATGAGAGAGAGCCATCGGTGTTAATTTTAATAGTATGATCATGAGGTTTTACCTAATAAACAATCTTGTCATTTATGTAGGGTTGATCGGTAAGTTAAGACCCAGTTTATTAACAAATTTACAACCTTTGAATGCATGAATGAGATTGGCATTAAACAAGTCATGAATTTTGTTTTTAATTCTAGCAATTATCCTCATGTGGTTCATGGGGATCTCATGATATTTTGCATCATTTATGTCCAACCATATGAACCAAATAAGAGTGATAGCAGTTATGACTTTAATGTGACCTTTAATAGTGTTGTCAAAATAAACTTCAAGAAGTTGATATAAAGTTAGGGAGCCATTGAAAATGAAAATGTTAAAGAGATCATCATACCAAATCCAAAGTTTAGAAGCAATGGCCCTGTTAACAAAGACATGATTCACATTCTCAATGTGAAAGTAGCATTGACATTTTAAAGGTAATTGAAAACCTTTACCCCACAACAAGGAGTCAACAAGGATGAAGTTTTTCAAAATATGCCAAGTAAGAATAGAATAAGAAGTAGGGATAGTGTTATTCCAAAGTTTGAGAAACACATTGGAAGAATCATGAGTTTCTTTAATGTGAAGCCAAACATTTTTAAAGTTGAAATCACCATTCTATGAGAGCTTAAAAAGGATCTGATCTTGATTGGTAAGAATGATAGGAATATTAGTAAGTTTGTTCAAGAGAAAAGAAGGAATATAATCGGTAAACTACTTATTATTTCACATATTATTACGCGAAAGATTTCACTTTAATAGTAGCAGTGGAATGGGTAGAGATTAAGTCATCAATGGACCCACATCCACTCAATTATCTTGCCAAGAAGGAGGAGAGTTAATCCCAAAAAATTAAGGATTTTGCATCCCATTTGACGGAACAAAGTCTTTTCCAAACAGAAGAATCTCTCACTTTATAGGGATAAATGAGGGGGTGCTTACCATGATAATATTTAACAGTCATGAAATTATCCCAAAGACTATTGTTACTCCTCAAATTCCATCAGAGTTTAAAGGAAAAGGCAGTGATAGCTTCTTTCATTGTCTTACATCCAAGACCACCTTCAGTGAGAGTGCCACACCTTTTAAACCAAGAGGTCCAGTGCATTCTTTTAGAGGGGTTATTAGAGCCCCAGAAAATTTTTTTAAGGCTCAATTACATTAATGATAGAAATGGTCGGACAATGGTTTGGATGAGATATAAAGGAATGGAATTAAGAGTGCTCTTAATCAAGGTGAGCCTACCGAAGAGAGTAAATGAAATTCCCAAATAGAAATTTTATTAGAGATTTTCGATAAGATCATCAAAAGATGAGATCTTTTGACCTTTAAAAGCGAGCAAGATAATTAATAGGAAGTTGATGTTGCTGAAAATTAGTAATCCTAGAGATTTGGTTGAGCCTATTGGTAGGGATTTTAGCAGAAGGAATGGAACAACATTTTCCTTCATTGAGAAAGTGACCACTTTCTTTGCCAAATCAATTTAAAAGGTTTTTAATAGTTTTAATGTGCTGAATAGAGGCATTGCAAAAGATTATAAAATCATCAGCAAAATTGAGATGAGAAACAGGGAGACCACCATGAGTTTTAAAAAACATGGTAGGATTTTTATTGAAAGATCATTCAGGCTCCTCGAAAGATATTCAACAATAATAATAAAAAGAGAGGGTGAAAGGGGTCTCCTTGTCTCAAGCCATGCCTTGAAGTAAAGAAACTTAGGGACTCACCATTCATAATAATAGAGAACCAAACTTTGGTAACATAATTTTTGATGAGGCGGATGAAATTATTAGAAAACTCAAACAAATGTAAGATTTGAAAGTTGAAATCCCACAAGAGGTTATCAAAAGCTTTAGAGATGTCCTGTTTGAGGAGGATGTTGCCACCTCTAGTAGGAACATCAATGTCATGAACCAGCTCTTGGGCTAGAAGGATAGATATAGCTCTATTTTAATGAAAGTTTGGTTAGGAGAAATAATTTTGGGGCGACAAACTTATCCTTATTAATTAATTTAGCAATGAGTTTTTTGAAAGAAGGTGCAAAGGCGATAGGTCTAAAATCTCCCAAGAATCGGGTATTAGTTTTGGGAATGAGGACAATTGAAGTGCTAGAAAAGTATCTAGTAAAGGCACCAAAGAAGTCAACAATAGCATCAACAAGGCCAGACTTAATAAAAGGCCAACAATGCTAAAAGAAATGGGTCGTATAGCCATCAAGGCCAGTAACAGAGTTAGTGTTCATGGTATTGAGAGTACTACTAATCTCAACTTCTGTAGGATGCAATGTGAGTAAATGATTTTCATCATTAGTAATCATAGAGGGGATCAGGTGTGTGTTGGAGAGGGCTTCTAAGGGAGGGTTGATGTTTAATAAATTTTGAAAATGTTGTATGACAGAATCTTTAATTTTATTATTATCGGTGATCCATTCAGTTAATATTTTGATTTTTTGAATAGAGTTTAAGGCTTTCCTTTTTTTGAAAAGAGCATGGAAATACCTTGTATTTATCACCATTACAATATGTTTGCTAGCGACCTTTTTGCCGGTAGGTTTCCTCCATATTCTAATAATTTATCAAGTTATCTTTAGCAGTGTTCAACTCATCAAGCTTACTAGGATCAGTTAAGACTGCATCTTCAAGGGAGCAAACTAATTGTTCCGTAATTTTGAGATTGGCAAAAAGATTTTTAAAATGATGCTTATTTCACCAATTTAGGTTTTATTTAAGTCTTTTGAGCTTAAGCCAAAGCTGAATCATGCCTTTAATAGAATTGTCCGGGTGAATTGGGGCCATCCAATTAATGGAAACAACATTAATGAAATCATGATGTTGGGTCCACATATTTTGGAATCTAAAAGGAGTAGGTGAGGAAAGATTACTGGAACAAGTTTTGATAGAGATCAAAAGTGGAGCATGGTTAGACAAAGTTCTGCTCAAATGCTTAATAGAAGTGAGGGGCCATTAATTGATCCAATTGGAATTAAAGAGGGTCCTATCAAGCCACTGCAAAGTCTAGAGTTATGCCACATATAGTCGAAGCCAGAAAAACCAATATCAATCAGGTTGCAATCGAGGATCATATTAAAGAAATCTTCCATGGAATGGATGTTAGGAGAGCAGCCTCCCCTCCTTTTTAAGGAAGCGATAATAGTGTTGAAATCACCCCCAACCAACCAGGGTTTGTTAATCGAGGAGGCAAAGGTTCTTAAGTGATCCCAAAGGATGTTCCTACCAGCTCTATTACAAGAAGCATAGATAAAGGAACCAAGAGAAAAAATTCACCCAATGAGATTTGAACATTAACCAATTGTTGAGATCATCAAGGATAGAAATGTTGATTTAATTATTCCAAAACACCAAATTTATATTATTATAAAAGAAATTTTGAAAGCCAAGCATTCTAGCAACATGGGTGATCTTAGAAGAGTGAATGAATGGCTCAATAAGTAAGGTTATGTTATGAGTGCGATAAAGGCTCTAACATGATTGCAGTGAGAGTCCCAATACCCGAACATTCCAAATAAGAAAATTGATCATAATAAGGTGGAAGGAAAAGAAAGAGATAATGAAAAAATTGAAGGAGAAGAAAAGAGAGCATGAAGCAATTATTTGTTGGGAAGTTAGAGAAGATCAGTGGTTCTAGTGGAGCTATTAGTGAACATTCTAGCTTTAAGAGATTTTTTTTAACAGTTTGAAAAGGCCTATCTATGTCCAATGTATCTCCATCGAAGGGAGTGGTTGGTGATATTCAAAATAGGGAGTATCTCAAAGCATTCTAATGGTGATTTCTCCTTCTTGTATCGAGTTAGGTTGAGAAATTGAATTAGCATGGATATCACTCGGGGTAATAGAAGGAGAGGTTGTGACACCATTAATAGCACAAATTTCATTCTCATTTCCATGATGATTATTCATATTTTTTGTCACCACCAAAGTATCAACATTTTAGAACAATTCGAATTAGTTTTGAGATTTTGATCCAACTTGAGATTCCCATTCAAATCACCATTATGATTCATATGAGTCAAGGGATTGTCTTGTGATGCCAAATTATTACAAGTAGGGTAATGTTAATTAAGTTATCATTAGTTTCCTCACAAACCTCAATATCATTATTTTTACCGGGCTCAGTTGTTCTCCAATAGGCAAATCGTAGATAGTAAAGGGTAGGGGTAGGAGGGTGAGTTCCATTTTGAGTAGCTTTAGGCACATAAGCAAACTTATTAGTTTTCATTTCCTAGAGTGGGATTAGGATCGATAATTTATTCTTTTTTAAGAGGGTGTAACACAAAGCATTGAGTGATCATGACCATGGATCTTACAATGTGTGCAAAAATAGGGAAATTTTCAAATTCCACTTTGATTATACCCAAATTTTTTTGATCCAAACTTCTTTAGGTACTTTTGGTAATATCAATCTCAACCAGCAAGCGATGGTGAGATCTCACGACGGTGGCTTGATCAATTTGAAGGGGCTTACCAAAGAGAGCCCCAACCGCAAATAGGACTTGATGGGTAACATAATGTATCCTCATGTTTGGAAAGGCTAGCCATAAAGGAACAATAGGGGATTCCTCTTTGACATCAAAAAGAGGTGACCATTTCAAAACCTCATTTGACAATTGTACACAAGTAGGGATGAAAAAAGACTCTTGAGTAGTCTAAATCATTCGATAGCTGAATAAGGATATGCTTAAAATTGATCAACCCGATAGTGAAAACTCTTGAAAGCTTTAGGCTGTGAAAGAAGGATCAGATATTGTCAAGAGTCGGGCGACGTAAGGAAAATTTTCCAACTAATGAAAATTCAAAGGGCTTTACTAATTTTTCCACATCAAGATCCACATTACGCATTCCATGGAAGGAAGTTGAGATTAAGTTTGAAACATTAGAGCAAGTGTTCTTACGAGATAATGTCCTTGAAAGGACTTAACTGATGATGGATGAAGCTGGATCCAAATTACCTTGTAGATTGAAAGGATTAGCCGATGCCTCCAAGTTCAACGAGCTTAGTTGCACAGAAAGCGGCACCTCCACCATTGTAAGATCAAGAAAAAATCACCTAAGCGACCAAACCGAGAGCAATAAACCAGAAAATATGATCGTGGTAGGCCAACGAGCGGCCAAACCATAAGAAAAATGAAAGGGAACACAAAATTGCTAGAGAGAGCCACAGCTGAGAGGAGAGAGAGGGGGGTTTAGGTTAATATAGGGGTTTAGGGCTTATGGTTGGCTTAGGGTTTAGGGTTAGTTTAGGGTTTACAGTCTAGGCTTTAGGGTTTAGGGTTTATGGTTTATGGTTTAGGCTTTAGGGTTTAAGGTTTTTAGGGTTTAGGGTTTATGGTTTAAAGTTAGTTTAGGGATTAGGGTTTAGGGTTTTAGGGTTTAGGGTTAGGGTTAGGGTATAGGGTTTATGGTTTAGGATTCAGGGTTTAGGGTTTAGGGTTAGTTTAGGGTTTAGGGTTTAGGGTTTCAGGTTTAGGACTTAGGGTTTAGGGTTTTTTAGGGTTTAGGGATTAAAATTGTAGGTTTAGGGTTCAGGATTTAGTCTTAGTTTTAGGATTTAAGGTTTAGGGTCTAGGGTTTATGGTTTAGGTTTTTTTTAAATTAGGTAAACTAGTAGGTTTAGGCCTTTTTTTAGTTTATTTTTTAATTTATTTTAGTTTTTTAAATAATTTCTTTTGTTTAGGTTTACTTTTTATTTTTATTTAGTTTATTTTATTTACTTTAGGTTTATTTATTTTTGCTTAGGTTTTATATTTTAGTTTATTATTTAGGTTTAGGTTTAGGTTTATGTTTATTTTTTTAGTTTAGTTTAATTTTTACTTTATTTTTAAGGTTTAGGTTTTATTTTTTATTTTTAGGTTTATGTTTAGGTTTTTATTTTATTTTTTTAGGTTTAGGTTTGAGTTTTTATTTTTAGGTTTATTTTTAAGTTTTATTTTTTAGTTTAGGTTTAGTTTTAGTTTTGGTTTATTTTATTTTATTTTATTTAGGGTTTAGGATTGGTTTTAGGTTTAGGTTTAGGTTTTATTTATATTAGTTTAGGTTTAGGTTTTTTTAAGTTTAAGGTTTAGGATTTTTTATTTATTTTTAGGTTATATTTTTAATTTTAACTTTTAGGTTTAGGTTTTTATTTAATTTTATTTTAGGTTTATTTTATTTTTATTATTTGTTTAGTTTTTATTTTATATTTGTTTAGGTTTATTTATTTATTTTATTTTTAGGTTTTATTTAGTTTAGGTTTAGGTTTTTAGCTTTTGATGGTTTAGGGTTTAAGGTTTAGTGTTGAGGTTTTAGATTTTTTTATTTTAGGTTTATTTTTAGGTTTTATTTTTGAAGTTTATGTTTAGTTTTAGTTTATTTTAGGTTTAGGTTCTATTTATTTTAGGTTAGTTTATTTTAGTTTAGGTTTAGGTTTATTTTTTATTTTATTTTATTTTTATTTTTAGTTTAGGGTTTGGGTTTTATTTTTTATTTATTTTTAAGTTTATTTTTTAGGTTTAGGTTTTTATTTTATTTTTGTTTTGGTTTATTTTATTTTTATTTTATATTTAATTTTATTTAGGTTTTTTATTCTTAGGTTTATTTTAATTTTTAGATTAGTTTAGGTTTTTATTTATTTTATTTTAATTTTTTTATTTATAGGTTTAGGTTTATGTTTTTGTTTAGGTATTTACTTAGATTTTTATATAATTTATTTATTTTTTATTTAGATTTAGGTTTATTTAATTATTTTAATTTTAGGTTTTATTTAACTTAGGTTTAGGTTTTTTTCTTTCTAGGGTTTAGGGTTTAAGGTTTTGCATTTATGGTTTAGGATTTAGGGTTTTAAGGTTTAGGGTTTTAGGGTTTAGTGCTTCGGGTTAGAGTTTAGTGTTTAGGGTTTAAGGTTAGAGTTTAGGGTTTAGGGTTTTTAGGGTTTAGGGTTTAGGTTTTAGGGTTAGGGTTTAGGGTTAGTTTAGGGTTTAGGGTTTATGATTTAGGGTTAATTTAGGGTTTAGGGTTTAGGGTTTTATAATTTTGGATTTAGCATTTAGGGTTTAGGTTTAGGTTTGGGTTAGGGTTTAGGGTTTAGGGTTTAGGGTTTTGGGTTTTGTATTTTAAGGTTTATGCTTTTAGGTTTAGAGTTTAGGGTCTTTAGGATTTAGGGTTTAGGGTTTAGATTTTAGGTTTAGGGTTCAGGTTATAGGTTAGTGTTTAGGTTTTTTAGTTATTTTTTTGATAGAGAATAAATTCATATTCAACATTGACTTTTTTTTATTTCATCAACCATGTAACACACCAAGTATTCCAAGACACATGTGACGATAGAGACAAAAAATGAGCATGCATAGAGCAAATCAAAAACCTTAGATAACTAGAACCATCTCTACTATAAAAAATAGTTCCATAAGCATTAGATCGGATTGGTCATTCTTCAGTTTCTCCAGTTCCCATCAAAACCACCCTAGCCTCTCGAGGAGCGGGATCCACCATCATATCCCTAATCTCTCCCTCCGCCACTACCACGGTTGTAACCTCCATCGCTCCTCCCGCTTCCATAACCACCACTACTCTGACAACCAACTCCATATCCACCAGCACCTCGAGATCCCCACCACCACTGTGATAACCACCGCCTCCACCTTTGCCTCCATCGCCAAATCTAGACTGAGCTTGGTTGACGGTGATGTTCCTGGCGTCAAGGATCTGCCCATTCTTAGGGTTTAGGGTTAGGTTTTGGTTTATTAGGTTTTAGGTTTTAGGTTTATTTTTTAGCTTTTTTAGTTATTTTAGGTTTAGGTACATGATTTATGGTTTAGGGTTTAAGATTTAGGGTTTGGGGATAGGGTTTGGGATTTAGGGTTTAGGGTTTAAGGTTTAGTCTTTAGGGTTTAGGGTTTTTAGCATTTTGGGTTTAGGGTTTAGGGTATGGGGTTCACATAGGGTTTATTAGTTTAGGGATCAAGGTTTATGCTTTAGGGTTTAAGGTTAGTTTAAGGTTTAGGGTTTAGGGTTTAAGGTTAGGGTTAGGGTTTAGGGTTTAGGGTTTAAGGTTTAGGGTTTTAAGTTTAGGGTTAGTTTAGAGATTAGGTTTAAGATTTAGGGTTTAGGGTTTTAATGGTTTAGGGTTTAGGGTTGTATGTTTACGGTTGTAGGTTTAGGGTTTATGGTTTTGGGTTAGTTTTATTGTTTAGGCTTTAAGGTTTAGGGTTTAGTGTTTAGGTTTAGGGTTTAGGGTTTAGGATTTATGGTTTAGGTTTTAGGGTTTAGGGTTTTCATTTTTTTTAAAAAAAATTAAGTAAATCGGTAGGTTTAGGTTTATTTAGTTTATTTTTTATTTATTTTAGTTTATTTTAGTTTATGTTATTTGTATTTAAGTTTACTTTTTTATTTAATTTAGTTAATTTATTTTAGTTTACATTTTTTTTAGTTTATTTTTAGGCTTAGGTTTAAGTTTATGTTTATTTTTAGTTTAGTTTTATTTTTATTTTAGTTTTTAAGTTTAGGTTTTATTTTTTATTTTTAATTTAATTTTTATGTTTTTATTTTATTTTTTAGGTTTAGGTTTTAGGTTTTTATTTTAGTATTATTTTTAGATTTTTTTTTAGTTTAGGTTTAGGTTTATTTTTAGATTATTTTATTTAGTTTAGGGTTTAGGTTTAGTTTATTTTAGGTTTAGGTTTAGGTTTTATTTATTTTAGTTTAATTTATTTTAGTTTTGGTTTATATTTATTTTATTGTGTTTATTATATGTTTAGTTTTTTTTTAGTTTAGGGTTTAGGTTTTTTTTATGGTTTTATTTTTAAGTTTAATTTTTAGGTTTAGGTTTTTATTTAGTTTTTATTTTATTTAGGATTTTTTGCCACCATCCTTTAAGATCTTTGATGGTAGTGGGAACAGACGATAATACATTGCACACTTTAGAGCCAGTTGTTGCAACATCGGTGGCTACAACACACTCATCTTCTGCTTTTTTATTAGCAGTCTGTTAGGTGTTGTATTTGATTGGTACGCCGAATTGTCCAACGGTTCGGTGAAGACTTTTGCAGAGTTGGACCACCTCTTCATCAAGAAGTTTGCTGGAGCTCAGCAGAGCGTGATTGTAGGTGACCTCATTATAGGCAAATAGAAACTCAACGAATCCCTTGTTCATTATATTCTCATGTGGTGCAACCTGAGCATGAATTGCGAACCACAGTTGTCCGAACAACAAGCCATTGAAATTCTTCTCAAGATTGTCCATGGCCCAGTCACCTTCTTGCTTAAGGGCTTTACCATCAAAACTTTCGAGAAATTAGTCAACAAGGAGGCTAGCCTATAATAGGAAACCAAACAGTTGCCCATTCTCGACCAATCATCTAAGCCCAAGCAGTAGAACGTGTTTGATTAGAAGCCAGGGATAGTTGTGTCAATGGGAGAGGGAAGCGACTAGCGAGTTGTATGATGAGAGTACAAGCCTCTTTTCCACCTTCTCTTCCACCGTCGACCATCATCATGCCGACCCTTGCGCCTCACCATAATCACCATTTCCACCACCTCAGCAGCCTACCCAGCAGTGGTATTCATATCCACGCCAGGTAGCTACTTTCCACCTACTCTTGTCGATATATTGAATAAGTCATATTCATTCAAGAGGGAGGTAGTTAGGAAAATCTTTATGAATCTCTTAAAGAAACCTAACTTTTAGTTACAAGAGCCTAAGAGGCCGGAGGAAGTGGGCAAGAGCGATGATCCTAGCTATTTCCCCTACGATGAATGTTAGGCCATGTATTAGAGGATTGTATCACTTTTAAGGACTAGTTTGAGTGCAGCTACAAGTTGAGAGCCATAGTTATCCCTAAGGAATACTTATTAGAACAAATATCCAGTTCTGTTATACTAATCCTTGGGGATACTTACGATCCTCTTAAGATCAAAGAGGGTTAGGATATCTCCCTATCTAGAACTTCTAAGAAGATCATTTCTAAGATCAAGAAGCTTTCCTTGCAGGTGCTTGAAGTAGCTCAAACCTCCAACACCAAGAAAGGTTTACTAGTTACAAAAGTTAACTCGAGGAGGGTGATAGCCCACCAGTAGTAGCAACTCACCATACTTCCTCGGGATAGTCCAATAGCGTAGCCACCGTCTGAGTCCAGTACTCCAACCACTATTGCAGCTACCACCTCTTCTACTAACTCCTCTTCTACCAACAAGAGCGTTGATCTGTGGATAAGGGCATTAAATCTCCTACAACTTACTTTACTTGATTTCTATCATGTGCTTCCACCCAAAAATAAATTAATGAAGAAAGCTAATTCTACTTATATATTATCTACTTCTGATGCTCTTGATTTTTTCCTATTGAAAGCTCTTCAAGTCTAAATAAAAATAATAGCTCTAGTAGTTTAGATCTTTTCCTTTCTGATTCAGAGTTGGACTAACCTTCTCTGAATCAATCGGGTTCACCTCTTGAGATTAACTTGGAGACAACTGATTTTGGGGATCCCATAGGAGAAGCTGTAGGTATGCCCGATGAGAAGGTAGAACTTTCCACAAGCTCATCATTCCAAGAAGTCAACCTACATAGTGGCAAGTTTCTACCTCAAAGGGTAGCACCTCAGGATAAGGGTAAGTAAGTCATTGGTTCTAGTGAACAGATAGCCCCTCCATAGGATGCTCCACCCATAGATATGCTTATGGAGGACAAGGCTAGAGTTGATTACAATATCCTAGCTCACCTTAGAAAGTTTCCAGGTAAGTTAAGCATATATGATGCCCTTATCTTATCTAAAGAGATGAGAGAATATCTGATCAAAGCCTTACTTGATCTAGAGAAATGCTTAGCTCAGTTGACCACTACTAAAGAGGAGGCATGCCATTCGTAGGACATCTTAGGAGTTACATTCAGCATTGAAGACTTATCCCTAGGGATGACCGAGCACAACTGCCTCTTTACATTACAGTGGATGTTGGTAGATACAGGCTTTCCTTAAAAGTTTTGGTTTACCTAGGTGTATCAATCAACATTATGAGTTTAAGAGCCCTTGCCTACTTGAGGATCAAGATCTCCAAACTCCAAAATAAAATGATGATATTGAGAGGATTCAATGAATAAGGCAAGAGGGCCTTGTGGTGTTTATTTTGGATGTAAGGGCGAGGGGGGAGAGGGAGGAGGGGGGTGGTACTTTTTGAGGTGATCAGGTATAACATTGAAGTATGATGTACTATCTCAAAAGAAAAGATTGGGGCATCACCCTACAATGGACCTCATCACATAATAATGACTCCTAAGGCATGATGGGTCTTCGAATGTACTAGAGATTTTTCCTGTACTTTACATGGATGAATAAAGTAGGGTTTATATTAAACTGGTTCTTAAGTTTCCTATGGAGGAAAGCCTCAATAGATAATTACATCTTAGGAAAGGAAATTTCTAAAGAATACTCTTGATTAAAGTAGATAATTATCATCTCCAAGATTTCAAGCTTAGACTATCAAAAGATTGGTTATATTTCTAAAATCAATTGGGAAAGTTCAAGGAGAAGACTTATTTTTGGAGTCCAAATAAAATAAGTAGGAAATGCTCAAGATACTAGGAAGTTTAGTGGCCATTACAATCTATCCTATGGTTGGGCTTTATAATATTGAAGTTGAGTAGATTTATATGTTTTGAGTTGAAATTTAATTAGATTACTAGGGCTTATAATCCACCAACATAAAGTTATGAGAATGCCTAAGCGGTGAGGATTTATGCTCGTAGTCCGAAGGAAATAGCTACCTTGGATCCTAAATCTAAGGAGCTTTAGTATGTGCTAAAGCATGAACTAAATCTAAGCAATAGGTGGACATAAGGGTTTACCTCCACAAGAGAGGATAATTAATTCGACTTCTAGACTTATAACCTCTTGGAATGGTTGCCAGCTAACTCCTCCTATGATTTTAAAACCATGTAGTTTGGTCTTATAAATTACAAGATAGCTAGGGTAGTTAGTTAATTAGAAAGAGACAAAGTCCTAAACTCACTCCCTAAGAGACTAGAGCATGAGTGGTATGAGCATATGACTTAATCTATAGATGCAAAATCTTTTCAAATTTCTTTCATTTTAGACACATCATTTTGATGGAGGCTTTAAGATTTCTTATGCCTAAATGCATGATGAAATAGGTTATGGGTCAAATCAATTGGAAGAAGGTGTTCTCCATCACAAGGGATTCCTTCACAGTTCAAGCATTCCTTTATTGTGCAAGGATGTAGATCTTTCATGTTCAAGAGAGAAAGAATATGCATGCATGATGTGAAACATAAAACCATACAACTAAGGGGTTGCAAAATATTTAATTATCTTACTTATGTCTTAGGGTTTATTATGAGGTTATGAGTTGTTTAACCTTTAGTTATGAGTGATTAGTTGGATAGTAAAGTTATTTTTATCCTAAGAACCTAATCGTATCCAAGCCAGACATTAAAGCATTAATCATTTAAGAAACTATGAAAAGCATGTCATCCTAATGCACAATGTAAACATAACATCAAACAATTTTATAAACTATCTAAAATAATAATTGGCCGGTGCGGTCAGGTACTAACGTACAACCCAAAGAGAGAAAAGATGGGTAGCCGAGCTCTACCCTTATACAACCTAGAATATGAAAGAATAATTATAATTGTATTAAATGTTATGGGGGACTTCTTTCTTCATGTCTACAATTCTGATTTGGTTCCTTCTTTAATTTGGATGGTTCTTGCTTCAAATGTATCACAGGGCACCCCAAGACAAAGCCTTCTGGCCACTGCTCATCCTAATTCCCCATAGCACTAATCCTAATTCTTATTGCAAAAATTACATTTATGTGAGAAAAGTAAATCTAACTATACCTGCAAAATAGTGGTTAGCTAAATATACATATAATCCCAAGCAGTTGTATTTATAATTTGGACTTAACACCATACACATGGGTAACTAAGCCCACCTATCCTAACTTGGATTATGCTTAAGGATTTAAGCAACATGTAAAAATAGCATTCAAATTTATTTTTAAGCATCCCTTAAGCATAATCCCCTACAAAAAACATGATTAGGCTAATATTGGTATATCATCTAGCCTACAAAGCTTACAACCTAACATCTAATCTAAAATAATGCATCAAAAAACAAAGCATACATCACATCATACACCATCCTAACTTAAAGCTAGAATTGGTGACTTAATTATAACGTGTGTATTAAGGCTTTTGTGGTAAGTCTTGTTAGGCATTAGTGTTGTATTTTCTAAGTGTAGAAGGATTCAATTTAACATGAAAGGTTGATTTCACTTGAAGTCATTTAATTGATTTGACTATTTTAATTTATGTTTTCTTTTGTTTCATTTGATTACACTTAGCAACTAAGTGTTATAAACAGATGAAAAGAGGATTGCCCTCTTTCATCCCTACCTTAAGTATCTTTTTAAAGTATATTAATTTGATTTAGTTCTCTTTAGTGAATGACTTATTAAATGATTTAATTAATCCTAAGTTTAGGTTCAATTTAAATAATCCTATTCAAAATGAAAGGCATCTTAAGATTAATTTAATTGATATTCTACAACATGACATATATTAAATCATTCTTTTCCATCACATGTAACATGCATATGATTTAATCCTAAGTGTATCTTCACATGCAACATATTTTAGCACACTTAATGATGAATGTATATGTATCTTTAGAATTTATATTTTATTTGATTGAATTATTTAAACATAATAATTTAAAACTTTTTCCAAATTCTTATACAAAAAGGGCATAAGAATGAAATTAAATAGGCATGTGCCATTGTTAAACCAGGGAAGTGAGGTAATCAAATGACCTGCTTGGAGCTAACTAAAGCCTCATATTCTCGAGATGTCTAGACTATATACCCATTTGCATTCAAACATATAAAAATTCATTTACATGAACATAGGAAGTAAGCTCCAAATCATATGGATATTTAATTCAACCACTTACTTAATTATGAATTCATGTAATTTTAATGTAAAATGGGATTTTAATTTACTAATCACATATACCTATACATGTACAAAGATATAGGCATGTGTTAAGCCGGAAAGTGAGGTAATCAAATGACTTCGTTGGGGCTAACTAAAGCATCATATTCCCAGGATGTCTAGACTATAAACTTGCTTTTCTTGGACACACATGGATGTATAAATAAATGAGGAAAAGAAAACCATGCAAAAATTGTATATTTTTTATCTAATCATTTATATATATGAATTAAAACTCTATCCAAATTCTAATATTGAAATACATAAGAATGAAATAAAATGGGTATGTGTCATTGTTAAACCAGAGAAGTGAGGTAATCAAATGACCTTTTTATGGCTAGCTAAAGCCTCATGTTCCCAAGATTTCTAGACTATATACCCATTATCATTCAATCTTATATAAATCAACACATGAATAGAGGAAAGAGAACTCAACATGCATACACTTAAGCTATAAGCACATGCATTTCGTATGTATTTATAACTATCATCTTAACACATGTTATTATTCATTTATAAAATTTTCAAAAATACATTTGGATTTAATAGTGATAATAGCAATGCATATATTAAATTAAATCCAGACATGCAAGCTTACAAAAAGGAAATCCATTTTATTTTACTTGATTTTAAAAAGATGGATGCATGAGTTCAAATGACATACCAAATTTAACATTATTGGAAAGAGGACAATCAAATATAAGAATATGATTCATTCAACCAAACTAGTTCTTAAGAATAATCAAATCAAATAAGATTATTTAAAGCAAACCAAAGCTTCTTTATTAATTAAGTTTGGGATTCAATTTGATTTAAAGAGGAGAAGAGAAATCATCACTTGTTATTTCAAACTCATTCCCACTTTAGTTATTTGATTTAATTTAAGGAAATGTAATTAAGTTGATGTTATGGGTTAATTAAGTTGAACCCTTAATTAGATGAATTAATTACCATTACTTATGTCATTTAAATTAATTAACTAAATAATTATGAGCCAACATGATATGCTTGAAAAATAAACTTGTAATGACCCTAGGAAATTAAAAGGGCCTAATGCAATTGGCTCTTGATTAATAGTTAATATGATTAAGGGACTTAATTAATTACTCTTATAGTTTTCCCACCCATGTGGACTAATGATAATTTCATTAAACTCCTTTAGGTTATTAAACACTAAAAGATCTACCCCATAATTTAATTAATTAAGGTCTGATGTGATTATGATTTCAATTTGATTAAGTGATTTAATTAATTAATTAAATGTTAATTAATTTTATTTTAAAACAAGGTGAAATGAACATAGGGAAATGGGTCTCAACTCTATTCCTTAGTTCACTTACAGTTGAACAATGATTAATAAACTTAATTAACCAATTTATTACTATTCATGGGATTAATTAATCATTAATTAACTTAAAAGAGTAGTTAAGGTTTAATTAGTAAATTTTCCTAATAAAGTGAGTAATAAATCCCAAGAAAATTATAGGAAGAAGAGGTCATCCCATTAATTTAACCCACAAAATTTGGGATTAATTGCTCAAGTAATTAAGGAGTAATTTAGCTAATAAATTTTGTAAATAAACCTTAATTAAACCTTAATTACTATTCAAAATTAGTTAAGATCATTTTAATTAATTATCCATGAAATACCTTTATTTATTTGCACTTTTTATTTCTCTATGATTTTTAATTATTTTTAGAATTTTAGCCATTAAAAATGATTAATTATGCCTAATTAAAACCTAATCCTATTGGCACCACGTGGCGCGCTGATAAGACGCGCTTTCCATGTGGCACCGCTTGATTGGTTACTTAAAACTTATCTAACTTAGAACCTACGTGGTGGAGGAGGATGCACTTTCTAGTCCACTGTCCGATCTAAGATCGAATGGCTACAATTAATCGCACAACGTAATAGGACTAAATTAGATCGATCTAGTGGATCTAATAATGACTGTCTATTTTGATTAAGCATAACAGACAGTGCATGATCTAACATTGTGAGACTGATAAAGAATGGTGTCCGTCCACCATTGCTTACTTGATCTGAGCTTACCTGAGCTCGGATCAACTCTAAAAGGATCCCACACCTTGATGACATCAATCGGAGGGGATCAAATAATTAAGATCACACGAGATGCAAGTTTTCTTCAAAAAGATCCAACCCATTTTTTCCTAAGGAATAGTTTTATAAGCATACCTTACTAGAGCATAAGACCAGTGGCTCAAACAATTAAGGAAGCTTCATGTAGTGGAGATGAAGCCCTGTTGAGCACCAATTGGATCAATTCCTTGTCGTTCACTCAAAAGGCCATGAACTAATGATTTTGAGCTTGACTTTGCTCGAAGTCCCACCTCTGGTGCTCAAGAAGCTTGGGAGATGATTTTTTCTTTCTTGACAAGGCCTAGGGAAGGTGTGTGCAAAGTTAATTTGAGTTTGAAAGAGAAATGGGGAAGGTAGGTAGAAAATGGGAGTGTCCTATTTCAGGACAGATGAGAATGGCATTTTCCAATCAAGGAATGATCTTGGGAGCTTAGGGGATGGCTTTAGTGGCTTATCTTGGGTAGCTAGGGATCTAAGGAATGATTTTTGTGTATGTTTGAGTGGAAACAAGGGGGTGTATACCCCCTTTCATCTTGATCAAATGGTGGGATCAAGTTTGGCTTCTAGTGGTTGTCCGACCATCTCAGGGAGTCATGGGAGGCAAGGAGGAAGAGGGGAGGCTCAGCTTGTTGGTTGAAGGTGTGGAGGTGGCTGCCAAGGATGAATCATGGGTGTCTTATGAGATTCAAATGCTCCAATGGGGAGGGTGAGGTGATTTCACCTCCCATGATTCATGGCCGACCCAACCACCCTTTGGGTCATGTTGGGCAATATCCTAGGTGCCTAGGTGGACCATTAGGAGAGTACTAAGTGGCCAAGGAATAAAAACAACCACTTACATGGGTGATTTGTCTCATTTGATGCCCTTGACCCAGGGGTAGGATGATCATTTAGCATTGGATATTATTTGGACAGATTTAAAATGAGCCAAAAGTGGTTAGCCCAAATTTCAAGTTAGTTGTAATTGATTTGGTTAGGTTTGGCTCAATTTGACTCATTTAGGTCAAAGTGGGCTAAGTTGGGTCAAGTTCATATGATCATTTGTAATATTTTGGTTTAATTGGTTTGGTTTAGTTTAGCTTAGATTTAATTTTGGCTAATTTAAATTCATTTGTGTCAAATGTGTTAAGTTGACCAATTTGACCAAATTGGCTAAATTGGCTTAGCTTTGGTGTTGATTTGGGTTTAGTTGACCAATTAAATATGATTGTAGGCTTCAGTTTTAATTAATTTGGATTTGGTTATATTTAGGCCATTTTGAACCTTTAGGTCAATTTGGGCTAAGTAAGTCAATTAGGTTCAATTGGATCCAAACATTGCTTTGGTCACGTTCAATAAAAAATTTAGAATGAATTTGAGCTATTGATTGCAATCAATTTGGTTTATATTTTGATTTTTACCCAATTTGGTCTTTTAGGTCAGTTTGGGTCAACATGGATCAAAAGGGCCAATTGGGTTTGGTTTGACTCAATTAAAAGTCAAGTTATATTCAAATATTGATTCTAATTTGGTATGAATCATTGGTTTCAAGGGATTTAGCTTAGGTTGCAATTTGGCTAGTTCATATGGGTTAAGGGGTTGACTTGGTCAAATGACCAAGTTGACTTGGTTTTACCCAATTTGTGACAATTTATCAACCTAGGGTGATCAATAATCATGATGGGAGGTTTTTATGAGCATGGTTCAATCTAATTTAGGTAGGATTAGAAGTTGGCTCAAATAGGACAAATTGGCCACTTTATGTCAAGTGGACCAATTGGGTTTAGTTGGCTTGATTTGGGTTGATTTTGATTTAATTGAGTTTATATATATGTTTTGGGGATTGATATATAAATTCAATTGCAATTGGCTTTGGTTCAAATGGGTTTTGGTTCATTTGAACATTTCAAGTCAAAAGGGTTAAGTTGGGTTTGACTTGGGTTGATTTTGGTTTGGCTTGATGATTGTAGATTTCATTTATAGTTGTGAATATGATTGAAGGTATGATTGATTCATGAGAAAATCAATTGAATTTGGATTTTGGAATGAAGGAATTTAGCTAAGTCCATGGAGTTGAGTCATGTTGTTTAGGTTTGGTTTTTGATTTGGTTTGATTTTGATGATTTAAATGTATATTTTATTTAAATTTGTGAATATGATTAAAATATGATTTATTTTTTGAGAAAATCAATTGATTTGACTTAATTTGGATTAAGAATTGGCTAAGTCCATGGGATATGTCATATGGCTTAGGAAGGGTTTTAATTTAATTTGATTTAGTTTGATTTAGTTTTGATCATTTGAATGCAGATTTGATTTATATTTAGGAAGATGATTTAAGATATAAATTGATTATGAGAAAATCAATTGATTTTGGATTGATTTGGATTAAAATTTGGCTAAGTCCATTGGATAGGTCATATGGCTTAGGAAGGGTTACAAGTTTGGATTTGATCATAGGCTTCAATCATTTGGTTTTGGAATTTGGATTTGAATTTGATGTTTGAATTAAACTTGAGGTTTGCTTTAAGAAGGTGCACATGGATTGGATTTACATTGTAGGGTAGGTGGATTATCCTAATCCCTAAGGCATAACCTAATCCTATCATTAACCCTTCTAACTCTTTAGGCTTAGGTTAAGTGTTTACCTAATTATTATAAGTGCCTTATGACTAGTGAAGTCTTAGTGTCTAAAAAACTCATAAGTCTAAGATGAAAAGATTGAATCTATACTCCAAAAGTGAGGTCAATAGGCCTTAAGCTTCATAGTGTTACCCTTGGAGATAGATGATTGGATGACTGAAGCCAAGTTTATAGACTCAGATACATCTTTCAACGCTTTGCTTGGGAGACCATGGATACATGAGAAGAACATAGTTTCATCCTCTCTACATCAGTGTATTAAGTTTGTGAGAGGTGGGATCGTCAACTATGTTAAAGGAGATCTTAAGCCATTTACAGTTCACGTGGTCGGCATATATGAGGATGCGGCTTACTACCTCCCTCAAAATTAACAAGTCTATTCTAATAAACTTGGCCAAAGTTTAAAAATAAAAGAAAAATAAAAGAAAAATAAAAATAAAAATAAAAAGAAAGAGAAAAAGAAAAATAAAATAAAATAAAAAATGAAAAAAAATAAAAGGGAGCGGAAATAGACTTGGAGGATGAAGTGTAGTCTGACATTAGATTCCACCTATAGTTCATTACTTCATTCAAACATATGAGTTGGATGACTTGACCTCCACCATGCAAAAGAAAAGGCTAGTTCAGAGGAAATCCCAAGGGTGGAAAACCTCCTAATTGGCCACCCAATATAAGATATGTCCCACCTAATATAAGATATGTCCCAATTTTCTCTTTCATGGATGGCTCATCTAGATATAATTAAATAAAGATGGCCCTTGAATATGAAAGAAACACTGCTTTTAAAACCCTGATCAGAATCTATTGCTATAAGGTCATGCCTTTCAGCCTTAAAAATGCTAGTGCTACATACTAGTGGGCTATGACTCGAATTTTGATGAACTCATTCATCATCAAGTCGAGTGCTATGATGATGATCTCGTGGTCAAAAGTAGAAAAAAGGAAGACAATCTCTTTGACTTGAGAGTAGTTTTCAAATATTTAAGACAATTTAACTTCAAAATGAACCCTCTAAAGTGTGCATTAAGAGTAGCTTCAGATAAATTACTTGGGTTTGTTGTCCAAGATAAGGGAATCGAAATCGATCCAGACAAGATTAAGGCGATATTAGAAATGCCACCCCCTAAAAGTTTAACTCAACTCAGATCATTCAAAGGGTGGTTAGCATATCTAAGACTCTTTATATCCAACCTATCAAGAAGATTTTAGCTATTCTCAGCACTTGTCAAAAAGGATGCCAAGTTCAAATGGGATGATAAGTGTGAACATGTCTTTGAGGACATCAAGCATTACCTGATGACACCACTGGTTCTAGCAGCCCCTATCCCAAGAAAGTTGCTCATACTTTACACTGTTGCATTAGATGACTGCCTTGGTGCTTTGTTGGCCCAAGCTAATGACAAAGGAAAGGAAAATGAACTCTACTACCTTAGTCATTGTCTAATCCCTACTAAGGCTAATTATCCATTTGTTTGAGAAGAATTACCAAGCTTTAGTTTTTTTTCCCAAAAGCTACAACACTATAGTATCTCATAGCATGGCCACGCTATCTATATGGTTGGCACGATGGTCCATAATCCTCTCGTAGTTTGACATTACCTTCGTACCCCTCTGTGCGGTGAAAGGATAAGTGCTAGCAGATTTCTTAGCAGCACACCCACTTCTTGCTGACTCTTCGCTTAATGATGATCTCCCTAATGAATAAATCATGAACTTAGGAGATACTAGCATTCATCACTAGGAGATGTACTTTGATGGTGCCACTCCCTCTCAAAGAGGAGAAGAACATAATATACAATTCCAAGATAGGCAAGGGTATGAATAGTTCTCTTAACTCTAAACCACGATGTAATGAGATTATCATATCATCTGTCCAATCCTTGCACCAATACTGAAGCCAAATATGAGGCTCTTATTGCCAGTCTAGAGTTAGCTATTACTCTAAGCATCCAAAACATCAACATCTTTAAAAATTCTTAGCTAGTTATCAACCAAATCCCTATGTCTTATAAGGTTATAAAGTCCTAGCACCATCACTACCACAAGTACACCATGGAGTTGTTGGCATAAATCCCAGAGGTTGTCATTTATAAGATTCCTCGAGAAGAGCATGCCATAGCATATGATATAGCCAAGCTTGCCAAGAAGTTGGCTTGTCCAGAGGATGAATCCATATCAATAAAGGTCTAAAATAGACAAGTCTTATCTTGATATTAAACTCATCAAAAAGTATTCTCTTGAAGGGGAGGTTGCCATTGCCAAGAAGGATGAGGAGTTAGATTCAAGGCAACCATTCATGGATTACCAAAATAAAGACAAACTACCTTAAGAGAAGTCCCAAGCCCATCAGGTGTAGCAGAAAGCACTTTCCTATGCTCTTGTGGAAGGTGTCTATTACCGCGATCTTTCAATCTTATGTGGTTATATTATTTAGATAAGCACAAAGCTCATAAGATTATGACCAAGGTACACTTAGGATAATGTTGATCCAACCTATCTAGTCCGAAGATGAAAGCCAAGATCAATAATCTAGGATACTATTGGTCATCGATGATCAAAGATTGCATGGATATGGCTAGGCGATGCCACCAATGTCAAATACACAGTGTGGTCCTACACCAGCCACCCAACATTCTACATCCTACATTGGCCTCATGGCCATTCGAGTGTTGTTGTACTGACATAGTGGGTATGATTGATCCTCCTTCTTCCAAGGGACATCGATTCATCTTACCTACTACTAACTACTTTTCTAAATGTGTGAAGGTGATTCTGCTCAGAGAGGTCACAACTCAGCATGTGCTCTAATTTTTTAAGAACCATATCATAAATAGGTTCAGAGTGCCTCGATGAATTATATCTGATAATGGTACTGCATCTAAGAGCACGGAGATCAACAACTTTGCCTGGAGACATAACATAGATTGGAGATATTCTACCATCAACTATGTGAGGGAAAATGGCTTAGCAAAAGCCTTCAACAAAACTCTCATTCAAATAATGTGCTCTAATTTTCTTCTTCTATGCCCTCAACATAGACCTCTCACATGTCTTGTCCAATGCATGTGTGATCCCCTAGCAGATCTCCCTCCATGTCCTTAACATGGAATTCTCATCAAATCTTATTTCTTCTCTTATGCACACCTTTAATACTTCAACCAAAAGCCTAACAATGTATTAATTCAAATTACATCATCTTAACATTATAATCAACATTTTATGATTTTTGATGGTGCAAGCTCTAACTAACAATACAATATCATGCTAAACATATTATAGTGTGAATTAACACATTATATTATATTATAATATATGATGTTATATTATAATTTGCTATAATATAAAATATGGTCTAATATTACACATCATTAGAATAATTTAAAAGTAACAAATAACAAAATTTTCTCAAAATATGAATAATGTTCATTTTGGATGTAAAATTATTATTTTTCTTATAGAAATGGAACAAAATAGCATAATTTTTGGTGTTGCTTCTTGGTGTGTCTGTTAATTTGGCTAAATTCTTTCATCTCAACCTTCAAATTAACATATTTGTGAGTTTTAACCCAATGTATTATAACGAAAGTAAAACATACTAAAATGTACAATAACATTTAGTAACACACCACCACATTCATATATATATATATGAAGTTATATCGTTATGTACATTATATTTTAGTATGCTTTAATATAATATATTATCCTACATTACACTTTAAAATAAATCACTTTAAGCAAAAAACTTATAAAATTTGGTTGAAAAATGAACATTAATTTTGGATGCAAAATTCCATTCTTTTGATTAAATAACACACCATAGCACACCCCCAATGATGTTCCCAAAAGCTTACCTTAAATTTGGTCAAATCCCATCATCTCGACCTATAAATTAGTATTTTTATGAATTATACTAGTACAAACTCTACTACATTATACTATAACATACTAAAATATGCTAAATAACAAGTAGTAATACACAATAGTATGCTATAATGCATGATGCTACATTATGTTATGCATCCTATATTATTATACACTATAACATATTATATTATATTATATTATATTATATTGCATACACATCACAAGGGATTGCTTAAGATAAAAAATCATTAAATTAGTCTAAACAATAAAAAACTATATATTTTAGTCGTATCACTTACATATTTTAAATTCAAACAATATATTATGATGCCATGCCCTACTTATTATGAATTTGGCAAAATTCCACCATTTTAAAGTCTAAATCTACATTTTTATAAATAATGCTAGTGTAGTCTCGACTGCATGATTGTAAAATAAAAAAATAATTTAAAATCAACAGAATAATATATTATGATATATGATGCTAAACTATGCTACAACATATAATATTTATTTTGAGCATAAAGTCTTACTTTTAGACTACAAGTGGCGTAGCACACCTTTGGTAATACAACCTAATTCCCACTTTAAATTTAACAAATTTCATCATCTGATTTATTAAATCAATATTTTCATGAGTTATATTATAATAGAAAATAGGGTACAATACCATAATATACTAAAACATTTTAAAACGTCTTATAACATTCCAAAACACACCACTACATGCTCAAATATATGATGCTACATTATACTATAATATATTGTATTATAATATGATTTAAGGTTAGGGTTTAGTTCATTCAAATCTAAAATATTGAAGGGAAAGTCTCTTGAAGACATTTTCATTAGCTACCATAACTATGTTAGGATTAGGTCATCCTTTAGATCTACTCCTAATGACATATTTATCTCAAGGTGTGGCTCAGATTTAGTGTTTAGGGCTTGTGGCAGTTTAGCTGTGGCTTAGTAATAGGTTTGTTTTAGGCTTCAGGTCAGGCCTAGGCTTGTGGCCTATGGCTCAGGGTTTGTAGCCTTTGTGAGCTTCAGGCTTCAGTGCTTGTGGCTTTAGGGTTTAGTGTTTAGGGTTTAGGGTTTAGGGATAAGGTTTATTATTTATGGTTTAGGGTTTTATGGTTTAGGGTTTAGGGTTTAGGTTTAAGGTTTAGGGTTTAAGTTTTAGTTTTAGGTTTAAGGTTTTTTTTAAAGTAGAGAATAAATTCATATTCAACATTTCCTCTTTTCTATTTCATCAACCAAGTAGCACCCCAACTTATCTAAGACACAAGGGAGGACATAGATCAAAAACAAGTACCCATAGAAAAAATTAAAAACCCTAGATAAGTAAAACCGTCTCTACTGAAAAGATACATTTCCATAAGTAGTAGATTGGATCAACTATTCATCAATTTCTCTAATTCTCATCAGAACCACCCATGCCTCTCATGTAGTGGGATCCACCATCATATCACCAATCTCTCCCTCTATCACCATCATGGCTATAACCTTCATCACTCGTCCCACCTCCATAACCACTACTGCTCCAACCACCACCTCTATACCTAGTAGCACCTCCAGATCCCCCACCACCACTGTGATAACTATCACCTCTGCCCTCGTCCCCACCGCTTGATCTAGACTAGGCCTAAGTGACAGTGATGTTCCTGCCATCAAGGTTCTAACCATTCTTAGGGTTTAAGGTTAGTTTAGGGTTTGGTGTTTAAGGTTTTAGGATTAGGGCTTTGGGTTTTAGGTTTTAGGGTTTAGGTTTTAGGGTTTACGGTTTAGTGTTTAGGGTTTTAGGGTTTAAAGTTTTAGGGTTTAGGGTTTAGGGTTTAGAGTTTAAGGTTTTAGTGTTTAGGATTTAGGGTTTAGGGTTTTTGGTTTAGGGTTTAGGATTTAAGGTTTATGGTTTAAGGTTTAGGGTTTTAGGGTTTAGGGTTCTAGGTTTAGGGTTTAAGTTTTAGGGTTAGTTTTAGGGATTAGGGTTTAGTTTTTAGGGTTTATGGTTTTAGGGTTTAGGGTTTAGGGTTGTAGGTTTAGGGTTTAGGGCTTAGGGTTTAGGATTTATCATTTAGAGTTTTTTAAAATTAAGTAAACCAATAGGTATAGGTTTATTTAGTTTATTTTTTATTTATCTAAGTTTATTTTATTTTTTCTTTTTTTAGGTATATTTTTTTATTTAGTTTGGTTTATTTATTTTAGATTTATTTATTTTATATCAGGTTTTTTATTTTATTTTATTTTTTAAGTTTAGGTTTATTTTTTAAGTTTAGTTTTATTTTTATTTTATTTTATAGGTTTATGTTTAGTTTTTTATTTTTAGGTTCAAGTTTAGGTTTTTATTTTATTTTTTAAGGTTTAGATTTTAGGTTTTAATTTAGGTTTATTTTTAGGGTTTATTTTTTACTTTAGGTTTAGTTTTATTTTTAGTTTATTTTATTTTATTTTATTTAGGTTTAGGTTTAGGTTTAGGTTTAGGTTTAGTTTTTTTTTAGGTTAAGGTTTAGGGTTAGGTTTTATTTATTTTAGTTTAGTTTATTTTAGTTTAGGTTTAAGTTTATTTTATGTTTATTTTAGTTTTAAGTTTTTTAGTTGAGGGTTTAGGTTTTATTTTTTGGTTATTTTTAGGTTTATTTTTTAAGTTTAGGTTTTTATTTAGTTTTTATTTTATTTTATTTTTATTTTAGGTTTAGTTTTAATTTTATTTAAATTTTTTATTCATATGTTTATTTTATTTTTAGTTTAGTTTAGCATTTTATTTTTTTATTTTAGTTTTTTTTATTTTTATTTTATTTTCTTTTTAGGTTTAGGTTTAGCTTTTAGTTTAAGTTTTTATTTTATTTTATTTATTTTATTTTATTTAATTTTAGGTTTATTTATTTATTTTATTATTATATTTTATTTAGTTTAGGTTTAGCTTTTTAGGTTTAGGGTGTTTAAAGTTTACGATTTAGGGTTTAGTGTTTAGGCTTTAGTGTTTAGGATTTAGGGTTTAGTGTTTAGGGTTTAGGTATAGGCTTTAAGGTTTATGGTTTTGAGAGTTTAGTGTTTCGGGTTTAGGGTTAGTTTAGATTTTATGATTTATGATTTTAAGGTTTAGGGTTTAAGGTTTAGGGTTTAGGGTTAGGGTTAGGGTTCAGGGTTTAGGGTTTAGGGTTTAGGGTTAGCTTAGGATTTAAGGTTTAGGGTGTAGGGTTTACAATTTTTTAAGGTTTACGATTTAAGTTTTAGGATTTAGGGTTTAGGGTTGTAGGTTTATGGTTGTAGGTTTAGGGTTTATGGTTTAGGTTTTAGGAGTTAGGGTTTAAGGTTTAGGGTTTTTTTAATTTAAGTATGGTAGGTTTAGGTTTATTTATTTTATTTTTTATTTAATTTTGTTTATTTAATTTTTAATTTTTATTTAGGTTTTTCTTATTTTTATTTAGTTTAGTTTTATTATTTTAGGTTTATTTATTTTAGTTTTTTTTATTTTGGTTTATGTTTTAGGTAAAGGGTTATATATATGCTTATTTTTTGTTTAGTTTTATTTTTATTTCCTTTTTAAGTTTAGGTATTATTTTATATTTTTAGGTTTAGGATTAGGTTTTTATTTTGTTTTTTTAGGTTTAGGTTTTAGGTTTATGTTTAGGTTTTATTTTTTTAGTTTAGGTTTATGTTTCTTTTAAGTTTATTTTATTTTATTTAGTTTATCGTTTAAGTTTAGGTTTAAGTTTTATTTATTTTAGTTTATGTTTAGGTTTATTTTATTTTGCTTATTTTAAGTTTAGGGTTTTTTTTTAGTTTAGAGTTTGAGTTTTATTTTTTATTTATTTTTATGTTTTATTATTAGGTTTACTTTTTGGCTAAGGTTTTTATTTAAATTTTATTTTATTTTTATTTCATGTTTAATTTTTATTTTATTTTGGTTTTTTATTTTGAGGTATATTTTAATTTTTAGTTTAGTTTAGGTTTTTATTTATTTTATTTTAGTTTAGTTTTTATTTTTTTGTCTTATTTTTATGTTAAGGTTTAGGTTAAAGTTTTAGTTTAGGTTTTTATTTTATTTTTTATTTTATTTTATTTTGGTTTATGTTTTATTTATTTATTTTATTTTTAGGTTTTATTTAGTTTAAGTTTAGGTTTAGGGTTTCTGTTCTGGGTTGGGTTTAGGGTTATAGGTTGTAGGTGTGGTTTAGGGTAGGTGGGTTTAGGGCCAAAGTTCTTTTAGTTTATTTATTTTTTAATTATTACAGGTTTAGTTTATTTAGTTTATGTTTAGTTATTTTAGTTTATTTTATTTTTTATTTATTTATTTATTTATTTATTTAGTTTAGTTTATTAATTTTAAGTTTATTTATTTTAGTTTTGGTTTTTATTTTAGTTTATCTTTAGGTCACGCCAGGTTTAGGTTTATTTTTAGATTAGTATTATTTTTATTTTACTTTTTAGGTTTAGGTTTTATTTTTTATTTTTAGGTTTTGGTTTTGGTTTTTATTTTAATTATTTAGGTTTAGGTTTTAGGATTTTATTTTAGGTTTATTTTTAGGTTTTATTTTTTAGTTTATGTTTAGATTTATTTTTAGTTTATTTTATTTTATTTAGGGTTTAGATTTAGGTTTAGGTTTTGGGCTAGGTTTTATTTATCTTAGTTTATTTTAGTTTCGAATTAGGCTTATTTTATTTTTATTTTAGGTTAAGATTTTTTTCAGTTTAAGGTTTAGGTTTTTTTTTTTATTTATTTTTAAGTTTTATTTTTAGGTTTATTTTTTAGGTTTAGGTTTTTATTTAGTTTTTATTTTATTTTATTTTATTTTAAGTTTATTGTATTTTGATTTTAGGTTTAGTTTCTATTTTATTTAAGTTTTTTATTTTTTTAGTTTAGTTAAGGTTTTTATTTATTTTATTTTAGCCTATAAATAACACACTATAGCACACCCCGAATGATGTTCCCTAAAGCTTGCCTTAAATTTGGCCAAATCCCATCATCTCAGCATATAAATCAGTATTTTTATGAATTATACAAGTACAAACTCTACTACATCATCCTATAACAAACTAAAATATGCTAAACAACAAGTAGTAATACACAATAGTATGATATAATGCTTGATGTTATACTATATTATGGCATCATGTATTATAATACACTATAACAAATTATATTATATTATATTGCATATCATATTACAAGGGATTGCTTAAGATAAAAAATCATAAAATTAGTATAAACAATAAAAAACTATATATTTTAGTCACATCACTTTCATATTTTAAATTCAAACAATATATTATGATGTCATGCTCTACCTATCATGAATTTGGCCAAATTCCACCATTTTAAAGTCTAAATCAAGATTTTTATAAATAATGCTAGTGTAAGCTCAACTACATGATTGTAAACTACTAAAAGATTTTAAAATGCGTACAATAATATATTATGATATATGATGTTATACTATGTTATAACATATAATATTTATTTTGAACATAAAATCTTACTTTTTTAAACTACAAGTATGAAGCACACCTTTGGTACTACAACCTAATTCCCACTTCAAATTTAAGAAATTTTCTCATCTAATTTATTAAATCAATATTTTTGTGGTTTATATTAACATATACTATAGGGCACAATACCATAATATACTAAAACATTTCAAAATAGCTTATCATATCCAAAAATACATCACTACATGCTCAAATATATGGTGCTACATTATACTATAATAAATGGTATTATAATATGATTTAGGGTTAGGCTTTAGGGTATTCAAATCTCTAATATTCAAGGGAAACCCTCTTGGAGACATTTTCTTTAACTACCAGAACTATGTTAGGATTAGGACATTCTTTAGATCTACTTCTAATGACATCTTTATTCAAGGTTTAGGGTTTAGGGTTTAGGGTTTAGGGTTAGTTTAGGTTTTATGGTTTAGGGTTAGTTTAGGGTTTAGGGTTTAGGCTTAGTGTTTTAGGGTTTAGGGTTTAAGGTTTAGCATTTAGGGTTTAAGGTTTATGGTTTTAGTGTTTAGGGTTTTATTTAGTTCTTAGTGTTTAGTGTTTAGTGTTTAGGGCTTAGGGTTTAGGGTTTAGAGTTTAGGGTTTAAGATTTAGTGTTTAGGGTTTAGGGTTTTTAAGGTTTAGGGTTTAGGGTTTAAGATTTTTTTCAATAAAGAAGAAATTCGGATTCAACATTCTTCTTTTTGATTTCATCAACCAAGTGGCACCCCAAGTTTTTAAGACACAAGTGAGGACATAGATCAAAAATAAGCACCCATATAACAAATCAAAAACCCTAGATAAGTAGAATCATCTCTACTATAAAGACATAGTTCCATAAGTAGCAGATCAGATCGGCCAAGCTTCAGTTTCTCCAATTCTAATCAGAACCATCCCGGCCTCTCGAGTAGCGGGATCCACCATTTTATCCCCAATCTCTCCCTCCGTCACCACCATAATTTTAACCTCCTTCGCTCCTCCCGCCTTGATAACAATGACTGCTTCGACCACCACCTCCATATCCACCAGTACCCCTAGATCCCCCTCCACCATTGTGAAAATTACCGCCTTTGCCTTCGCCTCCACTTCTAGATCTAGATTGAGCCTAGTTGACGGTGATGTTCCTGCCGTCAAGGTTCTTCCCATTCTTAGGGTTTAGGGTTAGTTTAGGGTTTAGGATTGTAGGTTTAGGGTTTAGGGTTTAGGGTTTAGGGTTTAAGGTTTAGGGTTTAGGGTTTAGGGTTTAGGGTTTTAAGTTTTAGGGAGTAGTTTTAGGGGTTTGGGAGGGGGTTTATGGTTTAGGGTTTTTTTAAATTAAGTGAACTTGTAAGTTTAAGTTTATTTAGTTTATTTATTATTTATTTGAATTTTATTTTATTTTTTTATTTTTATTTAGGTTTATTTTTTATTTTTATTTATTTTAATTTTGTTTATTTTAGTTTAGGGTTTAGGGTTTAGGGTATATAGTTTAGGGTTTAAGGTTTATGGTTTAGGGTTGTACGTTTAGGGTTGTAAGTTTAGGGTTATTTTTATGGATTAGGGTTTAGGGTATTTTTTTAAATAAACTAGTAGGTTTAGATTTATTCAATTCATTTAGTTTATTTTTTATTTATTAGAGTTTGTTTTATTATTTATTTGGTTTATATTTTTTATTTAATATATTTATTTTAGGTTTATTTATTTTATTTGATTTTAATTTATTTTTATGTTTAAGTTTATTTTAGCTTTAATTTTATTTTATTTTTAGGTTTAGGTTTATTTTTATTTTAGGTTTAAGTTTAGGTTTTATTTTAGTATTTTAGGTTTAGGTTTTTTTTATTTTAGGTTTTTAGGTTTTATTTTTTAGTTTAAGTTTAGGTGTATTTAGTATTTTATTTAGTTTATGTTAGGTTTAGGTTTATTTATTTTAGTTTAGTTTATTTTAGTTTTTAGGTTTATTTTATTTATTTTAGGTTTACTTTTATTTTAGGATTTAAGTTTAATTTTTTTATTTATTTTTAAGTTTTTATTTAGTTTTTATTTTATTTTATTTTTATTTTAAGTTTAGTTTTTATTCTATTTAGGTTTTTTAATTTTTAGTTTAGTTTAGCTATTTATTAATTTTAGTTTAGTTTAGTTATTATTTTTTATTTTATTTTATTTTTTAAGTTTAGTTTAAGGTTTAAGTTTAGGTTTAAGTTTTAGTTTATGTATTTATTTTATTTTTTTATTCTATTTTGGTTTAGGTTTTCTGATTTATTTTATTTTCAGGTTTTATTTAGTCTGGCTTTAAGTTTTTAGCATTTTTGGGTTTAGGGTTTAGAGTTAGTTTAGGGTTTGAGTTTAGGGTTTTGGTTTGGTGTTTAGGGTTTAGGTTTTAGGGTTTAGGTTTTAAGTTTAGGGTTTATGTTTTAGTTTAGGGTTTAGAGTTTAGGGTTTTGGGTTTAAGGTATTTTTTAATAGAGAACAAATTCATATTCAACATTTCTTCTTTTTGATTTTATGAACTAAGTAGAACCCCAAGTTTTTTAAGACATAGGCGACCACATAGAAAAAAAATGAGCACCCATAGAGCAAATCAAAAACCCTAGTTAAGTAGAATTATCTCTACTGTAAAGACATAGTTCCATAAGCAGCTGATTGGATCAGTCGTTATTCAGTTTTTGTAGTTCCCATCAGACCACCAGTGCCTCTTAACTAGCGAGATCCACCATCATATCCCTGATCTCTCCCTCTACCACCTCCATGGCTGTAACCTCCATTGCTCCTCTAGCCTCCATAACCACCACTACTCCGACCACCAACTCCATATCCCCCACCACCACTGTGATAACCATCGCCTCCGCCTTCACCTCCACCAAATATAGGATAGTGACTGTGATGTTCTCCATCAAGGTTTTGCCACATCTTAGGGTTTATGGTTAGTTTAAGGTTTAAGGTTTAGGGTTAGTTTATGGTTTAGGGTTTAGGGTTTAAGGTTGTAAGTTTTAGGGTTTAGGGTTTAGGGATTTTAGGGTTTAAGTTTAGTTTAGGATTGTGGAAAGGTTTAGAGTACAGTGGTTTAGGGTTTTTTAGGTTTAGCAGGTTTAGGAGAGGAGGGTGGGATAGGGTTATAAGAGGGATTAGTCAGGTTAGTTTAGAGGGTTTAGGGTTTAGGGTTGGGTTGGGTAGGGTTTGGTTAGTTTAGGGTTTAGGTAGGAGGTTATAAGTAGGATTGGAGTTTAGTAGGGTTATTTAGTTTAGGGGTTTTTAAAACAAAGTAGTGGGTTTTATTTAGTTTATTTATTATTTATTTAAATTTATTTTTTTTATTTATTTAGTTTATTTTTATTTTTTATTTTGGTTATTTTTATTTTAGTTTATTTTTTATTTTATATTATAGGATTAGGTTTATGTTTTAAATTTAGTTTTATTTTATTTTATTTTAGGTTAGGTTTTATTTTTTATTTTTAGGTTTTGGTTTAGATTTTTATTTTAATTCTTTAGGTTTAGATTTTAGGTTTTTATTTAGGTTTATTTTTAGGTTTTATTTTTTAGTTTGGGTTTAGGTTAATTTGTAGTTTATTTTATTTTATTTAGTTTAAGTTTTGGTTTAGGATTAGGATTTATTTATTTTAGTTTTGTTTGTTTTAGTTTAGGTTTAGGTTTATTTTATTTTGTTTATTACATTTTAATTTTTAGTTTAGGTTTTATTTTATTTAGGGTTTAGGTTTTATTTTTATTTATTTAGGTTTTATTTTAAGGTTTATTTTATGTTTAGGTTTTAGTTTTATTTTATTTTATTTTGGTTTATTTTCTTTTATTTTACATTTAGTTTTATTATATTTAGGTTTTATTCTTTTATTTTATTTTTAATTTAGTTTAGGTTTTATTTATTTATTTTAGTTTAGTATATTTTATTTTATTTTAGGAGGTTTTATTTATTTTATTTATGTTTAATTTAGTTTGGGGTTTAGGGAGGTGGGAGGGTTTGGGGTTCAAGATCAGGGTATGGTGGGGTGGGCTTTAGGCTCAGTTTGGGGAGGTCAGCCAACGCTCATTAATTTAGTGTTTAGGGAGGTTTAGCCCAGGATCTAGGGTTTATAGGATTTAGTGGTCAGAGAGTAGCCCAGGTCAGTTGGGAGGCCTGGTGGCTCAGTGGTCAGGATCTGTGGCTCAGGTTTTGTGGTAGGGTCAGGGTCATTTCAGGTTTAGGTTTAGGGTTAGTTTAGGGTTTAGGGTTTAAGTCATTATAGGGTAGGATTTAGGTTATGGGGGCCTAGGGTTTTTTAAATTAAGCAAACCCAGGTTTAGGGTAAGATTTAGGGTAAGGGTGTGGGTTTAGTTTATTTAGTTTATTTTTTATTTATTTTACCATTTTATCTATTTATTTATTTAGTTTATTTATTTTGGTTTATTTATTTTAGTTTATCTTTTAGGTTTATTTATTTTAGTTTAGCTTTTATTTTAGTCATTTTAGGTTTAGGTTAGGTTTATGTCTATTTTTTATTTATTTTTATTTCATTTTTTAGGTTTAGGTTTTATTTTTTATTATTAGGTTTAAGATTAGGTTTTTATTTTATCTTTTTAGCTTTTTATTTTAGGTTTATTTTTAGGTTTTTTTTAAAGTTTAGGTTTAAGTTTTTTTTTAGTTTATTTTATTTTATTTAGTTTAGGGTTTAGGTTTTGTTTATTTTAGGTTTAAGTTTAGGTTTTATATAATATAGTTTAGTTTATTTTAGTTTTTTTAATGGTTGTTTTATTTTATTTAATTTAGGTTTAGGTTTTTTTTAGCTTAGGGTTTACGTTGTTTAGGGTTTACGGTTTAGGCTTTCGTGTTAGGGTTTTTAAGGTTAAGGTTTTTAGGGTTTAGAGTTTAGGGTTCATGGTATAGGGTTTAGGGTTAGGGTTATGGTTTAAGGTTTAGAGTTTAGAGTTCAGGGCTTAGTATTTAGGGTTGATTTAATGGTTAGTGTTTACGATTTAGGGTTTAGGGTTCAGGGTTTAGGTTTTAGGTTTTAGGTTTTTGGTTTTTTTTTAGCAGAGAAAAAATTCAGATTCAACATTTCTTCTTTTCGATTTCATCAACCAAGTAACAAACCTATTGTTCTAAGACACAAGCGACACAGAGATAAAAAATGAGCACACATAAGGCAAATCAAAAACTTTTGATAATTAGAACCATCTCTACTCAGCCCATAAGCATATCGGATCTGCTTTCTCCACTTCCCATCAGAACCACCCCAGCCTCTCGGCTAGCGGAATCCACCATCATATCCCCGATCTCTCCATCCACCACCACCACAGTTGTAACCTCTATCGGTCATCCCGCCTCCATAACCACCACTTTCATATCCACCAGCACCTCCAGATCCGCCACCACCACTATGATAACCCCCGTCTCCACCTTCGCCTTCACCGCCAGATCTATAGTGGGCTTGATTGACGGTGATGTTCCTGTTGTCAAGGTTCTGCCCATTCTTAGGGTTTAGGTCTAGGTTTAGGTTTATTAGGTTTTAGGATTTAAGTTTATTTTTCAATTTATTTAGTTACTTTAGGTTTAGGTTTAGGGTTTGGGTTTTTTTTTTTTTTTGAGAAACCCTATGTCGGGGTATTTTATTGCCACAAAAAGAGGGTTACAAGGTCTTTAGAGAGGATAAACTCCAGAACTACTGCTCAAAGAGCTACAATCAGCCTAAGGAGTAAATCCCCTATCTAAATACATCCAAAAGCAAAAGAAGACATTAAAGTAATCAAAAGATACAAGTTGATTAACATAATAAGCCAAAGGAAGACCCCTATTTTATTGCTCTGGTGGACGTGAGAATGCATGACAATATGGAGCAAACCTGCAAGAGGACAAGAGAGAATCACTTGCAAAATAGTAATAAGAAAGAGATTAGAACAAGGTAATAATGAACAAAAGGATAAAGGAAAACAACATGGGGAGAATGATTAGAGAAGGCCTGCTCAATCACCAAGTGTGCGATGTTCAGAAGGGTTACATCACAAGAGCTACTACCAAACCAAAAGGGAGTGAGATCATCCATATCATAGCCAACAAACCTGAGGAGATAAGCCATTGTTGAAAGTCTTATGAAGCTTTAATACCAAAACCTAAACAAAACCATAACTAATATAGAGAAAATTGCAAAGAGTCATGATAAGGTGTCCCATTATACAAAACATATATGAATCATCACAAGAAAAGCAGAAGAGAGGCATACCGAGAATCCTTGCTACAATCATGTCAATGAGCCTATAATTAACACCATCCCAAACATATGAAATATATATGAATCTTTCAGGCCAGGAAACAACCCCCTTATTTATATACATATCGGTAATTTGGAAAAAGTAATTGTAAAGAAATGCAGCATAGCCCAACACAGGAAATATACTGCAACCTACCAAAAATAGCACCAAGAAAAGACATTCAGAGCTACAGCTCCAGTAGCAGCATCCAGGAACATGAATCAGATAAGCTATATCAACAAACAACCAAGAGAGCAAGATAGAAAAAGACAGACAAATAAAAGAAAAGCATATTGCGCACAAACTAATCGAGCCAAGATAGGGATAGAGATAACAACAGATAGTGTAGATCACAACAATCAGGAGATGAACAGCAGCCCAGACATAAATAGCACGAGAATTCAAAAAGCCAATTCCAATAGGAAAACATTTAGTGCAACATTTGAACCCACCAGAAGAAAAATCAAAAAGTGGATTCAAATGAGTATCAACATTAGAATCCAGAAAGAGCAAGACAGCAGCTAACCAAGGCTAAAACCAGCAAAGACAGCAATAGTTAAGACAACAACATCCAAGATAAGAAGGGACCGCAAGTTTTCCATAGAACCTCTCAATCAGAGTAGACATTGCAATAGTTAATAACCAAATAGATAGAGCATAAAAATAGGTATCTGGAAGGCAACAACCTGACAAAGAATCACTAAAAACATCGAACAAGATAATGTAAACAACTTCCTAAGCATAGAACCCTGAGGTCTTATAGCCAACAAAGATGGAGCCAACATAGGAGTCCTAAAAAGCCAAGACAACAAGTATCCAAGATAAGAAACAACCAAGACAAAAAAAACCAGCTAGCTTGCCATAAAGCCACCCATCCAGTATAAACAGTGCAAGACATATAGGTTTAACTAAAAAATGATGGAGAAAATAGCAGCAGATATAGTAGACCAAAGAATTCAGATGATATGCATATAGTAAGGCAATAAGGGGGTACAAAGCAAATTCCACCAAGCAGTCAACAACTTCAATAGAGACTTGCTGAACAAAACAAACCAAAACCCGAGACAAAGATGTAAAGTATTAATCCAGTCACCAACAACCAATAAAGAATGCGATCAAGAGTCCACCCAAAAGCATATGTAAAGATCCAAATAGTCGATGTAAAATCACGTGGATCGAGATAATAATGTTGACAACCAAGTGGGATAAAATAGAAGGTGAGAAGATAGCGGTAAATTAAAGTAAAAAAATAGTTAGAAAAGCAAAAAATAGGGAACAGATAGTAACCACAAAGACCAGCAACCGGACAAAGGATCTTAAAATCCAAAATCCAACAATGGTATCAAAAGGGTTCAAAGGATAATAAACAGAAAGAACCTTCCAGATAAAGCTGATCAGGCTAGCAGTTAAACCCACAACCACAGTAAAAGCTAACAGAGAAACCCATAATGAAAACCAAACCTTCAAGGAAAATTGATCCCATAATAAAGGAGAAGAATTCTGACTATGGCTAATAAAACCAAGATGAAAAGAGCAACAACATGTATGATCAGATAGCGATAATAACACAAACAACTGGAAAATCAAGAATCAAAAACATCCATAAGTCACAAAGACAACATTCTGGAAACAGGTCCCAAAAAACCAATGACTAGTAATAAAAGAAATAACAAGACCTTTCCAGATCAGAGAATACAGTCTAGCAACAAGGCCCAGAATGAGAGGGAAAACAAAGTAAAAACCAAAAGGATAGGCAAACATGCAAATCCATTCTTGCAGGAAATAAGAGAAAGCAGCCAGCAAAAAACAAATTCTCTCCAAACAAGAGCAGTAAAAGAGATTGACCAAAGCCCCAATCTCAAAGACATCCTGCACAAAAAGAATCTGTTGAACAAAATAGCCAGAATCAATCTAAAGAAACTCCATCTAGTTCAAAAAATAAGCAGTGCAGAAAGAAGCAACAGAATGCCAGAGATTTCATTCAGGCAAAGTAAATGAGGCATAGGAAGTAATATCAAAGTTTTGCATAATAATAAGTCTGCCAGAAGGAGTAAGGAGGTCAGCAGCAACCTGTAATAAAGCTTGCAAAAAACAACCTTGGCTTGTGGAAGAAAAGAAAAAAGCCTCCCACAAAAGGAACCCTGCTGAATCAAGAAATGGTTTCCAAAGAGAGCAAGCTGTATGGGGTCCAGATTCCAGTAAAGACAACAGCCAAGAAGATAAATATCATCAAAATAAATATTACAAGCAGCATAGTGAACACTAATACAATGCATAGAAACAACATATGCAACTAAGATGCTCCAAGCAGTAATATCTTTGAGGAATAGCAGGTTGCAAAAATTAATGGCAGTAGCTAAACCCATCAATAAAAGTATCTCCATCTAGCACTGATTAAGCCCCCTAGGATTAGGATTGAAGACAGCATTGATATTAAAATCCCAAATAGGAGTGGTGTTATAAAACCAATAGCAGCTGGCATAAAGCTCAACAAAATTCCAATGCAGGGTATTAGTATGCGCATAGCTCAACAACAAAACTTTATCATTGTAAATGCCAAAAGTAAAGAGCCTCCAAATAGAGGATAAGCTATTAAAAGACCAAATCATGGCACAAAGATCAAGACAGTAAGTAATATCCATATGAGGCATCCACAAAGGACACAAAAAGGAAAAGAAAGCCATAAAATAAAGAGGCATACAGTTAAAAGATGAATGGACAGGATACATCAAAAGGGTAGATTAAGTTCTGAGATAAGGAAACCCAAAATTGTCCAAGTTAACCAGCCCACGCAAGTGTTTGGGTAAGGTGTGTTGATCAAAGAAGGTGATACCATCAGATCTAGTACCCAGACTGGCCAGGTAGTCAGCACAAGCATTGCCTTCATGCCAAACATGAGTGATGCTAAAATTCAGTTGGGAAAGAAGAGCTCTAGTTTGCTTGAGGAGGTAGTACAATTCAGTGCTGCTCATTTTGGTGGAAGTCAAAAGATCAATCAATAGAAGAGCATCCACCTCAATCCAAATATTGAGCCAGCCATTTTAAAGGCAAATCTCAAGAGATTTGTAGACTGCCATAAGCTCAATAAATGGGACAGTGCAGGAAATAAGGGGATAAGCAAAAGCACATAGTACTATACCCTTAGAGTTCCTAAAAATGCCACCACAACCAGAGCCATTATGAGAGACAGAGCCATCAGTATTAATTTTAATAATAGGATCAAGAGGTTTTTTCCAATAAATAATCTTGTCATTATGATAGTAAGGTTGATCTGGCAGGTTAAAGCCTAGTTTATTGGCCACAAGTTTACAGCCTTTGAATTGTCTGTAATGAATGAGATTGGCTTTAAACAAGTCACAAATTTTGTTTTTAGTTTTAGCAATAATCCTCACGTGGTTCATAGGGACCCCATGATGTTTTGCATCATTTTGGTCCATCCATATGAACCAGATAAGAGTGATAGCAGTGATGACTTTAATGTGCCCTTTAGTAGTATTATCAAAATAGATTTCAAGAAGTTGATATAAAGTAAGAGAGCCATTGAAATTAACAGTGTTAAAAAGATCATCATACCAAATCCAAAGCTTAGAAGCAATGGCCCCATTAACAAAAACATGATTAACATTCTCAATATGGAAACATCATTTTGACATTTAGAGGGTAAATAAAACCCTTTACCCCACAACAAGGAATCAATAGGGATAAAATTTTTCAGAATACGCCAAGTAAGAATAGAATAAGAAGTAGGGATATTGTTATTCCAAAGTTTGGAGAACACATAGGAGGAATCATGAGTATCTTTAATGTGGAGCCACACATTTTGAGGTTGAAATCACCATTATGTGAGAGCTTAAAGAGAATGGTCTTGATTGTTTGGAGATAGGAATAGTAGAAATCATATTCAAGAAAGTAAAAGGGATAAAATCAAGTTTTACTATTATTCCACTTGTTGTTATGCCAAAGAGTTTACTCTAATAGCTGGGAATGGGTGGAGAGTAAGTCATTAATGGATCCACATCCACTCCAGTTATCTTGCCAAAAGAAAGAAGTGCCAGAGTTAATGCCCCCAAAAATTAGGGATTATGCATCCCATTTAACAGATCAAAGTCTTTTCCACACAAGAGAATCACCCGATTTAAAGGGACAAATGAGGGAGTGCTTATCCTGGCAATATTTAGCAGTCATGAAATTAGCTCAAAGACTATGATTACTCCTAAAATTCCACTAGAGTTTATAAGAGAAGGCATTGATAGCTTCTTTTATGGATTTACAACCAAGACCACCTTCATAAAAAGTGCCACAACTTTTAAACCAAGAGGTCCAGTGAATTCTTTTAGAGAAGGTATTAGAGCCCCAAAAAAATTTATTTAGGAGACGCTCAATTCTATTGATGCTAGAAATGGTCAGCACAATGGTTTGGATGAGATATAAAGGCATGGAATTAAGAGTGCTCCTAATCAAGGTTAGCCTACCACCGAAAGAGAGTAAATGAAATTCCCAAACCAAAATTTTATTAGATATTTTCTGAATAAGATCATAAAAAAGTTGGGATCTTTTTTGGCCTTTAAAGGGCGGGGCCCCAAGATAATTGATGGGAAGTTATTTTTGCTTAAAATTAGTAATTCTGGAGATTTGATTTAGTCTATTGTTAGGAATCTTAGCTGAGGGGATAAAACAGCATTTTCTTTCATTGAGAAAGAGACCACTAACTTTGCCAAAATCATTTAAGAGATTCTTAATAATTTTAACATGTTGAAGAGAGGCATTGCAGAAGATTCTAAAGTCATCATCAAAGCTAAGATGAGAAACAGGGAAACCACCATGAGTTTAAAAAACATGTTACAAGTTTTAATGAAAAGATCATTGAGGCTCCTTGATAGATATTCAATAGCAATGATAAAAAGAGAAGGAGAAAGCGGGTCGCCTTGTCGCAAACCATGGCTCGAAGTAAAGAAACCAAGGGACTCACCATTCATGATAACATAAAACCAGACGTTAGTGATACAACTTTTTATAAGCCAGATAAAATTATTAGAGAAACCAAATAAATGTAAGATTTGAAAAAGGAAATCCCACGAGAGGTTGTCAAAGGCTTTAGAGATGTCCAGTTTGAAGAGGATATTACCTCCTCTGGAAGAAACATCAATGTCATGAACCTTGAGAAGAATATTATCGATATGGCTCTATTTTTAATGAAGCCGCTTTTGTTAGGGGAGATGAATTTAGGGAGAGGGCTAATCCTATTATTAATTAATTTAACAATGAGTTTTGGAAAAAGGTAAAAGACTAATAGGTCTAAAATCCCAAGATTGTGGTTGTTGGTTTTGGGAATAAGGAAAGTACTTGAAAAATATTTGGGAATAGACGCCATCAAATAATCAATAAAGATCAACAAGATCGATTTAATAAGAGGCCAATAATCAAAAAAATGAGTCGTAAAACCATCGCCGCGAATGAATCGTTCATGCTATTGAGAGTACTACTAATCTCTGCTTCTGAGGGACCCCTAGTGAGCAAAAGGTTATCCTCATTGCTAATCATAGAAGTGATTAGATGGGTGTTGGAGGGCGTATCTAGCGAAGGATTAGAATTTAATAAATTTTGAAAGTGATGTATGGCAGATTCCTTAATTTCATTGTTATTAGTTATCCAGCCATCATTAGAGTTCTTAATTTTCTTAATCGAGTTTAAAGCTTTCCGTTTAAGACATCCTCTTCAAGAGAATAACCCACTTGTTCCATAGCTTTAAGATTGGTAAAAAGATTTTTAAAAATATGCTTGTTCCACTAATTGAGGTTTTGTTTAAGCCTCTTGAGCTTAAGCCAAACAATCATGCCTTTAACGGAATTATCCTGAACAGAGCCATCCAATTAGTGAGAACAACATTAGTGAAATCCATGTTGGGTCCACATATTTTGGAATCTAAAAGGTGAGGGAGTAGAAGGGTTAAGGGGAGTTTTGATAGAGATCAAAGAGGAGCACACAAAGTTCTGCTCAAATGCTCAACAAAAGTAAGAGGCCATTGATTGATCCAAAGAGAATTAAAGAGGGTCCTATCAAGATGCTACCAAAGTCTAGAGTTATGCCACATGTAATCAGACCCTGAAAAACTAATGTCAATTAGATTACAATCTAGGATCAGATTAGAGAAGTCTTCCATGGAATGGAGGTTAGGAGAACATCCTCCCCTCCTTTTCGAAGAAGCAATGATAGTGTTGAAATCACCCCAACCAACCATGGAAGGTTAACCGAGGAGGTTCTTAATTGATTCCAAAGGATGTTCTTACCGCCTATTACAAGAAGCATAGATAAAGGAACCAAAAAAGTCAAAACTCACCTAATGAGATTTTGACATTAACCAATTGATCAAGATCATCAATGATAAAAATGGTGATGGAATTATTCCAAGAACACCAAATTTTATTATTAAGATTGAAGAGGAAATTTTGAAATCCAAGCGATCTAGCAACATGGGAAATCTTGGAAGAGTTAATGAAAGGCTCAATAATAATAAGTAATTTAATGTTATGAGTACGACAGAGGCTCTTAACACGGTTGTGGACAGAGAGAGTCCCACAACCTCGGATATTCCAAATAAGAAAATTAATCATAATAAAAAATCCAAAAGAGAAAAGATTAAAAAAAAAGAAAATGGAAAAAGGAAGAGAGGAGGACATAATTATTTGTGAGGTGTTAGAGAAGAATGTGTGGTTCTAGTAAAGTTATTATTAGTCATTTTGCTTTAGAAGATTTTTTTAATAATAGTTTGGAAGGGCCTATCAGTATCCAAAGTATCTCCATCGAAAGGGATTGGTTTTTATCTAAGAGACGTCAATGTTTTAGTAGTGGTGATTTCTCCTTCTTCAGTATAAGAGTTAGAATGAGAAATTTGGATTGCCTGAGTATCACTCTGTAGAGAAATAGAAGGGGAGGTTCTTACACCATTAATAGTACAAATATCATTTTCATTGCCATGATGCATATTCAGATTTTGATCTAACACCAAAGGATCAACATTATTTTGATCCAATATAAGATTCCCATTCAAATTGTCATTAAGATTCAAATGATGCAAAGGATTGTCATGAGAAGCCAAATTATTACAAGTAAGAGTAGTGCTAGGTAAGTTATCATTAGTTTCTATACACACCTCAATAGTAGTATTTATACCAAGCTCAGAATGTTTTTCATTAGGTAAATCAGTAGGTAATAAAGGGGTAGGTGTAGGAGGATGAATTCCATTATGAGTAGCTTTAGGCACATAAGCTAACTTATTGGTTTTCCCAATTCCAAGAGAGGTATTAGTATCCCGTGGTATATTCTTTTTAAGGTTATGGTGTAGCACAAAGCATTCAGAATGATCATGACCATGGATCTTACAGTGAGTGCAAAAGATAAGTAAATTTTTAAATTCTACTTTCTGGTTATATCCGAATTTTTTCGAACCAATCCAAACTTCTTTGGGGTATTTTTTGGTAATGTCAATCTCAACCAAGATGTGTGCAATAAATGGCCGAGATCTAGTGGCAGTGGCTTGATCAATTTGAAGGGGTCTACCAAATAGAGCCCCAACCGCAAACAGAACTTGGTGAGTAACATAGTGAATTCTCATGTTGGGAAAAGCAAGCCATAAAGGAACAATAGGGGATTCCTCTTTGACATCAAAAGGGGTGACCATTTCAAGAGCCGCATTTGATAATTATACATAAAATAGGAGCGATGAGCAAAGACTGAGAATAATCTAAATCATTTGATAACTGAATGAGGATAAGGATCAATCACCTATAGTGAAGACTCCCGAAAGCTTTAAACTATGGAAGAAAGATCGGATATTATCTAGAGTAGGGCGCCGTAAAGAGAATTTACCAACCAAAGAGAACTCAAAAGTCTTAGCTAATTTCTCCACATCCTGGTCAGAACACATGACAGCCGGCAATCCATGGAAAGAGGTTGAAATTAAGTTAACCAAGGCATTCGAGCAAGGGATCTTACCAGAAAGAGCTTCCTTAAAAGACTTGACAGCAGGTGCATTAACGGATGAAATCAGATCCAAAGTACTTGTAGGATCAGAGGGAAAAGTTGGCGCATCCAGGAATGACGAGCTTGGTTTCGTGGAGAGCAATGCCTCCACCATTGAACGATCCAGTGAGAGTCACATAAGCAACCAAAATGAGAGAGGAGGCGCATCCAAGCAATAAAATAGCAATCATGATGAGGAGCCAAATGCCCAAACCTAAAAAATGCAGGAACACAAAATTGTTGGGCTGAGTTTAGGGTTTTGGGTGGGTTTGGCTTAAGGCTAGGTTTAGTGTTTTTTAGGGTTTAGGGTTTAGGGTTTAGGGTTTAGGGTTTAAGGTTGTAGGGTTTAGGGTTTATGGTTTAAGATTTAGGGTTTATGGTTTTTTTTTTTAAATTAAGTAAATAGATAAGTTTATATTTATTTAGTTTATTTTTTATTTATTTTAGTTTATTTTATTTTTTACTTTTCTTTAGGTTTATTTTCTATTTTAATTTAGTTTTATTTATTTTAGGTTTTTATTTTATTTAAGTTTAGTTTTATTTTAGGTTCTTTTATTTTAGTTTATTTTAGTTTATTTTTTAGTCAATTTTATTTTATTTAGTTTAGGTTGAGGTTTAGGTTTATTTTATTTTATTTATTTTATTTTTTTTTTAGATTCAGGTTTTTTTTAGTTTAGGGTTTAGGTTTTATTTTTTATTTACTTTTAGGTTTTATTTTAAGGTTTATTTTTTAGGTTTAGTTTTTTATTTAGTTTTTATTTTATTTTATTTAAGGTTTATTTTATTTTTATTTATGTTTAGTATTTATTATATTTAAGTTTTTTATTCTTAGGTTTATTTTAGTTTTTTTTTTAATTTAAGTTTTTATTTATTTTATTTTAATTTATTTTTATTAGTTTATTTTATTTTATTTTTTAGGTTTTGGTTTAGGTTTTAGTTTAGGTTTTTTTATTTTATTATTTATTTTTTATTTAAGTTTAAGTTTATTTATTTTATTTTTTAGGTTTAATTTAATTTAGATTTAGGTTTTAGGTTTTAGGTTTTAGTATTTAGGGTTTATGGTTTAGGGTTTAGGGATGTGGGTTTAGGGTTTTAGTGAATAGGGATGGATTAGGGTAGTGGGAGTTTAGGGTCAGTGTCAGGTGGGTTAGTTTAGTTTTAGGAGAGTTTAGGGTTTAGGGTTTAGGGTTTAAGGTTTAGGGAGAGTGGGTTTAGGGTTAGGGTTAGGGTTAAAGTTTATTTTAGGAGTTTAGTTTAGTTAGGGAGTATAGGGTTTAGGATTTAGGGGTTTAGGTTTTAAGGTTGTTGGTTTAGTATTTAGGGTTTAGGGTTTAGGCTTTAGGGTTTAGGATTTGGGGTTTAGGGTTTATGGTTTAGGGGTTTTTTTTCAAAAAAAAAAAAAGAGTAGTTTATTTATTTCTTATTTATTTTAGTCTATTTTATTTTTTATTTAGGTTTATTTTTTATTTTTATTTAGTTTAGCTTACTTATTTTAAGTTTATTTATTTTAGTTTAGGTTTCTTATTTTAGTTTATTTTTTAGGTTAAGTTAAGGTTTATGCTTACTTTTTGTTTAGTTTTATTTTTATTTTATTTTTCCAGTTTAGGTTTTATTTTTTAATTTTTGGTTAGGTTTAGGTTTTAATTTTTTTTTTTTAAGTTTAAGTTTTAGGTTTTTATTTTAGATTTATTTTTTGGTTTTTTTAATTTAGGTTTAGGTTTATTTTTAGTTTATTTTATTTTATTTTGTTTAAGGTTTAGCCAGTGATAGATAAGATTAGGGAGAGTCGCCTTAGATGGTTTGGCCACATAAAGTAGTCATGACGATTTGGAGAGTAGATGCATTAGATTTTCCTTATGTTAAGAAAGGTAGAAGACCTAAAAGACTTGGTTAAGATGTATAAAAAATGATCTTAGTATACTCGAATTAAATGAGAATTTGACACATAATAGGACACAATGGAGACGAAGGATTCATGTAGCCGACCCCACCTAGTGGGATTAAGGCTTGTTGTTGTTGTTGTTGTTGTTGTAAGGTTTAGGTTTAGTTTAATTTAGGTTTAGGTTCAGATTTTATTTATTTTAGTTTAGTTTATTTTAGTTCAGATTTATGTTTATTTTATTTTTTTTATTTTAGGTGTAGGTTTTTTTTAGTTTAGGGTTTAGGTTTTATTTTTTAATTATTTTTAAGTTTTACTTTTAGTTTTATTTTTTAGGTTTAGGTTTTTATTTATGTTTTAATTTATTTTATTTTAGGTCAGTTTTATTTTTATTTTATGTTTAGTTTTTATTTTATTTATGTTTTTTATTTTTAAGTTTATTTTATTTTTTAGTTTAGTTTAGGTTTTTATTTATTTTATTTTTGTTTATATTTTTTTATTTTATTTTTTATTAAGTTTAGGTTTAGGTTTTAATTTAATTTTATAATTTTATTTTATTTTGGTTTAGGTTTTCTTATTTATTTCATTTTTGGTTTTATTTAGTTTAGGTTTAGGCTTTTTGCTTTTTAGTGTTTAGGGTTTAGCATTTAAGGTTTAGGGTTTAGGGTTTTAAGGTTTAGGGTTTAGGGTTTATGTTTTAGGGTTTAGGGTTTAGGGTTTAAGGTTTTAGGGTTTAAAGTTTAGGGTTTAGGTTTTAGTGTTTAGGGTTTTTAGGGTTTCAGGTTTAGGGTTTAGAGTTTAGCTTTTAGGTTTTAAGTTTTAGGTTTAGAGTTTAGGTTTTAGTTTAGGGTTTAGGGTTTTTGGTTTTTTTCAACATAGAATAAATTCAGATTCAACATTTCTTCTTTTTGATTTCATCAACCAAGTAACACCCCAAGTTTTCTAAAACACAAGTGATGACATAAATAAAAATGAGCATGCATAGACCAAATCAAAAACCCTAGCTAAGTAGAATCATCTCTACTGTAAAGACTCTTCCATAAGCAGTAGATCGGAATGACCATTCTTTAGTTTTTCAGTTCCCATAAGAACCACCCCGGCCTCTCGAGTAGCGGGATCCACTATGATATCCTTAATCTCTCCCTCCGTCACCACCACGGATGTAACCTCGTTTCCTCCGGCCTCCACCATTTGCTCGACCACCACCTCCATATCCACGGCCTCCGGATCCCCACCATCACTATGATAACACGCCTTTTGCCTCCCACCGCCATATCTAGGCCAGGCACGGTTGATGATGATGTTCCTCTTATGGAGGTTCTGCCCATTCTTAAGGTTTAGGTTTAGGTTTAGAAGGTTTTAGGGTTTAGGTTTATTTTTTAATTTATTTTGTTACTTTAAGTTTAGGTTTAGGGTTTGCGGTTTAAGGTTTAGGGTTTATAGTTAGGGTTTAGGGTTTAGGGTTTAGGGTTTAGGGTTTAGGGTTTAGCGTTCAGAGTTTTAGGGTTTATGCTTTTAGGGTTTAGGGTTTAGTGTTAAGGCTTAGGGCTTAAGGTTTAGGGTTTTTTAGGGTTTAGGCTATAGGGTTGTAGGTTTAAGGTTTAGGGCTTAGAGTTTAGGATTTAAGGTTTATGGTTTTTTTTAAAACTAAGTAAACTGGTAGGTTTATGCTTATTTAGTTTATTTATTATTTATTTTAGTTTATTTTATTTTTTATTTTTATTTATGTTTATTTTTTATTTTGATTTAGTTTAGTTTATTTAATTTAGTTTAGGTATTTAATTTTAGTCTATTTTTTCGGTTAAGGTTTTGGTTTTTATTTTATTTTTTTAGGTTTAGGTTTTAGGTTTTTATTTTAGGTTTAGTTTTAGGTTTTATTTTTAGTTTATTTTTAGTTTATTTTATCTTATTTAGTTTAGGTTTAGATTTATGTTTATTTTATTTTGTTTATTTTATTTTGATTTTAGATTTAGGTTTTTTATAGTTTAGGGTTTAGGTTTTTTTATTTATTTTTCAGTTTTATTTAAAATTTTATTTTTTAAGTTTTGGTTTGTATTTTATTTTATTTTATTTTAGGTTTATTTTATTTTTATTTTACGTTTAGTTTTTATTTTATTTAGGTTTTTTATTATTAGGATTATTTTACATTTTTAGTTTAATTTAGGTTTTTATTTATTTATTGTTGTTTATTTTTATTACTTCATTTTATTTTAGTTTTAGGTTATGGTTTTAGTTTAAGTTTTTATTTTATTTTGGTTTAGGTTTTTTTAATTTATTTCATTTTTAGGTTTAATTTAGTTTAGGTTTTGGTTTTAGTTTTTAGGTTTTTAGGGTTTAGGGTTTAGGGTTTAGGGTTTAGGGTTTAAGTTTTAGGGTTTAGGATTTTAGGGTTTAAGGCTTTATGGTTTAGGGTTTAGGGTTAGCTTAGGGATTAGGGTTAGTTTAGGGTTTACGATTTAAGCTTTAGGCTTTAGGGTTTTTAGAGTTAGTTTAGGGTTTAGAGTTTAGGATTTTAAGGTTTAGGGTTTAGGGTTTACGATTATGGTTAGGGTTTAGGGCTTATGGTTTATGGGTTTTTAGGGTTTAGAGTTTACGGGTTATGCATTTTTAGGGTTTAGGGTTTAGGGTTTAGTGTTGTAGGTTTAGGGTTATAGTTTTAGGGTTTAGGGTTTAGGGTTTAGGATTTAGGGTTTATGGTTTAGGGATTAGGGTTTAAGATTTTTTTTTAAAAAAAAATTCAGTAAAGTGATAGGTTTAGGTTTATTTAATTTATTTAGTTTATGTTTTAGTTATTTTAGTATATTTTAATTTTAATTTTTATTTAGGTTTATTTTTTATTTTTTTCAATTTAGTTTATTTATTTTAGGTTAGGTTTTTTATTTTTTAGGTTAAGGTTTAGGTTTAAGTATGTTTTTTTGTTTAGTTGTATTTTTATTTAATTTTTTATGTTTAAGTTTTATTTTTTATTTATAGATTTAGCCTTGGGTTTTTATTTTATTCTTTTAGGTTTAGATTTTAGGTTTTTATTTTAAGTTTACTTTTAGGTTTTTTTTAGTTTAGGTTTATGTTTATTTTTAGTTTATTTTATTTTATTTAGTTTAGGGTTTAGGTTTAGGATTAATTTATTTTAGTTTAGTTTATTTTGTTTTTTCTATATTAGGTTTAGGTTTTTTTTTAGTTTAAGGTTTAGGTTTTATTTTTTATTTATTTCTAGGTTTTATTTTTAGGTTTATTTTTTTAAGTTTAGGTTTTTATTTAGTTTTTATTTTAGGTTAATTTTATGTCTTGTTTTTATTTTATTTCAATTTTTTATTTTAGGTTTATTTATTTTTAGTTTTGTTTAGGTTTTTATTTATTTTATTTTAGTTAGGTTTTTATTTTTATTTATTTTATTTTCTTTTTAGGTTTAGGTTTAGGTTTAGGTTTTAGTTTAGGTTTTTAAATTATTTTATTTTTTTATTTTATTTTGGTTTAGGTTTTCTTATTTATTTTATTTTTAGGTTCAAGGTTCAGGTTTTAGTTTAAGGTTTAAGGTTTTTAGTTTTTTAACAGAGAAAAAATTCAGATTCAACATTTCTTCTTTTCGATTTCATCAACCAAGTAATGCACCAAGTTTTCTAAGACACAAGCAACGACATAGATCAAAAATGACCACACATAGACCAAATTAAAAGTGCCAGCTACCTAGAACTGTCTTTACTATAAAGGCACGATTCCATAAGCAGTAGATTGGATCGGCTGTTCTTCAGTTTCTCGAGTTCCCATCAAAACCACCCTGACCTCTCTAGTAGCACGATCCACCATCATATCCCTAATCTCTCCCTCTGCCACCACCATGGCTGTAACCCTCTATACCACCTTTCCGACCACCTCATATCCACTAGCACCTCCGATCCCCACCATCACTATGATAGCCACCTCCCTTGACTCCCTTGCCGATTTAGATTGAGCCTAGTTGACGATGATGTTCCTACTATCAAAGTTCCGCCCATTCTTAGGGTTTAGGTTTAGTTTTAGGTTTTGATCTATTAGGTTTTAGGGTTTATGATTATTTTTTAATTTATTTAGTTACTTTAGGTTTAGGATTAGGGTTTGGGATTTATGGTTGAAGGTTTAGGGTTGGGGTTTAGGGTTTAGGGTCTAGGGTTTAGGGTTTAAGTTTAGGGTTTTAAGGTTTATGCATTTAGGGTTTAGTTTTTAGGGTTGTAGGTTTAGGGTTTGTATTTAGGTTTATGGTTTTTAAAAAAATTAAAACCAAAGAGGTTTAGTTTATTTAGCTTATTTTATTTATTTAGTTTATTTTATTTTTTTAATATTTATTTATATTTATTTTTTTATTTTTTATTTAGTTTAGTTTATTATTATTTAGGTTATTTATTTTAGTTTATTTTTGGTTTAGGTTTATTTTGTTGAGTTTATTTTATTTTATTTTTAGGTAGGTTTTATTTTTCTTTAGGTTTAGGTTTTATTTTATTTTTTTAGGTTTAGTTTAGGTTTTATTTTATGTATATTTTAGGTTATATTTTTGTTTATTTTAGCTTATTATTTATTTAGTTTAGGTTTAGAATTAAGTTTAGGTTTGGTTATCTATTTTTAGTTTAGGTTTAATTTATTTTATATATTTTATTTTATTTTAGGTTTAAGTTCTCTTTAGTGTATTTTAATTTTCTTTATTTTTATTTATTTTTAGGTTTATTTTTTAGGTTTAAGTTTTTATTTTATTTTAAGTTTATTTTATCTCTATTTTATTTTAAGTTTATTTTATTTTAAGTTTTTTTATTTATGTCTTTTAGTTTAGTTTAGATATTTATCTATTCTATTTTAGCTTACCTTTATCAGTTTATTTTATTTTATTTTTAGGTTTATGGTTAGGTTTTAGTTTAGGTTTTTATTTTATTTTATTATTTTTTTTATTTAGGATTAGGTTTTTTATTTATTTTATTTTTAGGTTTAATTTAGTTTAGATTTAGGACAAGGTTAGGGAGTGAGGTAGGATTTAGGTAGTAGGGAGGTTTAGTTTTGATTAGGTGTGGTAGAGGAGTTTATTTTAGTTTGTGGGTAGTATAAGGGTCAGTTTAGAGTCAGGCTTTGTGGTTTTTATTTAGGAAGGTTTTAGTATTAGGGTCAATGCATGAGGATTTAGAGCCAGAGAGGGTTAGGATTTATATTTATTTATACTTTAGGGTTGGTCATTAGTTTAGGTTTAAGTAAGGCAGGTCAGATTTAGTTAGTTTGTGGTAGGTTTAGGATTTGGATTTATAGGTTTTAAAATTAAGAAACCATTTTAGGTTTATTTATTTATGTTTATTTATTTTAATTTATTTTATTATTTATTTCATTTAGTTTATTTTTATTTATTTTAGTTTATTTTATTCAAGATGGGTTTATGTACTTTTGTTTAGTTTTATTTTTATTTTACTATTTAGGTTTAGGTTTTATTTTTTATTTTTAGGTTAAGATTTAGGTTTTTATTTTATTTTTTTAGGTTTAGGTTTTTGGTTTTTATTTTAAGTTTATTTTGAGGGTTTATTTATTTATTTTAGGTTTAGGTTTATTTTTAGTTTATTTTTATTTTATTTATTTAGGGTTTAGGTTTAGTTTATTTTATTTTGGTTTTATGTTTATTTTATTTTGTTTATTTTAGGTTTAGTTTTTTTTAGTTTAGGGTTTAGGTTTTATTTTTTATTTATTTTTTGGTTTTATTTTTAGGTTTTATTTTTAAGTTTATTTTTTTGGTTTATGATTTTATTTAGTTTTTATTTTATTTTATTTGAGGTTTATTTTATTTTTATTTTATGTTTAGTTTTTATTTTATTTAGGTTTTTATTTTTAAGTTTATTTTATTTTTTAGTTTAGGTTTTTATTTATTCTATTTTAGTTTTGTTTATATTTTTTATTTTATTTTATTTTTAGGTTTAGGTTTAGGTTTTTATTTATTTTATTATTTTATTTTATTTAGGTGTAGGTTTTTTATTTAATTTTTTTATTTTAGTTGATTTTATGGGTTAATTAAGTTGAACCCTTAATTAGATGAATTAATTACCCTGACCTCATCTTAAAGTAATTAACTAAATAATTATGAGTCAACATGATATGCATGGAAAATAAACTTATAATGATTCTAGGAAATGAAAGGGGCCTAATGCATTTGGCTCCTGATTAATAGTTAATTAGATTAAGGGACTTAATTAATTACTCTTATTGGTTTTCTCACACATGTGGACTAACCATAATTTCATTAAACTCCTTTAGGTTATTAAACACCTAAAGATCTACGCCATGATTTATTTAATTAAGGTTTGATGTGATTATGATTTCAATTTGGTTAAGTGATTTAATTAATTAGTTATTAATTAATTTCATTTTAAAAAGGGTGAAATGAACTTAGGGAAAGGGGTCCCAACCCCCAACCCTATTCCTTAGTTCACTTAGTGTTGAACAATGATTAATAAACTTAATTAACTAATTTGTTACTGTTCATGGGTTCTATTAATCATTAATTAACTTAAAAGAGTTAGTCAATTTTCCTAATTAAGTAAGCAATATATCCCAAGAAAATTATGATAGATAGTGGTCATCCCATTAAATTAATCGATAAAATTTGGGATTAATTTCTCAAGTAATTAAGGACTAATTAAGCTAATGAATTTTGTAATTAAACCTTAATTACTATTCAAAATTAGTTAAGATCATTTTTAATTCATTCTCCTCTGAAATGAGCTTTTATTTGCAATTTTTTTATTTCCTTATGATTTTTTATGATTTTTAGAAGTTTCATCCATTAAAAATGATTAATTAAGCCTAATTAAGACATAATCCTGTTGGCGACATGTGACGTGCTGACGCAGCGCACTCTCTACGTGGCATCGCAGGATTGGCTACTTAAACCTTATTCGACTCAGCACTAATGTGGCGGTGGTGGATGTGCTTTCTCATTTGTCAATGGCTACGATTAATCTCACAGCTTAATAGGATTAAATCAGATCGATCTAGCAGATCTAATCATGATGCTCGTTCGATCACGACGACGGTATGATGTAACATCACGCAAGTGATGTAACGTCATGCAAGTGATGGAGAATGGAGTACGTCCTCCATTGTTCACTTGATCCGAGCTTACCTAAGCTCAGATCAACCCCAAAAGGATCCCAAACCTTCACGACATCGATCGGAGGGGATCCAACGATCAAGATAACACGAGATGCAAGTTTTCTTAAAAAAGCTCCAACAAATTTGCCTAAGGATTACTTTTGGAAACATACCTCATCAGAGCTCAAGATCGGTGGCTGGAATGATTAAGGAAACTTCATCTAGTTAAGACGAAGCCCTGTTGAGTGACAATTAGATCAATTCCTTGATGTTTGCTTAGAAGGCCATGAACCGACAATTTGGAGCTTAGCTTTGATCAAAGTACCACCTTCAGTGCTCAGGAAGCTTGGGAGATGATTCGTTCTTGCTCGACGAGGCCTGGGGATGGTGCGTGCAAAGTTAATTTGAGTTTAATGAGAAATGGGGAAGTTAAGTCTGAAATGGGAGTGTCCTATTTCAGGACGGGCGAGAATGGAATTTTTTGATCGAGGAATGAGCTTGAGAGCTTAGGGAATGGCTCCAGAGGCTCATCTTGGGTAGCTAGGGCTCTGAGGAATGATTTATGTGTGTGTTTGAGTGGAAATGAGAGGGTGTAGACCCCACTTCATCTTGATCGGATGGTGGGATCGGGTTTGGCTTCTAGTGGCCGTCCGACCATCTCAGGGAGTTATGGGTGGCAGGGAGGAGGTGAGTTGGTTCGGCTTGGTTGGTTGAAGGTGTGGAGGTGGCTGCCAAGGAGGAATCATGGGTGTCCAATGGGTTTCAAATTCTCTAATGGGGAGGGTGAGTTGATTTTAACTCCCATGGGTCAGGGTCGACCCAACCACCCCTTGGGTCAGGTTGGGTAGTGTCCTAAGGGCTTAGGTGGACCATTGAGAGACTACCAAGTGGCTAAAGAATGGAAATGACCACTTACATGGGTGATTTATCTCATGTGATGCCCTTGACCAAAGGGTAGAATGATCATTTGGCATTAGATTTTATTTGTGCATATTTTAAATGAGCCAAATGAGGGTTAGCCCAAATTTCAAGTTAATTGGAGTTGATTTGGTTAGGTTTGGCTCAATTTGACTCATTTAGGTCAAATTGGGTTAGGATGTGTCAAGTTGACAAATTGGTCAAATTGGTTCAAACCAAGGGTTGGGTCAAGTTCATATGATCATTTGGGATGTCGTGGTTGAATTAGTTTGGTTTAGTTTGGCTTAGATTTGATTTTGGCTCATTGGAATTCATTTGCGTCAAATGGGTTAAGTTGACCAATTTGACCAAATTGGCCAAATTGGCTTGAGTTGGTTATTGGTTTGAGTTTAGTTGACCAATTGAAGATGATTGTAGGCTTTGGTTTTAATTAATTTGGATTTGGTTTTATTTAGGCCAACTTGAGCCTTTAGGTCATTTTGGGCTAAGTAGGTCAATTGGGTTCAATTGGGTACAATCTTGGCTTTGGTCAAGTTCAACAATCAATTTGCAATGAACTTGAGCCATTTGTTGCAATCAGTTTGGCTTACATTTTAATTTGACCCAATTTGATCTTTTAGATCAAATTGGGACAACTTGGGTCAAGAGGGCCAATTGGGTTTGATTTGACTCAATTGAAGATCAAGTCATATTCAAATATTGATTTGATTTGGTATGAATCATTGGTTTCAAGAGATTTGTCATAAGTTACAATTTTGCTAATTTGGATTCGTATTGGTTAAGGGGTTGACTTGGTCAAATGACCAAGTTGACTTGGTTTCACCCAATTTGTGATAATTGATCAACGTAGGGTTATCAACAATCATGATGGGATGTTTTAATGGCTTGGTTCAATCCAATTTTGGTAGGATTAGAACTTGGCTCAAATAGGTCAAATTGTCCACTTTGGGTCAACTGGACCAATTGGGTTTAGTTGGCTTGATTTTTGGTTGAGTTTGATTTAGTTGAGTTTATATATGGATTTGGGATTGATATATAAATTCAATTGCAATTAGCTTGGGTTAAAATGGGTTTTGGTTCATTTGAACATTTCAAGTCAAAAGGGTTAAGTTGGGTTTGACTTGGGTTGATTTTGGTTTGGCTTTATGATTGTAGATTTCATTTATATTTGTGAATAATATTGAAGGTATGATTGATTCGTGAGAAAATCAATTGAATTTGGGTTTTGGAATGAAGGAATTTGGTTAAGTCCATGGAGTTGGGTCATGTAGCTTAGGTTTGGATTTTGATTTGGTTTGATTTAGTCTTGATGATTTAAATACATATTTTATTTAAATTTTTAAAGATGATTAAAAATATGTTTAATTTGTGAGAAAATCAATTGAGTTTGACTTTATTTGGATTAAGATTTGGCTAAGTCCATGGGATAGGTCATATGGCTTAGGAAAGGTTTTGATTTAATTTGATTTAGTTTGATTTAGTTTTGATCATTTGAATGTATATTTGATTTATATTTAGGAAGATGATTGAAGATTTAAATTTATTATGAGAAAATCAATTGATTTTGAATTGATTTGGATTAAGATTTGGCTAAGTCCATGGGATAGGTCATATGGCTTAGGAAGGGTTTCAAGTATGTATTTGATCATGGGCTTTAATCAATTGGTTTTGAAATTTGGGTTTGGATTTGGATTTGAATTTGATGTTTGAATTGAACTTGAGCTTTGGTTTGAGAAGGTGAACATGGATTGCATTTGGGTTGTAAGGTAAGTGGATTATCCTAATTCTTAAGGCATAACCTAATCCTATGGTTAACCCTTATAATTCTTCAGGCTTAGGTTATGTGTTTACCTAATTATTAGAAGTGTCTTATGATTAGGGAAGTCTTAGTGTCTAGTAGTCTCCTAAGTCTAAGATGGGAAGATTGAATCCGCACTCCAAAAGTGAGGTCAACAGGCCTTAAGCTCCATAGTGTTTCCCTTGGAGATAAATGATTGGAAGATCGAAGCAAAGTTTCACAGACTCGGATACATCTTTCAATGCTTTACTTAGGAGACCATGGATACAAGAGAACAACATAGTTCCATCCTCTCTACATCAGTGTATGAAGTTTGTGAGAGGTGGGATCATCTACTATGTCAAAGGAGATCTTAATCCATTAACAGTTCACGAGGTGGACATATATGAGGATGCGGCTTACTACCTCCCTCAAAATCAACAAGTATATTCTCGTGAACTTGGACAAAGTTTAAAAATAAAAAAAATGAAAGATAAAAAGAAAAATAAAGAGAAAAAGAAAAGAAAATAAAAGAGAGCGAAAATAGACTTGGAGGAGGAAGTGGAGCATGACATTAAATTCCGTAGTTTATTACTCCATTCGAAAATATGGGTAGGACGATCTGACCTCCACCAAGTAGAGAAAGAGGCCAATTTGGAGGCAGTCCTAGGGGTGGAAAACCTCCTTATTGGCCACCCAATAGAAGATAGTCCCAACTACGAGGAGTACACCTGTTATCAATATAGACTTAGAATCTAGTTCATAGGATGAGTCTTATATGATTAGTACACCAACCAGCTCTTCTCTATAGTAGATTCCCTTGGTGGTGGCACTTGAGCCAGATAGCGATGATGAACGGGCTCCAAAGTAAAGTATAAGTATATCCTAGTATATATATGAAACAGTTAGGCATCAGTTCAGAACCTTAGCTCTAACCCCACTTTCCTCTTAAAAAGCTGAGGGTTTGGTAGTTAAGGAAGCCCCTAAGTCATCCACAGGTGTGAAGACTCAGAGGTTCTTTCTGGGAGCATCTTCCTTAAGACAAGAAGTTGATGTTGAACTTGTGGGTTATGCAAATAAAGATTTAATAGAATTAACTTTTGATTTGTACTGGTCATATGTTCATAATTTAGCAAAAAAAGGGTTAATCCCACATACTTGGTCAAACCACAGGTCAAACAACTTTGAAAGAATATGGAAGAACAAATGCAAAAGCTCTTAATTAAGACTAGGACAAGGATTTGGTATAGAGGGTCTAGTTGATGATGATGATTATTGCTTAGTCATCACCAATCATTTGGAATATGATAGGTTCTTTTAAAATCACATTAACTCATATGAGGAGCTGTGCTTAGAAACTTTAGATGATCCAAATGATTTTGAGATTGAAGATGTGCCATAAGAGTTTGAAGAAGAGATCAAGTCAACCATCGATGAGCTCAGGGAAATTAACTTAGAAACTGAAGAATATCCATGCCCGACATACATTAGTTCTTTGTTGAATAAAATTGAAACCAATGACTTAGTAAGGCTATTGACCAAGTTTAAGGACTTCTTTGCATGGAGTTATGAATAGATGCATGGATTGGCTCCTAACATAGTAGTCTATAAACTAGCAATAGAGCCTATTGCTAACCCTATCAAGTAGGCTCTAAGATGCATGTGATCAGACAGAGAACTATAGGTCATTTCTGAAGTCAAAAAATTGATCAATGCTGGCTTCATCTGAGAAGAAAAATTCCATACTGAGTTAGCCAGCGTTGTCCTAGTTAAGAACAAATTGGCCAAATTCACATGTGCGTCAATTTTAGGGATTTAAATAGGGCATGCCCAAAAGACAAATTTCCACTACCAATTCCAGAGCTAATGGTTGACATTGCCTCATCTCATGTAGTCTTCTCTTTCATGGATGGCTCATCTGGATATAACCAAATAAAGATGGCCCCTAAAGATGGAAGAAACACTGCTTATAGAATCCAATTTGAAATCTATTGCTATAAGGTCATGCCTTTCAGACTTAAAAATGCAAGTGCTACATACCAGCGGGCTATGACTCGAATATTTGAAAAACTCATTTATCATCAAGTCGAGTGCTATGTCGATGATCTCATTATCAAAAGTAGAGAAAAGGAAGACCATCACTTTGACTTGAGAGTAGTTTTTGAACAATTATGATAGTTTAACCTCAAAATAAACTGCCTTAAGTGTGCATTTGGAGTAGCTTCAGGGAAATTCCTTAGGTTTGTTGTCCAACACTAGGGAAACAAAATCAATCCTAAGAAGATCAAGGCGATATTAGAAATTCTAGCCACTAAATTTTTAACTAAACTCAGATCATTTCAAAAGCGGTTGGCATATCTAAGATGCTTTACATCCAACCTATTGAGAAGATGTCAGCCATTCTCAGCACTTGTCAAAAAGGTTGCACAGTTCAAGTGTGATGATAAGTGTGAGCATGACTTTGAAGACATCAAGGATTACCTGATGATGCTACAAGTTCTAGCAGCCCCTATCTAGGGCAAGCCGCTCATACTTTACACTACTACATTAGATGACTCTTTTGGTGCTTTGTTGGCCCAAGCTAACTACAAAAGGAAGAAAAATGCACTCTACTACCTCAACCACCATCTAATCTCTATTGAGGCTAATTATCCACCCATTGAGAAGCATTGCCTAGCTTTAATCTTTCCATCCCAAAAGCAACAGCACTACATGCTCATCATAAGGTGAACTTAATCTCTAGGATCAATCCACTACAGTATCTATTGACATGGTTGCTACTATCTAGATGGTTGGCACGATGGTCCATGATCCTCTCACGCTTTTGACATTACCTTCAGTACCCTCCGTGCAATGAGAGGACAAGCGCTAGCAGATTTCTAAGCAACACACCCACATCCTATTGACTCTCCGCTAAGTGATGATCTCCCTGATGAACAAATCATGAACTTAGGGGATACTAGGATTCACAGTTAGGAGATGTACTTTAATGGTGTAGCTTCCCCTCAAAGAGGAGAATAACCATAATTTACTATTCTAGGAAAGACAGAGGTAGGAATAGTTCTCTTAACTTTGGATTACAATGTGATGAGATTCTCTTATCATCTGTCCAATCCTTGTACCAATAATGAGGCCAAATATGAGGCTCTGATTGTCGGTCTGGAGTTAGTCATTACTCTAAGCATCCAAAACATCAACATCTTTAAGGATTCTCAGGTTGTTATCAACCAAATCACTAAGTCCTATATGGTTATAAAGCCCAAGCTCCATCACTACCATAAGTATACCATAGAGTTGTTGACCCAAATCTCAGAGATTACAATTTATTAGATTCCTCAAGGAGAGAATGCCGTAGTGTATGCTTTAGCCAAGCTTTCCAAGGAGTTGGCATGTCTAGAGGATAAGTCCATATCAATAAAGGTCCAAAATATACAAGTCTTATCCCTTATTGATATTGAACTCATCAAAAAGTACTCTCTTGAAGGGGAGGTTGCCATTGCCAAGAAGGACGATGAGTTAGATTGGAGGCAACCATTCAAGGATTACCTAAATAAGGGAAAATACCTTAAGATAAGTCCCAAGCCTATCAAATGAAGCAGTGAGCACTTTCCTATGCTCTTGTGGATGGTGTCTTGTACTGGCAATATTTTGATCATATATGGTTACATTGTTTAGACAAGCACAAAGTCCATAAGATCATGATCAAGGTATACTCAGGATTATGTGGAGCCAACAATCTGGTCCGAACATGAAAGCCAAGATCAAGAGACTATGATATCACTGGCCATCGATGATCAAATATTGCATGGATACGGCTCGGTGATGCCACCAATGTTAAATACACAGTGTGGTCATACACCAACCACCCAATATTCTACATCTTATATTGGCCTCATGGCCACTCGAGTGCTGGGGTACCGACATAGTGGGGTTGATTGATCCTCCTTCTTCGAAGGGTCATCAATTCATCTTAGCTGCTATTGAATACTTTTTTAATTGGGATAAAGTGATTCCATTCAGAGAGGTCACACCTCAACATGTGCTCTAATTTTTTAAGAACCATATCATATATAGGTTCATAGTGCCTCGATGAATTATATCTAATAATGATACTGCATTCAAGAGCACTGAGATCAAAAACTTTGCCTAGAGATATAGCATAGATTGAAGATATTCTACCATCAACTACCTAAGGGCAAATGGCTTAGCAGAAGCCTTCAACAAAACCCTCATCCAAATACAAAAGAAGACACTCGATAATAATAAGTGATAGTGGCATGAGCAGTTAGTTAAAGCCTTGTGGGCCTATCGCACCATATATTAACTCCAACTCAGTTTACTCCTTTCTTAGTGTATAGTCGCTCTATCCATTAGAAGTCCAACTCCCGTCACTAAGGATAGTAGTAGGTAGTAAGATCACAACAGAGTAGAACGCCAAGTTGCGGTTAGAATAGCTCAAAGGTATGGAATAGATACGCCTATGTGCATTCCAAAACCTCGAGTTGTACAAAGCTAAAATGATTTAAGCTCACAATAAGTTGGTCTATCCTAGATCTTTTCAAGTAGGGAGCTTATTTTAGTTTTAAGGAGACCAATTATTGTTCATCATAAGATGGGAGGCAGGTTTGAACCCACTTAGGAAGGCCCTTTTGCTATAGAGAAGGCTTACCAAGGAGGATCTTATCAACTTATTAATCATAAGGGAGAGCACCCAATGCTTCCAATCAATGGGCTCTACTTAAAGAAATATTATAAATCATGTATGAAAATAATTATCATCATTAAAAATTCCATTTTGACTTCAATCTCTTCCATGTTGAAAGTATTCTTTTTTGCAAATATGCCACGATGTGTTTATGGTAGGTGTATGGAACCCGAGCGGCGTCCTATACTTCATCAACTCAACACAAACATAAATTATACATAAACATATAAAACAAATACATATCTTTTATCTCGGGCTACTCTGAGTTAAGATAATCCCCCCAACGACACTCACTCAGTAGCTGCACTAGCTCAGGCTAACATGCTACCTTGCTAGTGTGTCACCCTAGTGGTCTTCTTATTTTGGAGGATGTAAGTCTGCTACACTTTCCCTCCTTACTTGGCCACTACACACTTACAAGTGCCTTGTTAGTTTGGTTAGCCTTAGTGTATGGTCGATAAGCTACCTCATATTGGCTACATTTAATAGGATGTGAGTCTGCTATGCTTTCTTCTTGGATTAACCTTTGAGCACTGACTGGATTGAGTATATTTGAGGTTTAGGATATGTCCCCTAGTGGATCCTTCTCTCCTGACTGCTTCAAGTCATGGTCCAATCCTTCCTCGAGGCTCCCTACTTAGTAGTAGCTCTAGGTCAGATAGCATATGTCCTACCGACGATAGACTATTCTGATGATTTGTTATACTTGGAAAGTTGTAATACTACAAGCTTTCTTTCTAGATTGATCATTGCATAATGATAGGAACCTTAGGTTGGTTGGTTCTCACTATGCTGACGAATACACCACTCATACTGACGGATACACCCTAGGTTGGTTGGTTCTTGCACCTTAAGATACACCAGTCACGGAAGATATAAACCTGGTACTCTTTCTCCTTAAGTTAACCACCATACACCTATAACTTTCTTTTCTAGGGCTCAAGATAATGCCCCTAGCAGCGCCTCCCATGTGGGCAATATATTTGGATCACATCATTTACGACCCCATTTAGATACTACTCGGGTAACTATTAGATTGGATAGTTCCCCTTTCCTAGTAACCACCCCTGTGGTTGGAGAATCTGTGTTGTGGATGTGCAGATTCTCCTTAGTCTAATAAATATGAGATAGGTCAAGGCTAACATAGCCCCTTCTCAGTGTCATCCCTCGCACACCAATAAGGTCCATGCAAATATATAAATAAAATATATATTCACTTATGAATTAGTACGACACCACTAATAGTACCTTTTTCTAAACATGTATCCTACCTTTAGGGTAGTGTCAGTAGGAAAGTGTCACCAAAACTCCTTATAGGAATCACTTGACTACTCTTGAGTTGATATAAGTCCCCATCAATATTCGCTCAGTAGTCGCCCCTAAGTCGGGTTTGATTTATTGTGCAATCAACATGCCACCCCAGTAGTTGTTCCCTACTTTAGAAGATGTAAGTTTTTTATGCCTTCTTCCTAGCACAACCATTGTACACAAAAAGGCAACCTCTTATATTGGCTAGCTCTATCCCATGGCCAGTAGACTATCCTTTTGGATATGTAAATATGAGATAGGATAAGTCTGATATAGCCCCTTCTCAGTGGGTCCATCGCACACCTACATGGTCCAAAAATTAAATCTATCAAATATGACTGAACCCACATCCCTAGTGGATATGCCCTCAATTCAAAATCAAACTAAACCAAACAAACCATATCAAATCACATGAAATTAAGATAAAATTATTCCTAGCTACTTTTGAGTTGACCTGAGTCCCCAACGATATTCACTTAGAAGTCACCCTAGGTCAGGTTCGATTTATTGTGCATCCAACAGGTAACCCCAGTGGTTATTCCTCGCTTTAGAAGGTGTAAGTCTGCTATGACTTCTTCATAGCACAATAGTTGCACATCCAAAGGCAACCCATTAGCTTGGCTAGCTTTGCCCAGTAACCAGTAGACTATCCCTTTGGATTTATAAACTTAAGGTAGGTCAAGGCTGATATAGCCCCTCTCAGTTGGTCCATTGCACATCAATAGGGTCCATAAATTAACTCAGATTAAATTAAACCCAATCTAATTTTTCCTAGTGGACTTAAATCATGCCCCTTTCTCCAATGGAGCCCCAAATCAGATATAAACAAGTCAAGCAAACAAATCAAATTCAAAACCAACCTCCCTAGTGGAACCAAATTAAACCAACTCTCAGTAGAGTCTAAATCAAAGAAATCAAACCAAACTCTTATCCCTAGTGGATACATCTCTAAACAAATCTATGAAATCAAGCTCAAATCCTAATCCCCAATGGATATCCCAAACTTGCTTCCCTAGTGGAAGGTTCATATACCCGATCCCCAGCGGACTCGAGCCCATATCTCTAGCAGATGTGCCTCGACATCAATTAAAATAAAACAAATTAAAGTCAATTCGATCTTACCCTGATGGATTATAGATTCTTATTCCCAGTGGATCTTCTTTCCACAAATCATATAATCAAATCAAATTCAAACCTTATCCCCAATAGATTTTCTTCTTCTATGCCCTCAACATAGACCCCTCATATGTCATGTCCAATGCATATGTGATCCCCTAGCGGATCTCCCTCCATGTCCTTGAAATGGAATTCTCTTCAAATCTTATTTCTTCTCTTATGCACACCTTTAATACTTCAACTGAAAGCCTAACAATGTATTCGTTCAAATTACATCATCTTAACTTGTAATCAATATTTTATGATTTGAGATGGTGCAAGCTCAAATTAACTATACAATATCATGCAAAACATATTATTGTGTGAATTAACACACTATATTATATTATAATATATGATGTTATATTATAATTTACTATAATATAATATATTGTCTAACATTACACCTCATTAGAATCACTTAAAAGGATCAAATACCAAAATTTTCTCAAAATATTAATAATGATCATTTTGGATGTAAAATTGTTATTTTTCTATTAGAAATGATACAAAATAGCATAAATTTAGTGTTGCTTCTTAGTGTGTGCCATGAATTTGGCCAAATTCTTCCATCTCAACCTTCAAATTAACATTTTTGTGAGTTTTGACCCAATGTATTATAAAAAAAGTAAAACATACTAAAATGTACAATAACATTTAGTAACACACCACCACATTCATATATATATGTGAAGTTATATTGTTATGTATATTATATTTTAATATGCTTTCATATAATATATTATATTACATTACACCTTAAAATGAATCCCTTTAAGAAAAAAATTTATAAAATTTGGTTCAAAAATGAACGTTTATTTTGGATGCAAAATTCCATTCTTTTGATTAAATGACATAACATAGCACACCCCCAATGATGTTCCCTAAAGCTTACCTTAAATTTGGCCAAATCCCATCATCTCAACATATAAATCAGTGTTATTATGACTTATACCAGTACAAACTCTACTACATCATACTATAACAAAATAAAATATGCTAAACAATAAGTAGTAATACACAATAGTATGCTATAATGCATGATGCTACACTATGCTATGGTATCCTATATTATAATACACAATAACATATTATATTATATTAGATTGCATATCACATCACAAGGGATTGCTTAAGATATAAAAAAATTATAAAATTAACTAAATAATAAAAAAACTATATATTTTAGTCGTATCACTTTCATATTTTAAATTGAAACAATATATTATGATGCCATGCTCTACCTATTATGAATTTGGCCAAATTCCACCATTTTAAAGTCTAAATCAAGATTTTTATAAATAATGCTAGTGTAAGCTCAACTGCATGATTGTAAAATACTAAAAGAATTTAAAATGCGTACAATAATATATTATGATATATGATGCTATACTATGTTATAACATATAATATTTATTTTGAACAAAAAATTTTACTGTTTAAACTACAAGTGGCATAGCACACCTTTGATACTACAACCTAATTCTCACTTCAAATTTAAGAAATTTTTTCATCTAATTTATTAAATCAATATTTTTGTGGTTTATATTAATATATACTATAGGGCACAATACCATAATATACTAAAACATTTCAAAACATTTTATCACATCCAAAAACACATCATTGCATGCTCAAATATATGATGCTACATTTTACTATAATAAATGGTATTATAATATGATTTAGGGTTAGGGTTTAAGGTATTCAAATCTTTAATATTCAAGGGAAACCCTCTAATCTTTAACTACCAAAACTATGTTAGGATTAGGTCATTCTTTAGATTTAGTTCTAATGACATTTTTATTAAAGGTTTAGGGTTTAGGGTTTAGGGTCACTTTAAGGTTTATGGTTTAGGGTTAGTTTAGGGTATAGGATTAATTTAGGGTTTAGGGTTTAGGGCTTAGGGTTTGGGATTTAGGGTTTAGGGTTTAGGGTTGTAGGTTTTAGGGTTTAGGGTTTATTGTTTTAGGGTTTAGGGTTTAGGGTTTTAAGGTTTAGTGTTTAGGGTTTAGGGTTTAGGGTTTAGGGTTTAGAGTTTAGGGTTTAGTTTAGGTTTTTAAGGTTTTATTTTATTATTATTTTTAGGTTTATTTAGTTATGATTTTAATGATTTAGGTTTAGGGGGTTTAGGGTTTAGGGTTTAGGGTTGTAGGTTTTAGAGTTTAGGGTTTAGGGTTTAGGTTTATTTAGTATATTTTTTATTTATTTTAGTTTATTTTAATTTTTTATTTTCATTTAGGTTTATTTTTATTTTTATTTATTTTAGTTTATTTTTTAGATTTAGGTTTATTTTTTTAGTTTAGTTTTATTTTTATTTTTGTTTTTAGGTTTTGGTTTTATTTTTTATTTTTAGATTTAGGTTTATGTTTTTATTTTATTTTCTTAGGTTTCAATTTTAGGCTTTTATCTTAGGTTTTTTTTACTTGTTATTTTTCAAGTTAGGTTTAAGTTTATTTTTAGTTTATTTTATTCTATTTAGTCTAAGTTTAAGGTTTAAGGTTTAGTTTATTTTAGGTTTAGGTTTAGGTTTTAATTATTTTAGTTTAGGTTTAGGCATTTTTTATTTTCATTTTAGGATTAAGTTTTTTTTTTTAGTTTAGTGTTTAGGTTTTATTTTTTATTTACTTTTAGATTTCATTTTTAGGATTATTATTTAGGTTTAGGTTTTTATTTAGTTTTTATTTTATTCTATTTTAGGTTATCTTATTTATATTTTATCTTTAATTTTTATATAATTTAGGTTTTTCATTTTTTTTAGTTTAGTTTAGGTTTTCATTTTATTTTATTTATTTATTTATTTTGTTTTTTATGTTTTATTTAGTATAGGCTTAGGTTTTTTGCTTTTTAGGGTTTATGATTTCTTTTTAAAAAAAAATTAATTTTTTATTATTTTTGTTTATTTTATTATTTTTACTTTTTTATTATTTTCGTTTATTTTAGTTTTTATTTTTATTTAGGTTTATTTTTTATTTTTAGTTAGTTTAGTTTATTTATTTTAGATTTTTTATTTTAATTTATTTTATGTTTATTTTTTAGTTTAGTTTTATTTTTTATTTTTTTAGGTTAAGGTTTTATTTTTTATTTTTAGGTTTAGATTTAGGTTTTTATTTTATTTTTTTGGGTTTAGTTTTAGGTTTTCATTTTAGGTTTATTTTTATGTTTATTTTTAAATTTAGGTTTAGGTTTATTTTTAGTTTATTTTATTTTATTTAGTTTATGGATTAGGTTTAGTTTATTTTAGGTTTAGGTTTAAGTTTCATTTATTTTAGTTTATGTTTAGGTTTATTTTATTTTAATTTAGGTTTAGGTTTAGTTTATTTTGTTTATTAAATTTATGTTTTTGTTTTTTTAGTTTACTGTTTATGCTTTAATCTTTATTTATTTTTAGGTTTTACTTTTAGGTATATTTTTTAGGTTTAGGTATTTATTAAGTTTTTAATTTCTTTTATGTTTTAGTGTTTATTTTATTTAGGTTTTTTATTTTTATGTTTATTTTATTTTTTAGTTTAGTTTAGGTTTTTATTTAATTTATTTTAATCTAGTTTTTGATTTTTATTTTTTTATATTTTGAGGCTTAGGCTTAAGTTTAGGTTTTAGTTCAAGTTTTTATTTTTATTTTTATTTTTATTTTTTTAATGGTTTGTATTTTGAGCAATAATGTAACTGAACGAAGCAATGGTTTAGTTAGTTAGGTTTAGGTTTATTTAGTTTATTTATTTATTTTAGTTTATTTTATTTTTATTTTTATTTTAGGTTTATTTTTATTTTTATTTAGTTTAGTTTATTTATTTTAGGTTTATTTATTTTAGTTTATTATTTAGGTTTATGTTTATTTTATAGTTGAGTTTTATTTTTATTTTTTTTAGGTTTAGGTTTATTTTTTTTATTTTTATGTTTAGGTTTATGTTTTTTTTTTAGGTTTAGGTTTATTTTTAGGTTTTATTTTTTAGTTTAGGGTTAGGTTTATTTTTTGTTTATTTTACCTTATTTTAACTTATTTTTTGTTTATTTACAGTATTTTTTTAGGTTTAGTTTATTTTAGGTTTAGGTTTAGGTTTTATTTATTTTAGTTTAGTTTATTTTAGTCTAGGTTTAAGCTTATTTTATTTTTATTTTAGGTTTAGGTTTTTTTAGTTTAGTGTTTAAGTTTTATTTTTTGTTTATTTTTAGGTTTTATTTTTAGGTTTTGGTTTTTATTTAGTTTTATTTTATTTTATTTTAGGTTTATTTTCTTTTTATTTTAGGTTCAATTTTTATTTTATTTAAGTCTATTATTTTTTTTTGAAATAGTTTAGTTTTTATCTATTTTATTTTAGTTTAGTTTTTATTTTCTATTTTATTATCTTTTTTATGTTTAAGTTTAGGTTTAGGTTTGAGTTTATGATTTTATTTTAATTTATGTTATTATTTTATTTGAATTTAGATTATTTTATTTATTTTTTACTTAAGTTTTATTTAGTTTAAGTTTAGGATTTTAGCTTTTTAGGGTTAGGGTTTAAGGTTTAGGGTTTAGGGATTGGGGTTTAGGGTTTAGGGTTTAAGGAGTTATTTTATTTTGGATTTATGGTTTAGGGTCTAGGTTTTAGGTTTTAGGGTTTTGGGTTTAGGGATTAGGGTTTTAGGGTTTAGGGTTTTAGGTTTAGGGTTTAGGGTTTAGGGTTTTTAGGGTTTAGGGTTTAGGATTTATGTTTTGGATTTTCAATTCATGTTTTAATTCAGGGTTTAGGGTTTTTGGTTTTTTTTAATCGACAATAAATTCAAATTCAACATTTCTTTATTTATTTATTTAGTTTGTTCTATTTATTTATTTTAGTTTATTTTTTTATTTATTTTTATTTATGTTTGCTTTTTATTTCTATTTATTTTATTTTATTTATTTTAAGTTTATTTAGTTTTGTTTTGGTTTTTTATTTTAATTTATTTTTTTAGTTTTAGATTTAAGTTTAGGTTTTTATTTTATTTTTTTAGGTTAAGCTTTTAGGTTTTTTTTTTAGTTTAACTTTAGGTTTATTTTTAGTTTATTTTATTTTATTTAGTTTAGGGCTTTGGTTTAGTTTATTTATGTTTAAGTTTTGGTTTTATTTATTTTAGTTTAGTCTATTTTAGTATAGGTTTAGGTTTATTTTATTTTATTTTATTTTTCTTTTAGGTTTATGTTTTTTTTTAGTTTAGGGTTTAGGTTTTAATTTTTATTTATTTTTAGGATTATTTTTTTGAGTTTAGGTTGTCATTTAGTTTTTATTTTATTTTACTTTATTTTATTTAGGATTTTTATTCATAGGTTTATTTTATTTTTTAGTTTAGTTAGGTTTTTATTTATTTTATTTTAGTTTATTTTATTTATTTTATATTTTATTTTATGTTTAGGTTTAGGTTTTATTTTATATTTTATTTTATTTAGGTTTAAGTTTTATTTATATTATTTTATTTAGTTTAGGTTTAAGTTTTAGGTTTAAGGTGAGTTTAGGGTCAGTGGTAGGTTTAGGGTTTAGTGGGTTTAGGGTGGGTTTAGGAGTGGCTTTAGGTTTAGTGTTTAGGTTTTGAGTGTTTTTGTGGTTTAAGGGTTTAGTAGTTTAGGGTTTAGGGCCCAGTTTGGGTTTAAGATTATGGCAGAGGGGATTTCAGGGAGTTTAAGTTTAGAGTCAGGGAGTAGTAAGGTTTTTTGGGGGGGTCAGGTTAGAAGTTGGTGGGAGGAGTTAGCCCAGTTTAGGGGCCAGTTTCAGGGGGTGAGGGTTTGGTCAGGGAGTATGGGTTTAGGGTAGTTTTTTGGTTTAGGGAGTGGGTCAAGATTTAGGTTTAGAGTAGGAGGATTTAAGAATCAGGGTGGTCTCTTTAAATTACAAAGGATGTTTTTATTTAGTTTAGATTTATTTTAGCTTTTAATTTTTTAATTTTTTTATTTAGTTTGTTTATTTATTTTAGGTTTATTTATTTTAATTTAGGTTTTTTATTTAAATTTAGTTTATGTGTATTTTTAAGTTTAGTTTTATTTTTATTTATTCTTTTAGGTTTAGGTTTCATTTTTTATTTTAAGTTTAGATTTAGATTTTTTTTTGTTTTTTTAAGTATAGGTTTTATGTTTTTATTTTAGGTTTATCTTTAAGTTTTATTTTTTATTTTAAGTTTATTTTTAGTTTATTTTATTTATTTATTTATGGTTTATAGTTTAGTTTTTATTTTAGGTTTAGGTTTAGGTTTTATTTATTTTAGTTTAGGTTTAGGTTTCTTTTATTTTTATTTGGTTTAGGTTTTTTAGTTTAGGGTTTAGGTTTTATTTTTTTTTTTTTTAGGTTTATTATTTAGGTTTAGGTTTCATTTAGTTTTATTTTGTTATTTAGGTTTATTTATTTATTTTAGGTTTAGTTTTATTTTTTTAGGTTTTATTTTATTTTTTTTATTTTAGGTTTTTTTTTATTTTATTTTAGTTTAATTTTCCATTTTATTTTCTTTTAGGTTTAGGCTTAGGGATTTTTAGGATTTAGTTGTTTTTATTTTATTTTTTTATTTTGTTTTTTATTTTATTTTATTTTATGTTTTGTTTAATTTAGTAGTTTTCTTTAGCTTTATGGATTGGGGTTTAGGGTTTAGGGTTTTTCTTTTTTGGGGTTTAGGGTTTATGGTTTTGGGTTTATGGTTTAGGGTTTAGGGTTTAGGTTTTATGGTTTAGGGTTTATGGATTAGGGTTTTAGGGTTTTGGGTTTTGTGTTAAAGGTTTTGGGTTAAGGGTTTTTAGGGTTTAGGGTTTAGGGTTTAGGCTATAGGTTTAGGGTTCAGGATTTTGTTTTGGGTTTAGGATTTTTGGTTTTTGGTTTTTGTTTAAATAGAGAACAAAGTCAGATTCAACATTTCTTCTTTTCTTTATTTAGTTTATTTAGTTTAATTTTCTTATATTTTAGTTTGTTTTATTTTTTATTTTTATTTATTTTTCTTTTTATTTCTATTTAGTTTAGTTTTTATTTTATTTCATTTTAGATTTATTTTATTTTAATTTTATTTAATTTTTTTATTCATAATTTTATTTTATTTTAAGTTTGGTTTAGGTTTTTATTATTTTAGTTTGTTTTTATTAGTTTATTTTATGTTATTTTATTTTTTAGGTTTACATTTATGTTTCAGTTTAGGTTTTTATTTTATTTAGGTTTAGGTTTTTTATTTATTTTATTTTTAGGTTTTATTTAGTTTAGGTTTAGGTTTTATGTTTTAGGAGGATTTTAGAGGGTTTAGGTTTAGAGTTTAGTTTAGGGTTTAAGTTAGGTTTTGGTTTAGGGAGGAAGTTTAGGGTTTAGGCCTGGGCTGTTTAGGGTTTAGGGAGTGGGAACCCAAAGCCTGTGAGTGGGTTTAGGATGGCTCAGGTTTAGTGGGTTGGGTCAGTTTAGGGAGGATTTAGGTGGTTAGGGTAATGAGTTTAGGAGGCAAGTTTAGGGTCAGGTAGGGATGTAGTGTTAGTGGCCAGAAAGGTTTATGGGAGTTAGGGTAGTTGGGTTTGGTGGGATTGGGTTTGGAGTAGGGTTTAGGGTAGTGTAATGTAGGTTAATTTAGGGTTTAGGGTTTAGGGTTTATGGAGTTGTGGTGGGTAGTTAGTTTAGGGTTTTAGGGTGGGGATTTTTAAATCAAAAAACCGATGTTTAGTTTATTTAGTTTATTATTTAATTATTTTAGTTTATTTTTTTATTTTTATATGTTTATTTTTATTTTATTTAGTTTTATGATTTTAGTTTTATTTATTTTAGGTTTTTTTTATCTTAATTTATTTTTATGTTTATTTTTAGTTTATTTTTATTATTTTAGGTTTTTTATTTTTAGGTTTAGGTTTAGGTTTAGGTTTTTATTTTATTATTTTAGGTTTTAGGTTTATTTTTAGGTTTTATTTTTTAGTTTATTTTATTTTATTTAGTTTAGGGTTTTAGTTTTATTTATTTTAAGTTTAGGTTTAGGTTTTATTTATTTTAGTTTAGTTTATTTTAGTTTAGGTTTAGGTTTCTTTTATTTTATTTTAGGTTTAGGTTTTATTTAGTTTAGGGTTTAGGTTTTATTTTTTTATTTATTTTTTGTTTTTATTTTTAGGTTTAGATTTTAATTTATTTTATTTTAGTTTAGTTTTTTATTTTTATTTTATTTTCTTTTTAGGTTTAGTTTTAGGTTTTAGTTTATGCTTTTTTAATTTTTTTTTTTGTTTAGGTTTTTTTATTTATTTTATTTTTAGGTTTTATTTAGTTTAGGTTTAGGTTTTTAGCTTTTTATAGTTTAAGGTTTAGGGTTAGTTTAGGGTTTATGTTTTGGGGTTTAGGGTTTAAGGTTTAGGGATTAGGGTTTTAGGGTTTAGGGTTTAGGGTTTTGGGTTTTGGGTTTTTAGGGTTTAGGATTTAGGTTTTAGGTTTAGGGATCAGGTTTTAGTTTAGGGTTTAGGGTTTTTGGTTTTTTTTTTAATAAAGAACAAATTCATATTCAATATTTCTTATCTTCGATTTCATCAACAAAGTAACACACCAAGTTTTTTAAGACATAAGCAACGACATAGGTAAAAAAATGAGCACGCATAGAATAAATTAAAAACCCTAGATAACTAGAACCGTCTCTACTATAAAGACATAGCTCCATAAGCAGTGGATCAGATCAATCGTTCTTTAGTTTCTCCAGTTCCCATCAGAACCACCATGACCTCTCGAGTAGCGAGATCCACCATCATATCCCCATTCTCTCCCTCCGCCACCACCATGGTTGTAACCTCCGTCGCTCCTCCCGCCTCCATAATGACCACTGCTCTGACAACCACCTCCATATCCACTAGCACCTCCGATCCCCCACCACCACTGCCAAAACCTCCACCTCCGCTTTCACCTCCACTGTCAGATCTAGACTAAGCCTAGTTCATGGTGATGTTCCTCAAGGTTCCCCCATTCTAGGTTTAGGTTTATTAGGTTTTAGGTTTATTTTTTTTATTTATTTAGTTACTTTAGGTTTAGGTTTAGGGTTTGGGGTTTAGGGTTTATGGTTTATGGTTAGGGTTTAGGGTTTAGGGTTTAGGGTTTAGGGTTTTAGGGTTTATGCTTTTAGTGTTTACGGTTTAGGGTTAGGGTTTAGGGTTTTTTAGAGTATAGGGCATAGAGTTTAGGGTTGTAGGTTTAGGGTGTAGGGTTTAAGGTTTAGGATTTAGAGTTTATGGTTTCTTTTAGGGTTTAGGATTTAGGGTTAAGGGAAATTACATAAAAATGGACAAAAGAATGAAATTAAATAGGCATGTGTCATTGTTAAACTAGGGAAGTGAGGTAATCAAATGACCTCCTTGGAGCTAACTAAAGCCTCATATTCTCGAGATGTCCTGACTATATACTCATTTGTATTCAAACATATGTAAATTTGTATACATGAACATAAGAAGTAATCTCCAAATCATATGGCTAATTAATTCAACCACTTAGTCAATTATGAATGCATGCAATTTTAATGTAAAATTTGATTTTCATTCACTAATCACATATACATGTACATGTACAAAGATATAGGCAAGTACGTCATTGTTAAACCAGGGAAGTAAGGTAATCAAATGACCTCCTTGTGGCTAACTAAAGCCTCATATTCCCGGGATATCCAGACTATATACTTGCTTTTCTTGGACACACATGGATGTATATGTAAATGAGGGAAAGAAACCATGCAAAGATTATATATTTTCTTTTATTGAATCATTTTCTATACATACGAATAAAATCAAATAGGTATATGCCATTGTTAAACCAGGGAAGTGAGGTAATCAAACGACCTCCTTGGGGCAAGCTAAAGCCTCATGTTCCCAAGATGTCCAGACTATATACCCATTACCATTCAATCTTATATAGATCAACACATGAATGGAGGAAAGAGAACTCAACATTCATACACTTATACTATAAGCACATGCATTTCTTATGTATTTATAACTATCATCATAACACTTATTATTATTCATTTATAAGCATTTCAAAAAATATATTTGGATTTAATAGTGATAATAGCAACGCATATATTAAATTAAATCAACACATGCAAGCTTACATGAAGGAAATCCATTTTATTTACTTGATTTTGAAAAGATGGATGCATGAATTCAAATGACCAACCAAATTTAACATGATTGGAAAGAGGACAATCAAATATAAGCATGTGATTCATTCAACCAAACTAGTTCTTAAGGACAATCAAATCAAATAAGATTATTTAAAGCAAACCAAAGCTTCTTTATTAATTAAGTTTTGGATTTGAATTGATTTAAAGAGGAAAAGAGAAATCATAACTAGTTGTTTTAAACCCATTCCCCATTAGTAATTTGATTTAATTTAAGAAAATGTAATTAAGTTGATTTTATGGATTAATTAAGTTGAACCCTTAATTAGATGAATTAATTACCCTTACCTATGTCAACTTAAAGTAATTAACTAAATAATTATGAGCCAACATGATATGCATGGAAAATAAACTTGCAATGATCCTAGAAAATAAAAGAGGCCTGATGCAATTGGCTCATGATTAATAGTTAATTAGATTAAGGGACTTAATCAATTACTTTTATGGTTTTCTCACACGTGTGGACTAACCATAGTTTCATTAAACTCCTTCAGGTTATTAAACACCTAAAGATCTACCCAATGAATTAATTAATTAAGGTTTGATGTGATTATGATTTCAATTTGATTAAGTGATTTAATTAATTAGTTAAATCTTAATTAATTTCATTTTAAAAGGGTGAAATGAACTTAGGAAAGGGGTCCCAACCCTATTCCTTAGTTCACTTACTATTGAACAATGATTAATAAACTTAATTAACTAATTAGTTCATGTGATTAATTAATCATTAATTAACTTAAAAGAGTAGTTAAGGTTTAATTAGTCAATTTAGTAGTTAAGTGAGCAATGAATCCCAAGAAAATCATGGGAGGCATAGGTCATCCCATTAAATTAACCCATTGATGATTTAAATGTATATTTCATTTAAATATGTAAAGATGATTGAAAATATGATTGATTTATGAAAAATCAATTGAGTTTGACTTGATGTGGATTAAAATTTGGCTAAGTCTATGGGGTCATATGGCATAGGAGGGTTTTGATTTAATTTGAGTTAGTTTTATTTAGTTTTGATCATTTGAATGTAGATTTAATTTATATTTAAGAATATGATTGAAGATATAATTTTATTATGAAAAAAATCAATTGATTTTTGATTGATTTGGATTAAGATTGACTAAGTCCATGGGATAGGTCATATAGGTTAGGAAGGGTTTCAAGTTTTGATTTGATCAAGGGCTTCAATCATTTGGTTTTGGAATTTGGGTTTGGATTATGATTTAAATTTGATATTTTAATTGATCTTGAGGTTTGGTTTGATATGGTGAACATGGATTGGATTTGGGTTGTAGGGTAGGTGGATTATCCTAATCCCTAAGGCATAACCTAATCTTATGGTTAACCCTTCTAAGTCTTTAGTATTAGGTTAAGTGTTTACTTAATTATTAGAAATGTCTTATGACTAAGGAAGTCTTAGTGTCTAGAAGACTCCTAAGTCTAAGATGGGAAGATTGAATCCACACTCCAAAAGTGAGGTCAACAGGCCTTAGGCTCCATTGTGTTACCCTTGGAGATAGATGATTGGAAGACTGAAGCCAAGTTTCATATTATAAACTTGGATACATCTTTCCATGCTTTGTTTGGAAGACCATGGATATGTGAGAACAACATAGTTCCATTCTCTCTACATCAGTGTATGAAGTTTGTGAGAGGTGGGATTGTCTATTATGTCAAAGGAGATCTCAAGCCATTTATAGTTCACAAGGTTGGCATATATGAGGATGTGGCTTACTACATCCCTCAAAATCAACAAGTCTATTCTCGTGAACTTGGCCAAAGTTTAAAAATAGAAAAGAGAAAAGAAAAGAAAAGAAAGAGAAAAAAAAGAAAATAAAATAGAAAAAAAAAAGAAAATAAAAGGGAGCAAAATTGACTTGGAGGAGGAAGTGGAGCATGACATTAGATTCCACCCACGCTTCATTACTAACAACATATGGATGACGACCGAGAAGATAGAGGCCTGTGGTGGAAAACCTCATTATTGGCCACCCAATAGAAGATATGTCCCAGCTATCAGGAGTACACCTACTATCCATATAGACTTAGGAGTCTTATATGGTTAGCACACCAGCCAGCTCTTCTTAGTAGTAGATTCAAATCATAAGTGTATCCAAGTCTATATGTGAAACAGTTAGGCATCATTTGGGAACCTTAGCTCTAACCCCACTTTTCTATCACAAAGTTGAGAGTTTGGTAGCTAAGGAAGCCCCTAAGTCATCCATAGGTGTGAAGAGTCATAGGTTCTTTGGGAGCATGAGCATCATCCTCAAGTCAAGAAGTTGATGTAGAACTTGAGGATGATTCATATAAAGATTTAATAGAATTACCTTTTGATTGGTACTTGCCTTGTGTTCATAATTTAGCAAAGAAAGGATTAATCCCACATACTTGGTCAAAGCACAATTCAAATTACTTCGAAAGAATATGAAAGAATAAATTCAAAGGCTCTCAATCAAGACCAAGACTAGGCTTACAGAGGTCCAAATGATAATGATACTTGCTAGTCATCACCAATCATTTAAAATCTGACAGGTTCTTTTCAAATCACATTAACTCATATGAGGAGCTATACTTAAAAACCTCATATGATCCAGATTATTTTGAAGTCAAAGATGCACCACTAGAGTTTGAAGAAGAGATCAAGTCAACCATCAATGAGCTCAAGGAAATCAGAATTAGGAATTGAATAAGATCCATGCCCAACATACATCAGTTCTATGTTGAATGAAATTGAATCCAATGACTTAGTTAGGCTATTGACTGAGTTTAAGGACTCCTTTGAATGGAGTTATGAAGAGATGCTTGGATTGGCTCCTGACATAGCAGTCCATAAGCTAATAATAGAGCCTACTACTAACCCTATCAACCAAGCTCTTAGATGCATAATATTAGACATAGAACAATAGGTCATTTCTAAAGTTAAGAAACTGATCGATGTTCATTCGAAGAAAATACCCTAGTTAGCCAAAGATCATCCCTTAAGAAATAGAATGGCCAAATTCACATTTGCATTAATTTTAAGGATTTAAATATGGCATGTCCAAAATACAAATTTCCACTATTAATCTCAGAGCTGATGGTGGATATTGCCTCATATCATGCATTCTTCTATTTTATGGATGGCTCATCTAAATATAACCAAATAAAGATGGCCCCTGAAGATGAAAGAAACACTACTTTTAGATCCCCGATTAGAATCAATTGCTATAAGGTCATGCCTTTTAGCTTTAAAATGTTGGTTCTACATACCAATGGGTTATGACTCGAATGTTCGACGAACTCATTCAACATCAAGTCAAGTGCTATGTCGATGATCTCGTGGCTAAAAGTAGAAAAAAGGAAGACCATCTCTTTGATTTGAGAGTATTTTTTGAACAATTAAGATAATTTAACCTCAAAATGAACCCTCTGAAGTGTTCATTCAAAGTAACTTTAGGAAACTTCCTTGGTTTGTTGTCCGACACCAGGGAATTGAAATCGATCTAGAGAAGATCATGGCAATATTAAAAATGCCAACCCCTAAAAGTTGAACTCAACTTAGATCATTTTAAGGTCAGTTGGCATATCAAAGATACTTTATATCCAACCTATCAAGAAGATGTCATCTATTCTCAGCACTTATCAAAAATAATGCCAAATTCAAGTGAGATGATAAGTGTGAGCATGCCTTCGAAGGCATCAGCTTCACCATCGGTTCTAGTAGCCCCTATCCTGGGCAAGCCACTTATGCTTTACACTACTACATTAGACGACTCCCTTAGTGCTTTGTTACCCCAAGCCAATGATGAAGGGAAGGAAAATGCACTCTACTACCTCAGCCGTCATCTAATCCCAGCTAAGGCTAATTATCCACCCATTGAGAAGCATTGCCTAACTTTAATCTTTGCATCCCAAAAGCTACAACACTACATGATTCCTCATAAAGTGAACTTAATCTCTAGGATCAATCCACTACATTATCTCATGACATGAATGACACTATCCAAACGGTTAGCACGATGGTCCATGATCCTCTCGTAGTTTAACATTACCTTCGTTCCCCTTTGTGCGGTGAAAGGACATGCACTAGCAGATTTCTTAGAAACACACCCACTTTCTGCAGACTCTCCATTTAGTGATGATCTCCTAGATGAAAAAATAATGAACTTAGGTGATACTAGCATTCATTGCTTGGATATGTACTTTAATGGTGCATCTTTCTCTCAAAGAGGAGAAGAACCACAATCTACTATTCCAAGAAAGGCGGAAGTAGGAATAGTTCTCTTAACTTTTGAACGCGATGAGATGAGATTCTCATATCATCTGTCTAATCCTTGCACCAATAATGAAGTCAAATATGAGGTTTTGATTGTCAGTCTGGAGTTATCCATTACTCTAAGCATCTAGAACATCAACATCTTTGGGGATTCTAGTTAGTTATCAACCAAATTATTGGGTCCTATAAAGAGTGTCCATCACACTATCACAAGTACATCATGGAGTTGTTGGTCCAAATCCAGGTTACCATTATAAAATTCCTCGAGAGAATGTCAATGTATGCTTTAGCCAAGCTTGTTAATGAGTTGGCATGGAGGATGAGTCCATATCAATAAAGGTCCGAAATAGACAAGTCTTATCCCTTATTGATATTGAACTCATCAAAAAGTATTCTCTTGAAGGGGAGGTTGCCATTTCTAAGAAGGATGAGGAGTTAGATTTGAGGCAACCATTCATGGATTACCTAAATAAAAGCAAACAACCTCAAGAGAAGTCCCAAGCCCATCAGATGAAGCAGAGAGCACTTTCCTATGCTCTTATGGATGGTTTCTTGTACCAACGATCTTTCGATCATATATAGTTACATTATTTAGACAAGCCCATAAGATCATGACCAAGGTATGCTGGATTATGTGGAGCCAACCAATTGAAGATGAAAGCCAAGATCAAGAGATACTACTGGGTCGCCGATGATCAAAGATTGCATGGACACGCTAGTGATGCCACCAATGTCAAATACACTATGTGGTCCTACACCAACCACCCAACATTCTACATCCTACATTGGCCTCATGGCCATTCGAGTGTTGGGGTATTGACATAGTGGGTCTGATTGATCCTCCTTCTTCCAAGGGTCATTAGTTCATATTAACTGCTATTGACTACTTTTCTAAATGGGTTAAGGCATTTTCACTCAGAGAGGTCATAGCTTAGCATGTGCTCCAATTTTTTAAGAACCATATTGTATATAGGTTTGGAGTGCCTCAATAAATTATATCTGACAATAGTACTGCATTCAAGAACACCGAGATCAATAACTTTGCCCAGAGACACAACATAGATTGGAGATTTTCTACCATCAACTACCCGAGGGCAAATGGCTTAGTAGAAGCCTTCAACAAAAGTCTCATCCTAATACTAAAGAAAACACTCGATAATAATAAGGGACAGTGGCATGAGCAGTTAGTTAAAGCCTTATGGGCCTACCACACAACATATAAAACTCCAACTCAGTCTACTCCTTTCTCCTTAATGTATGGGTCTGAAGCCATTCTACCATTAGAAGTCCAACTCCCATCACTAAAGATAGTTGTGGGTAGTAAGATCACAATAGAGTTGAATGCCAAGTTACGGTTAGAAGAGCTCAAAGGTTTGGGGGAGAGACACCTGTGGGCATGCTAAAACCTTAAGTTGTACAAAGATAAAATGATTCAAGCTCATAATAAGTTGGTCCGTCCTAGAGCTTTTGAAGTAGGAGAGCTTATTTTAGTTCTAAGGAGGCCAATTATTGCTTATCGTAAGATGGGAGGCAAGTTTGAACCCACTTGGGAAGGCCCTTTTATCATAGAGAAGGCCTACCAAGGAGGATCTTATCGCTTATTAATCATAAGGAGGCGCCTAATTCTTCCAAGATCTACTTAAAGAAATATTATAAATTATGTTTCAAAATAATTATCATCAATGAAAATTCCATTTTGAATTCAATCTCTTCCATATTGAAGGTATTATTATTTGTGAATCTTCCATGATGTGTTTAGGGTAGGTGTAAGGAACTCGAGCGGTATCCTATCCTTCATCAACACAACATAAACATAAACTACACACAAACATATAAAGCAAACACATATCTTTTATCTCAGGCTACTCTGAATTGAGATAATGCCCCAAGGGTCACTCACTCAATAACTACTCTAGGTCAAGCTGACGTGCTACCCTGCTAGTGTTCACCCTAGTGGTCTTCTTGCTTTGGAAGATATAATTCTGCTACACTTTCCTTCCTTACTTGGCCACTACATACTGATGAGTACCTTGTTAGTTTGGTAAGCCTTACTGTGTGGCCAATAAGCTATCTCATGTTGGCTTCGTTTAAGAGGATGTTAGTCTACTATGATTTCTTCTTGGATTAGCCTTCATACATTGACTTGGTCGAGCATATTTGAGGTTTAGGATTAGTCTCCTAGTGGCTCCTTCCCTCCTGACTACTTCATGTTTGGGTCCAGTCCTTCCTCGGGGCTCCTCTCTTAGTAGTCTAGGTCGAGAACATCTATCCATGATGACTATCCCGATGATCGTCACTTAGAAAGTTATAATCCTACACACTTTCTTTCCAAATTGATCATTATATAGTAATGGGCACCTTAGGTTGGTTGGTTCTCACTATGCTGATGGATACACCTTAGGTTGGTTGGTTCTCACACCATAGGATACAGCAATCATGGTAGATGTAAGTTTACTACTCTTTCTCCTTATGTTGACCACCATACACTTATAGGCTTCTTCCTAGGGCTCAGGATAATGCCCCAAGCAGCACCTCCCCTATGGGCACTATATTTGGATCAAGACCTTTACGACCCCATTTAGATACTACCCATGTTACTATCGGATTGGACAGTTCCCCTTTCCTAGTAACTACCCCTGTGGTTGGAGAGTCCATCCTGTGGATGTGTAGATTCTCCCTTGGTCCAGTAAATTTGAGATAGGTTAAGGCTAACATAGCCCCTTCTCAGTGTGGTCCCTTCTACACCAATAGGGTCCACGCAAAAATATAAACAAAATATATATCCACTTGTGGATTAGGAGGACATGCCTAGCAGTACCTTTTCCCAAGCAGGTATCCTATCTTTAGAGCAGTGTCAACAATACTCCCTATAGGAATCACCTGACTACTCTTAAGTTGATATAAGTCCCCAGCGATATTCACTTAGTAGTCGCCCCTAAGTCAGGTTGGATTTGTTCTGCTACCAACATGTCACCGCAGTAGTTGTTCCCTACTTTAGAAGATATAAGTCTACTATGCCTTCTTTTAGCATATCGCATACCAAAGGAAACCCTTAGGCTACCTCTACCCCACTACGAGACTATCCCTTTGGATTTATAAATGAGATAGACATATGATATAGCCCCATCTTAGTGGGTCCATCACAGACTAACATGGTCCATAAATTAAATCTATAAAATTTGATCGAGCTCACATCCCCAGTGGATATGACCTCAATTTGAAATCAAACAAAACCAAACAAACCATATCAAATCACATGAAATTAAGATAAAATTAATCCCGACTAGTTTTGAGTTGACATAAGTTCCCAATGGAATTCACTCAGTAGCCACCCTAGGTCAGGTTCGATTTGTTGTGCATCCAATAGGTCATCTCGATGGTTATTCCTTGCTTTGGAAGATGTAAGTCTACTACACCTTCTTCCTAGCATAGTCATTGCACACCGAAAGGCAACCCCTTAGGTTGGCTAGCTCTCCCAACTTGTAGACTATCCCTTTGGATTTATAAACCTGAGGAAGGTCAAGGATGATATAACCCCTTCTAGTGGGTCCATCATACATCGACAGGGTCCATACATTAACTCAGATTAAATTAAATCGAATATGATTTTCCCCAATGGAGTTAAATCACACCCTTCTCCCCAGAGGAGCCCCAAATCATACATAAATAAGTCAAGCAAACAAATTAAATTCAAAACCAACCTCCCTAGTGGATCTAAATTAAACCAACTCCCCCAGTAGACTCTAAATCAAAGAAATCCAAGCAAACTCTTATCCCAGTGAATACATCCCCAAATAAATCTACGAAATCAAACTCAAATTCCAATCTCCAACGGATAGCCTGAACCTGCTTCCCTAGTGGTAGGTTCATATACCCGATCCCCAGTAGACTTGATCCCATATCTCTAGCAGATATGCCTCAGCATCAATTAAAATAAAGCAAGTTAAAGTTGATTCAATCTTAATCCCTGGTGGATTATGGATTCATATCACCCGTGAATCTTCTTTCCAAAAATCATATAATCAAATCAAATTCAAACCTTATCCTCAGTAGATTTTCATCTTCTATGCCCTTGACATAGACCCCTCACAAGATAAGTCCAATGCATGTATGATCACCTAATGGATCTCCCTCCATGTCCTTGACATAGAATTCTCATCAAATCTTTTTTCTTCTCTTATGCACACCTTTAATACTTCAACCAAAATCCTAATAATGTATTTGTTCAAATTATATCATCTTAACATTGTAATCAACATTTTAAGATTTGTGATGGTGCAAGCTCAAACTAACTATACAATATCATGCTAAACATATTATAGTTTGAAGTAACATGTGATATTATATTATAATATACAATGTTATATTATAGTTTGCTATAGTATAATATATTGTCTAACATTACACCTCATTAGAATCACTTAAAGGAACAAATAACAAAATTTTCTCAAAATATGAATAATGTTCATTTTGGATGTAAAATTATTATTTTTCTATTAGAAATGGTACAAAATGGCATAATTTTGGTGTTGCTTCTTAGTGTGTGCCATGAATTTGGCCAAATTCTTCCATCTTAACCTTGAAATTAATATTTTCTGAGATTTTACCCAATGTATTATAACAAAAGTAAAACATACTAAAATGTACAATAACATTTAGTAACACCCACCAAATTCATATATATGTGAAGTTATATTGTTATGTACATTATATTTTAATATTCTTTCATGTAATATATTATCTTACATTACACCTTAAAATGAATCACTTTAAGCAAAACATTTATAAAATTTGGTTGAAAGTGAACATTTATTTTGGATGCAAAATTCCATTCTTTTGATTAAATGACACACCGTAGCACACCCCAATGATGTTCCATAAAACATAACTTAAATTTGATCAAATCCCACCATCTCAGCCTATAAATCAATATTTTTATGAATTATATCAGTACAAACTCTACAACATCATACTATAATAAATTAAAATATGCTAAACAATAAGTAGTAATACACAATAGTATGCTATAATGCATGATGCTACACTATGATATGGCATCCTATATTATAATACACTATAACATATTATATTATATTATATTGCATATCACATCACAAGGGATTGCTTAAGATCAAAAATCATAAATTAGTCTAAAAATAAAAAACTACATATTTTAGTCGTATCACTTACTTATTTTAAATTGAAACAATATATTATGATGCCATGCTCTACCTATTATGAATTTGGCCAAATTCCACCATTTTAAAGTCTAAATCAACATTTTCATAAATAATGCTACTGTAAGTTCGACTACATGATTGTAAAATACTAAAAGAATTTAAAATGCGTGGAATAATATATTATGATATATAATGTTATACTATGCTACAACATATAATATTTATTTTGAACATAAAATATTACTTTTTAGACTACAAGTGGTGTAGCACACATTTTGTACTACAACCTAATTCCCACTTCAAATTTAATAAATTTCATCATCTCATTTATTAAATCAATATTTTTATTATTTATATTAATATAGAATATAGGGCACAATACCATAATATACTAAAACATTTCAAAACATCTTATAACATCCAAAAATACATCACTAGATGCTCAAATATATGATGTTACATTATACTGCAATATACGGTATTATAATATGATTTAGGGTATTCAAATCTCTAATAGTCAAGGGAAAGTCTCTTGAAGACAATTTCTTTAGCTACCATAACTATGTTAGGATTGGGTCATTCTTTAGATCTACTACTAATGACATATTTATTCAAGGTTTTGGATTTAGAGTTTAGTGTTATGATTTAGTGTTAGTTTAAAGTTTAGGGTTTAGGGTTTAAGGTTGTAGGTTTTAGGGTTTAGGGTTAATGGTTTTAGGGTTTAGGGTTTTGGGTTTTGGGTTTAGGATTTTAAGGTTTAGGGTTTAGGGTTTAGGGTTTTGTGTTTAGGGTTTAGGGTTTTAGGGTTTAGGGTTTAGGGTTTAGTGTTTAGGTTTAGGGTTTAGGTTTTAAGTTTATGGTATAAGTTTTAGTTTAGGTTTTAGGATTTAAGGTATTTTTTTAATACATAACAAATTGTGATTCAACATTTCTTCTTTTTCATTTCATCAACTAAGTAGCACACCAAGTTTTCTAAGACACAAGTGATGACATAGACCAAAAATGAGCACCCATAGAGAAAATTGAAAACCTCAAATAAGTAGAACCATCTCTACTCTAAAGATATAGTTCCATAAGCAGTAGATTGGATCGGTCGTTCTACAGTTTCTCCAGTTTCCATCAGAACTACCCCCGCCTCTCGAGTAATGGATCCATCATCATATCCCTGATCTCTCCCTCCACCACCACCACGACTGTAACCTTTATCTCTCCTCCGGCCTCCATAACCACCACTGCTTTGACCACCACCTCCATATCCACCAACACCTCCAGATCCCCCACCACCACTATGATAACCGCCACCTCTACCATCCCCTCCATCGTTAGAGCTAGACTGAGCCTAGTTGATGGTGATGTTCCTCCCATCAAGGTTCTGCCCAATCTTAGGGTTTAGGGTTAGTTTAGGGTTTAGGGTTTATGGTTTAGGGATTAGGGTTTAGGGTCATAGGTTTTATGCTTAGGGTTTATGGTTTATGGATTTAGCATTTATGGCTTAGGGTTTTAGGGTTTAGGGTTTAGGAGGCTTAGGGTTTTAGTTTAGGTTTAGGTTTAGGGTTTTATGGTTTAGGGTTTAAGGTTTAGGTTGTAGGTTTAAGGTTTAGGTTTAGGGTTAATTTTAGGGTTTATATTTTAGGGTTTTCTTTTCTTAAAATTAAGTAAACCAATATGTTTAGGTTTATTTAGTTTATTTAGTTTATTTTTTATTTATTTGAGTTTATTTTATTTTTATTTTTATTTAGGTTTATTTTTATTTTTATTAGTTTATTTATCTATTTTAATTTATTAATTTTAGTTTAGGTTTTTTATTTTAGTTTATTTTTTAACTTTAGGTTTACTTTTTAGTTGAGTTTATTTTATTTTATTTTAGACTTAGGTTTTAGGTTTTTTTTTATTTTATTTATTTTTTTTTGGTTTAGGTTTAGGTTTTTATTTATTTTATTTTTTTATTTTATTTTAGTTTTAGGTTTAGGTTTAGGTTTATTATTTTAGGTTTTACTCATTTTAGTTTAGTTTATTTTAGTTTAGGTTTAGGTTTATTCTATATTTCTTATTTTATTTTATTTTAGGTTTAGGTTTTTTTGTTTAGGGTATAGTTTTTATTTTTTAATTTATTTTAGGTTTATTTTTTTAGGTTTTTTTATTTAGTTTTTTATTTTATTTTTATTTTACATTTAGTTTTTATTTTATTTAGGTTTTATATTCTTAGGTTTACTATATTTTTTTACTTTAGTTTTTGCTTTTCTTATTTTATTTTAGTTTATTTTTTTAATTTTATTTTTCTTTATTTTTTATTTTAGGTTTTCATTTTATTTTATTTTTTAAATTTTTAGGTTTTTATTTATTTATATTTAGGTTTATTTAGTTTGGTTTAGGTTTTATTTAGGGTTTAGGTTTAGGTTTATTTTAGGGTTTAGGTTTAGGGTTTAGGTTTGGGTTTAGGGTTTAGGTTTTATTAGAGGTTTAGGAGTTTAGGGTTTTATTAGGTAGTTTAGGGTTTTTGGGGTTTGGTTTTAGGTTTAGGAGTTTTATGATAGGGTTTAGTTAGTTTAGGTTTTAGTTTAAGTTTATTAGTGTTTAGGTTCATTAGGGTTATTTGGGTTTAGTTTTTGGGTTTTTTTAAGTTTGGGTTTATCAAGTGATTTAGTGGTCAGTTTAGGTTTAAGTGGTTTAGGGTTTTAAGGTTTAGGGTTTAGAGTTTAGGTTATTAGGTTGGGTTTTAGGGTCATTTAAGTTTATTTTAGGTAGTTTAGATTTAGGGTTTAGGGTTAGGTTTAGGGTTTAGATTTAAGGTTTAGGGTTTTTTTTAGGTTTAAAGTTTTAAAAAAAATTAAATAAGTTTTAGTTTGTTTCGTTTATTTAGTTTATTTTTTTTAATTTTAATTATTTAATTTTTTTTATTTTCATTCAGTTTAGTTTATTTATTTTAGCTTAGTTTTTTTATTTTTATTTATGTTTATTTATCTTTTTAGGATTTTTATTTTAGTTTATATTTTAGGTTTAGGTTTAGGTTATGTTTATTTTTTTAGATTAGTTTGGTTTTTTTTTAGGTTTAGGTGTTATTTTTTATTTTTAGGTTTTGGTTTAGGTTTTTATTTTATTTTTTTAGGTTTAGGTTTTATTTTAGGTTTATTTTTTAGGTTTAATTTTTTTTAGTTTAAGTTTAGCTTTATTTTTAGTTTATTTTATTTTATTTAGTTTATGGTTTAGGTTTAGTTTATTTTTGGTTTAGGTTTAGATTTTATTTATTTTAGTTTAGTTTATTTTAGTTTAGGTCTAGGTTTATTTTATTATCTTTATTTTATGTTTAGGTTTTTTTAGTTTAGGATTTAGGTTTTATTTTTATTTATTTTTAGGTAATATTTTTAGTTTATTTTTTTGGTTTAGGTTTTATTTAGTTATAATTTTATTATTTTATATTTTATTTTTTTATTTTATTTATTTTATCTATTTAGGTTTATTATTTTGTGTTTATTTTGTATTTTTATGCTTAAGTTTTTTATTTTTATTTTCATTTTATTTTACTCTAGTCATTTAGGTTTAGGTTTAGTTTATTTTTATTTTAATTTTTCATTTTATTTATGTTTAGGTTTTATTTATTTTATCCAGGTTTATTTAGTTTAGCTCAGTTTTAGGTTTAGGTTTTTTGTGGCTCAGGGTTTAGGGTTTAGGTTTGTGGTTGAGTTTTGGGTTTGGGCCTAGGGTTTAGAGTTTAGGAGCGTAGATTTAGGGTTCAGGGTTTAGGGTTAAGGGAAGTTTTAGGGTTTAGGGTTTAGGGTTAGGGTTTTTTTTAAAAAATTAAGTAAACTCATAGGTTTAGGTTTATTTAGTTTAGTTTTTATTCATTTTAGTTTATTTTATTTTTTATTTTTATTTAGGTTAATTTTTATTTTTATTTAGTTTAGTTTATTTATTTTAGTCTAAGCTTTTTTAATTTAGTTTATTGTTTAGGTTTAGGTTTAGGTTTATTTTTATTTTAGTTTTTAGGTTTAGGTTTTATTTTTTTATTTTTAGGTTCAGGTTTAGGTTTTTATTTTAATTTTTTAGGTTTAGGTTTTAGGTTTTTATTTTATGTTTATTTTTAGATTTTCTTTTTTAATTTAGTTTAGATTTACTTTCAGTTTATTTTAATTTAATAAGGGTTTAGGTTTAGGTTTAGTTTATTTAAGGTTTAGGTTTAGGTTTTATTTATTTTAGTTTAGTTTATTTTAGTTATGTTTAGGTTTATTTTATTTAGTTTTTGTTTAAGATTTAGAACTTTTTATTTAATTTAGTGTTTAGGTTTTATTTTTTATCTATTTTAAGGTTTATTTTTTATGTTTAGGTTTTTGTTTAGGTTATATTTTATTTTAATTTTATTTTATGTTTAGTTTTAAATTTATTTATCTTTTTTTAAGTTTAGTTTAGGTTTTTTATTTATTTTATTTTGATTTAGTTTTTTTATTTTATTTTATTTTAACTTTAGGTTTATGTTTAAGGTTTATTTTAGTTTAGATTTTATTTTATTTTATTTTATTTTATTTTTTTAGTTATTTTTTATTTTTATTTAGGTTTTATTTAGTTTAGGTTTATGTTTTAGCTTTATTTTAAGGTTTGGGTTTAGGGTAAGATTTATGGTTTTACTTTTTTTAGGGTTTAGTATTAGTGGTCAGGGTTTGTGGTTTAGATTTGTGGTTTTTAAGGTTTTCAGGGTTTAGGTTTAGGTAGATTAAAGTGAGTTTGTGGTTTAGGGTTTAGTAGGTTAGTTTAGGGTTTAGGGTTAGGGTTTTTTTTATTTTTATTTTTCTATTTTTATAAATTAAAAAACCCATAGGTTTATGTTTATTTACTTTATTTATTTTATTTTTATTTATTTTATTTTATTTCACTTTTTTATTTTTAGTTATGTTTATTTTTATTTTTATTCACTTTAATCTATTTAATTTAGGTTTTTTTATATTAGTTTATTTTTTAGGTTTGGGTTTACGTTTAGGTTTATTTTTTAATTTTGTTTAATTTTTATTTTTTTAGGATTAGATTTTATTTTGTATTTTTAGGTTTAGGTTTTAGTTTTTGGTTTTTATTTTAAGTTTATTTTTAGGTGTTATTTTTTACTTTAGGTTTAGGATTATTTTATTTTTATTTTAGGTTTAGGTTTTTTTTTAGCTTAGGGTTTAGGTTTTACTTTTAGTTTTATTTTTTGGGTTTAGGTTTTTATTTAGCTTTTATTTTATTTTATTTTATTTTTGATTTATTTTATTTTTATTTTAGGTTTACTTTTTATTTTATTTAGTTTTTTATTTTATATTTTAGTTTTGGTTTTTATTTATTTTATTTTAATTTAGTTTATATTATTATTATTTTTTAAGTTTAGGTTTAGGTTTAGGTTTAGGTTATAGTTTAAGTTTTTATTTTATTTAGGTTAAGGTTTTATTTATTTATTTTATTTTTAGGTTTTATTTAGTTTAGGTTTAGGTTTTTTTGGTTTTTAGGGTTTAGGGTTTAGCTCTTAAGGTTTGGGGTTCAGGGTTTCGGATTTATGGTTGTCGATTATAGGGTTTAGGGTTCAGGATTTGGGTTTAGGGTTCAGGGTTTAGGGTTTAGGGTTTAGAGTTTAAGGTTTTAAGGTTTAGGGTTTAGGGTTATAGATTTAGGGTTCATGGTTTAGGGTTTAGGGTTAGTTTTAGAATTTAGGGTTTACTGTTAGGGTTTTTTTAAAAAAATTAAGTAAACTCGTAGGTTTAGGTTTATTTAATTTATTTAGTTTAATTTTATTCATTTTAGTTTATTTTACTTTTTTTAAAATTTTTATTTAGGTTAATTTTTATTTTTATTTAGTTTAGTTTATTTATTTTAGTTTATTTATTTTAGTTTAAGTTTTTTATTTTAGTTTATTTTTTAGGTTTAGGTTTAGGTTTATTTTTATTTTAATTTTTTTTTGGTTTATTTTATTAATTTTTTTTTTTTTTGATTGGGTTTTTTTAGTTTTTGGTTTTATTTTACATTTTTAGGTTTTATTTTTTTTAATTTAGGGTGTTTTAGTTTATTTTATTTTATTAAGGGCTTAGGTTTAGGTTTAGGTTTAGGTTTTTTTTATTTTAGTTTAGGTTATAGTTTTTATTTATTTTATTTTATTCTTTTTAGGTTTAGGATTTTTTAGTTTAGTGTTTAGGTTTTATTTTATTTATTTTAGGTTTCTTTTTAGGTTTAGGTTTTATTTAGTTTATATTTTATTTTATTATAAGTTTATTTTATTTTATTTTAGGTTTAGTTTTAAATTTATTTATGTTTTTTAATTTTTAGTTTAGTTTTATTTATTTTTTATTTTGATTTAGTTTTATTTTATTTTATTTTATTTTAAGTCTTTATGTTTATGTTTAGGTTTAAGTTTTAGTTTAAGTTTTTATTTTATTTTTATTTTTTTTTATTTTGGTTTAGGTTATTTTTTATTTTTATTTAGGTTTTATTTAGTTTAGGATAAGGTTTTAAGCTTTTTAGGGTTTAGGATTTAGTGTTTAGGGTTTAGGGTTTAGGGTTTAGGGTTTTATGGTTTAGGGTTTAGGGTTTGGGGTTTTATGGTTTAGGGTTTAGGGTTAAGGGTTTTAAGGTTTAGGGTTTAGGGTTAGGGTTTTTAAATTTTTTAATTTTTATTTTATTTTAAATTAAGTAAACTCGTAGGTTTAGGTTTATTTACTTTATTTATTTTATTTTTTATTTATTTTAGTTTATTTTATATTTAGTTAGGTTTATTTTTAGTTTTATTTAGTTTAGTTTATTTATTTTAGTTTTTTTTTATTTTAGTTTATTTTTGAGGTTTAGGTTTATGTTTAGTTTTGTTTTTTTTTTTAATTTAATTTTTGTTTAATTTTTTAGGTTTAGATTTTATTTTATATTTTTAGGTTTAGGTTTAGGTTTTTATTTTAAGTTTTTAGGTTTAGGTTTTATTTATTTTTTAGGTTTAGGTTTACATTTTATTTTATTTTAAGTTTTATTTTTATATATTTTAGGTTTATTTTAGGTTTAGGTTTTTATTTAGTTTTTATTTTATTATATTTTATTTTAGGTTTATTTTATTTTTTATTTAGATTTAGTTTTTATTTTATTTAGGTTTTTTATTTTATAGTTTATTTTAGGTTTTTATTTATTTTCTTTTAATTTAGTTTTTATTATTTATTTTATTTTCTTTAAAGTTTAGAGTTTAGGTTTAGGTTTTAGTTTTATTTTATTTTATATTTTTATTTTATTTTGGTTCAGGTTTTTCTATTTATTTTATTTTTAGGTTTTATTTAGTTTAGGTTTATCTTTTTAGCTTTTTAAGGTTTAGGGTTAGTTGAGGGTTTAGGGTTTAGGTTTTAGGGTTTGGAGTTTAGGGTTTAGGGTTTAGGGTTTAAGGTTCAGGGTTTAGGGTTTGGGGTTTGGGGTTTAGGTTTTAGGGTTTTGGGTTTAGGGTTTAGGGTTATACGGTTTAGCATTTAGTGTTTAGGGCTTAAGGTTTAGGTTTTAGTTTACGGTTTAGAGTTTTTGTTTTTTTTTAATAGAGAGCAAATTCAGATTCCATAAGCAGTAGATTGGATCATCCATTCTTTAGTTTCTCCAATTCCCATCAGAACCACCTTGGTCTCTTGAGTAGTGGGATCCACCATCGTATCCTCGATCTCTCCCTCTGCCACCACCACAGTTGTAACCTCCGTCTCTCCTCCCACCTCCATAACCACCACTGCTCTGACCACCACCTCCATATCCACCAACACCTCCAGATCCCCACCACCACCAGAATAATCTGCCACCACCTTCACCTCCACCGCTAGATCTAGACTTGGCGTGATGTTCTCAGAAGGTTCCCCATTCTTTGGGTTTACATTTATGTTTTAGTTTACTAGGTTTTACAATTTAGGTTATTTATTTATTTATTTAGTTACTTTAGGTTTAGGTTTAGGGTTTGGGGTTTATGATTTAGGGTAAGGGTTTAGGGTTTTTCTTGGGTTTAGAGTATAGCTTGGGGTTTAGTTGGTAGGTTTTTTTCATTTATTTTAGGGTTTGGATTTGTGGGTTTATTTTTAAAATTAAGTAAATAGATAGTTTAGGTTTATTTTTTATTTTTTATTTATTTTAATTTATTTTTATTTTTATTTTAATTAGCATTAATTTTTATTTTTATTTAATTTAGTTTATTTATTTTAGGTTTATTTATTTTAGTTTAGGTTTTTATTTTAGTTAATTTTTTAGGTTTAGGTTTAGGTTTAGGTTTATTTTTTAGTTGAGTTTTCTTTTTATTTAATTTTTTATGTTTAGGTTTTATTTTTTATTTTTAATTTTAGGTTTAGGTTTAGGTTTTTATTTTAATTTTTTAGGTTTAGGTTTTAGGTTTTATTTTAGGTTTATTTTTTTTATTTTAGTTTAGGTTTTATTATTTTATTTTATTTTATTTTATTAGGTTAAGGTTTAGGTTTTTTATTTTAGGATTATGTATAGGTTGTATTTATTTTATTTTAGTTTAGGTTTATTTTATTTTATTTTATTTTATTTTTTATTTTAGGATTAAGTTATTTTTTTTTATTTGGGTTTTATCTAAGGTTTATTATTTGGGTTTAAGTTTTATTTTATTTTATTTATTTTATTATTTTTATTTTATTACATTTAGTTTTATTTCATTTAGGTTTATTTATTTTTTTTAGTTTATTTTAGGTTTTTTTATTTGCTTTTATTTTTTATTTTTAGGTTTAGCTAGGTTAGTTTTTATTTTTATTTTATTATAGGTATATTTTTAGGTTTAGTTTATTTATTTATTTTATTTATAAATTTATTTATTTAGGTTTTAGGTTTTAGATTTTAGGGTTTAGGATTTAGTGGTTTTGGGTTTAGGTCTTGTTTATTTTTAGGTTTAGAAGATCAGTAGAGCCCAGAGGATTTAGGTTTAGGGCCCAGGGTCAGCTTCAAGTAGGGATGAGGATTATGCTTTAGGAGGTTTAGTGCTATGATTTAGGTCAGGTAGGTTTGGGTTTAGGTCTGGTCAGTTAGGGTTAGTTAGGGTTTTAGGGTTTAGGGTTTAGGGTTTATTTAGGGTTTAGGATTTTAAAAAAATAAGCAAACCAGGTTTATTTTATTTATTTTATTTATTTTATTTTTTTAAATTTTATTTAGGTTTATTTTATTTTTTAGTTTAGTTTACTTATTTTAGGTTTATTTATTTTAATTTAGGTTTCTATTTTAGTTTATTTTTTTGGTTTAGGTTTAGGTTTAGGTTTTTTTATTGAATTTTATTTTTATTTTATTTTTTAGGTTTATGTTTTATTTTAGGTTTAGGTTTAAGTTTTTATTTAATTTTTTTATAGGTTTTTTTTGTTGTTTATTTTAGGTTTTATTAGTTTAAGTTTAGGTTTATTTTTAGTTTATTTTATTTAATTTATAGGTTTAGGTTTAGTATATTTCCATTGGGTTTATTTATTTATTTTAGTATATTTTATTTTAGTTTAGGTTTGGTTTATTTAATTTTTTATTTTATTTTATTTCGTTTTTTTTTTAAAGTTTAGAGTTTAAGTTTTATTTTTATTTATTTTAGGTTTTATTTTAATGTTTATTTTTAGGTTTAGATTTTATATTCAGTTTCTATTTTACTTTATTTATTTTTATTTTACATCTAGTTTTTATTTCATTTAGGTCAATTTTATTTTTTTAGTTTAGTTTAGGTTTTTATTTATTTTATTTTGTTTTGTTTTATTTTATTTTTAGGTTTAGTTTTAGGTTTTAGTTTAGGTTTTTATTTTATTTATTTTTTTAGGTTTTTTTTTAGTTTATTTTAGGTCATTTAGTTTAGTAGGTTTTAACATTTTATGGTTTAGGTCTGATTTAGTTTAGGTTTAGGTTTAGGTTTGGGGTGTGGCCTTTTGGTAGGGCTCAGTGGTTTGGCTCAGATTGGCCTTTAGGGGCTCAGGTTTTAGTGTATTTAGGGCCCAGGTAATTAGGGTTAGGGTAGGAGGGCCTGGGCTCATGGTAGGATTTGTGGCCCAGGATCAGGCTCAGTCAGGCCTGGGGTGTCCACTAGGAGTGTGGTTTTTGGGCTCAGTTTGTGTTTGTTGTGGCCTAGGGTAGTAAGGCCAGGGTGTCAGGTCAGGTCAGTGGTTTAGTGGTCAGTGGAGAGATCAGGCCTCAGTGGTAGGATTTGGGAGGACAGTGAGGCCTGGGTTGGGTTTAGGGTGGTGGTTAGGTCAGTGGTGGGAGTTTAAGTCAGGGTCAGCATTTATTTATTTATTTTTAAATTAAATCAATTGGGTTTTAGTTAATTTTATTTATTTTAGTTTATTTTTATATTTCATTTAGTTTAGTTTTATCCATTTTAGGTTTATTTATTTTATATTTATTTTAGTTTTTATTTTAGTTTATTTTGTAGGTTTAGGATCAGGTTTAGGTTTATTTTTTAGTTTAATTTTATTTTAATTTTATTTTTTAGGTTTAGGTTTCTAATTTTATTTTTAGTTTTAGGTTTAGGCTTTTATTTTTTTTTTTTTTTCGGTTTTAGGTTTTTATTTTAGGTTTATTTTTAGGTTTTATTTTTTAGTTTATGTTTAGGTTTATTTTTAGTTTATTTTATTTTAATTAGTTTAGGTTTAAGTTTAGGTTTAGGTTTTATCCTTTTTTTAATTTAGTTTATTTTAGTTTAGGTTTAGGTTTAGGTTTATTCTATTTTTTATTTTAGGTTCAAGTTTTTTTTTTTTAGTTTAGGGTTTAGTTTTTATTTTTTATTTATTTTTATGTTTTATTTTTAGGTTTATTGTTTAAGTTTAGGTTTTTATTTAGTTTTTATTTTATTTTATTTTAGGCTTATTTTATTTTTATTTTAGGTTTATTTTTTATTTTTTTTAGGTTTTATATTTTTTTAGTTTAGTTTTTATTTTTTATTTTATTTTCTTTTTAGGTTTAAGTTTAGGGGTTTACTTTTATGTTTTACTTTATTTTATTTTTTTATTTTGGTTTATGCATTTTAATTTATTTTATTTTTAGGCGTAATTTAGTTTAGGTTTAGGCTTTTAGCTTTTTATTGTTTAGGGTTTAGGATTTATGGTTAGTTTAGTTTAGGGTTTAGGGTTTAGGGTTTAGGGTTTATGGTTTAGGGTTTGGGGTTAAGGGTTTAGTGTTTAGGGTTTTTTTATGTTTAAGGTTTAGGGTTTAAGGTTTTGGGATTAGGGTTTTAGTGTTTAGCATTTAGGGTTTAGGATTAGTGTTTAGGGTTTAGGTTTTAGGTTTAGTTTTGGGTTTTGGGTTTTGGGTTTTTTTTAACAGGGAAAAAATTCAGATTCAACATTTCTTTTTTTGATTTCATCATCCAAATAACATACCAAGTTTTCTAGGACAAAAGAGACAACATAGATCTAAAATGAGCATGCATAGAGCAAATAGAAAACCTTAGTTAACTAGAACCGTCGCTATTATAAATACATAGTTTCATAAGTAGTAGATTGGATAGTCCATTCTTTAGTTTCTTTAGTTCCTATCAGAGCCACCTTGGCCTCTCGAGTAGCGGGATCCACCATCATATCCTCGATCTCTCCCTCCGCCACCACCACGGTTGTAACCTCTATCGCTCTTCCTGCCTCCATAACCACCATTGCTCTGACCACCACCTCCATATCCACCTCCTCATCCCCACCACCACTAGGATAATCGCCTCCACCTTCTCCACCGCCAAATCTAGAGCCTGTTGATGATGATGTTCTGTCAAGGTCTCATGATTCTTTGGGTTTAAGTTTAGGATTAGGTTTATTAGGTTTTAGAGTTTAGGTTTATTTTTTAATTTATTTAAATACTTTAGGTTTAGGTTTAGGGTTAGGGTTTAGGGGTTAGGGTTTAGGGTTTTAGTGTTTATGCTTTTAAGGTTTATGCTTTAGGGTTAGGGTTTAGGATTTAGGGTTTAGTGTTTAGGGTTTAGTGTTTAGGCTGTAGGGTTTAGGGTTAGCTTATGGTCTAGGGTTAGCTTAGCATTTAGGGTTTAGGGTTTAATGTTTAGGCTTTAAGGTTTAGGGTTTTAAGGGTTCAGGATTTGGGGTTTAGGGTTTTTAGTGTTCAAGGATTGGGGTTTTGGGTTTTAGGGCATAATGTTTAGGGTTTAGAGTTTAGGGTTCGGGTTAGGGTTTAGGGTTTATGGTTTACGATTTAGAGTTTAGTGTTTATGGTTAGTTTAGTTTAGGTTTTGTATAGAGTTTGTAGTTTAGGTTTAGGGTTTAGGATTAGTTTTATAGTATAGGGTTTAGGGTTTTGGGTTTAGGATCTATGGTTTAGGATTTTGGGTATTTTTTTTTTAAATTAAGTAAACCCATAGGTTTAGCTTTATTTAGTTTATTTTTTATTTATTTTAGGTTATTTTATTATTTATTTTTATTTAGGTTTATTTTTATTTAGTTTATTTATTTATTTTAGATTTATTTATTTTAGTTTATTTTTTAAGTTTAGGTTTATTTTTTACTTCAGTTTTATTTTGAATTGATTTTTTAGGTTTAGGTTTTATTTTTTATTTTTAGGTTTAGGTTTAAGCTTTTATTTTATTTTTTTAGGTTTAAATTTTAAGTTTTTATTTTAGGTTTCTAGGTTTTATTTTTTTTAGCTTAGGTTTAGGTTTATTTTTAGTTTATTTTATTTTATTTAATTTAGGTTTAGGTTTATGTTTAGTTTATTTTAGGATTAGGTTTAGCTTTTATTTACTTTAGTTTATTTTAGTTTAGGTTTAGGTTTATTTTATTTATTATTTATTTATTTTTTTAAGTTTAGGTTTTTTTTTTTATTTTGGTTTTATTTTTTTTATTTTTTTTTATTTTATTTTAAGGTTTATTTTTTAAGTTTAGGTTTTTATTTAGATTTTATTTTATTTTATTTTTGGTTTATTTTATTTTTATTTTACGTTTAGTTTTTATTTTATTTAAGTTTTTTATTCTAAGGCTTATTTTATTTTATTTTAGTTTATTTTAGTTTTTCATTTATTTTATTTTAGTTTATTTTTATTAGTTTATTTTATTTTATTTTTAAGTTTAGGCTAAGGTTTTAGTTTAGGTTTATATTTTATTTTATTTTTATTTTTATTTAGGTTTAGCTTTTTTTTTATTTATTTTATTTTTAGTTTTAATTTAGTTTAGGTTTAGGTTTTTAGGTTTATAGGGTTTAGGGTTTAGGGTTTAGGGTTTAGGTTTTAGTGTTTAGGCTTTATGGTTTAGAATTTTTAGGGTTTAAGATTTAGGGTTGTAGGTTTAGAGTTTAGGTTAGTTTGGTTGGGTTTGGGTAGGCCTGTTTAGTCAGTGGGTTTGTGGTTTAGGCTCAGTAGGTTTATGGTTTAGTTTAGGGTTTAGGGTTTTGATTTTAGGTTTAGTTTTAGGGTTTTTGGGTTTCAGGTTTGTTTTAGGTTAGTTTTATGGTTTAGGGTTTAGGGTTTAGGTTTTTTTGTTAAAATTAAGTAAACCAACAGGTTTAGGTTTATTTAGTTAATTTTTTATTTATTTTAGTTTATTTTATTTTTAATTTTTATTTTGGTTTATTTAGTTTATTTTTTTATTTATTTTAGTTTATTTTAATTTTAATTTTATTTTGTTTAGTATATTTATTTAATTTTATTTATTTTAGTTTAGGTTTTTTATTTTAATTTATTTTTAGGTTTAAGTTTAGGTTTATGTTTATTTTTTAGTTTAGTTTTATTTTTATTTTATTTTTTAGGTTTAGCTTTTATTTTTATTTTTAGGTTTATGTTTAAGTTTTTATTTTATTTTTTTAGGTTTAGGTTTTAAGTTTCAATTTTAGGTATTTTTTTTAGGTTTTTTTAGTTTAGGTTTAGGTTTACTTTTAGTTTATTTTATTTTATTTAGTTTAGGGTTTAGGTTTAGTTTAATTTTGGTTCAAATTTAGGTTTTATTTATTTTAGTTTAGGTTTATGTTTATTTTATTTTAAGTTTAAGTTTTTTTTTTAGTTTAGAGTTTAGGCTTTATTTTTTTTATCTATTTTTAGGTTTATTTTTTAGGTTTGAGATTTTATTTAGTTTTTATTTTATTCAGGGTTTTGTGCCACCATCCTTCAAGATCTTTGATGGCAATGGGATCCCACGATAACACATCACTTTAGAGCTGGCAATTACAACACTAGTGGCAGCCACACTCCTCTTCCGCCTTTCGTTAGCAGTCTATCAGGTGTTGCATTTGATTGGTACGTCGAACTGCCCAACAGTTTGATGAAGAATTTTACTGAGTTAGAGCACCTCTTCATCAAGAGGTTTGCTGGAGCTCATCAGAGGGTTATTGTAAGCGATCTCATTATAGAGAAATAGAAACTCAATGAGTCCCTTCTTGATTACATTCTCGGGTGGCGCAACCTGTGCATGAATTGTGAACCATAACTGTTCGAATAGCAAGGCATTGAGATTCTTCTCAAAAATATCTATGGCCCGGTTGCCTTCATGCTTAAGGGCTTTACCATCAAAATATTCAAGAAATTAATTAATAAGGTGGGTAGCCTACAAGAGGAAACCAAACATTTGCCCTTTCCCGACCAATCATCTAGGCCTAAGTAAGGTGTCGAGAAGAAGCCAGGGATAGTTGTGTCAATGGACAAAGGGAAGTAGCATGGAGCTCAAGATGAGACTACGACAGCCTCACCTCTTATTCCACCACCTGACCATCATCAGCCACCGCCCACAATGACTATTTTCACCATCAATACCCCCAGTATTCATATCCATTGCCAGGTAGCTACTTTCCACATACAATTATCGATAGATTGAATAAGCCATATTCATTCAAGAGGGAGGCAGAAAAATCTTTAAGAATCTCTTAAAAAACCTGGCTTTCAGTTACGAGAGGCTGAAGGAAGTGGCAAGAGCGATGATCCTAGCTATTGCCCCTACCACTACATGTTAGGCCATGTCTTAGAGGATTGTATCACTCTTAAGGACTAGCTTAAGCACAGTTACAAGTTGAGAGCCATAATCATCCCTAAGGAATACTTATTAGAACAACCATCTAGTTCTGTTAGAGTAATCCTTAGGGATACTTGCGATCCTCTTAAGACCAAAGAAGGTTAGGATATCTCCCTATCCTGAACCTCTAAGAAGATCATTTTTAAGATTAAGAAGCTTTCCTTACAAGTGCCTGAAGTAGCTCAAACCTCCAACACCAAGGAAGTTTTGCTAGTTGCAAAAGACAACTCGAGGAGGATGATAGCCCAAAGAAGAGCGCTCACCATACTTTCAGATAGTCCAAGAGTGCCACCTGAGTCCGATCTCCACCATTGCAGCTACCACCTCTTCTATTAGTAGGAGTGTTGTATCTATGGATAAGGGTACTAAATCCCTTACTCCGCTTACTTTCCTTGATTTCCATCATGTACCTCCACCTAAAAAGGAATTAATGAGGAAAGCTGATTCTACTTATATATTGTCTACTTCTGATGCTCTTGATTTTATTCTTATTGAAAACTCTCTGAGTTTAAATAAAAATAATAGCTCTAGTAGTTTTGATCCTTTCCTTTCTGATTCAAAGTCGAACTACCCTTCATTGAATAAAATATGGACTTAGCCTTAGCCAAATTCAAACCAACCCTAATTCAATTGATTTTTTCAATTTTCTAATTCAATCTCAAATCTAATTCCAAATCATAAATCAATTCCAAACTCCAAATGATTGAAACCTAAATCAAATTAAATTCCCAATTTTTCCCTTTTAGCCAAATTTTTGAACTTGGCTAAATGATATCCAAACTAATTCAAAATCCTTGGATTTCTTCATGATTCAATCATTCCTATAATCATTGACCCAAATATAAACATAAACCACCATTATCAAGCCAAATCTAAGCTAACTGAAATCAAACCCAAGTTAGCCCTTTTGATTTGAAATTGTCATATGAACCAAAACACATTTGGCTCCCAACCACTTATAATTAGATTTATATTTCAATCCTAGGCTCATGTGTGAGTTCAACAAAATTTGAATCAAGCCATGATCAAGCCAATTAACCCATTTAGGCTCACTTGACCCAAAGTGCCCCAAAGGACATTTTTGAGCCAAGTTCTAATCCAACCCAAATTGGATTTAATTAAGCCCATCCAAACCTCACAACATGATCAACAATCATCCTAGGTTAATCAATTGTCTTGAATTGGGTAAATCCAAGTCAACCTAGCCCATTGACTAAGTCAACACTTAGCCCAAATGAAACCCAAACTTACCAAAATCTACCATAGGCAAAATTGACTGAAACCATTGATTCAAACCCATTCCTAACCAATGATTGAATATGACAAAACCTTCACTTGAGAAACCAAGCCTAATTGGCCATTTGAGCCAGGTTGACCCAAATTGGCCTAAAAAGCCAAAATGGGTCAAATCATGATTTGATTCAAATTGATTACAACCAATGGCTCAAGTTCATCCCAAATCACTTATTGAACTTAACCAAAGCCATATTTGAGCCAAGTTGACCAATTGGTCAACTTGACCTAACTTAGCCCAAATTGACCTAAAGCATCAAATTAGCCAAAATCCAAATTAATTCCAAATTAAACCAAACCAAAGCCTACAATCATTTTCAATTAGCCAATTGAACTTGACTCAACACCTAACCTAACCCAATTTGGTCAAATTGGTCCAATTGGTCAACTTGACCCATTTAGCCTATATGAATCCAAATGAGCCATAACCAAATCCAAAGCAAATTAAATCAAACCAATGACACCAATACACTCCAATTGGTCATGTGAACTTGACCCAACCTTTGGTTTGACCCAATTTGACCAATTTGTAAATTTGGCCCAACCTAACCCAATTTGACCTAAATAAGTCAAATCAAGTTGAATCAAATTAAATATACTCCAAACCACTTGAAATTTGGGCTAACCCACTTTTGACCCAACCCAAATCGGCTCAAACCTAACCCATAGCCAAATGACCATTTTTCCCTTTACTTTAGGGAATCCCATGAGATAAGACACATGCTCATTGAGTCATTTTCTCTCCCTAGCCACTTGGCACCCTCTCATAGGTCCACTTAGGCACCTTGGACGATGGCTGACCCGACCTAAAAGTGGTTGGGTCGGCCATGATCCATGGGGAGGTGAAATCACCTCCCCATCCCCATCGGAGCTTTCCAAACCATTAAGGACAAGCACCTCCTCCCTTAGCAGCCACCTCCACACCCTCACCCAACCAGACTGAGCCACATGATGCACCCAAGGACCTCCATTAGTCTCTGATATTGCCAATTGATCAAGGAGAAGCCAAACAATCCATGACCATTTGATCTAAGGAATGAGGAGGTATACCCCCCTCATTCTCACTCAAACTCACACACTCACACTTGATTCAACCCTAGCAGCCAAGGAGAGAGTTCACAGAGCGATTTCCAAGCTTTCCCAAGCTCCCAAAAATCCCCACTCTCCCTTTTATGCAAAATAAAAATAGGGAAGGCCACCTTCGATTCTCATTTGCTCAAATCTCCACCAAAGTGCAATTAACTTTGCACATACCTTCTTTGGAACCAATCAAGCAAAAATGAATCCTTTCCCAAGAATCTTGATGGTCAGAGGGTAGAGTTTGATCAAGCTGAGCACCTACACCTAGTGTATTCATCTTTCGAGCAAACTACACCAAATCAATGCTCATATGGCTCAACAGAGCTTCATTTCTACCAAATGAAGCTTCTCAATCATTGGAATTGTCAGTCATAAGCTCCGGTGAGGTATCCCTTTGAAACCGATCCTTGAATGAAAGTAGGTAGGTATTTTGTGAAAGAAATTTTCATGTCATATAATTTCCTCCATTAGATCTTCTTGTTGTGCTTCTTCGACAGTGTAGGAACATTTTCATCTCCATCCGATCTCGGGTGAGCTCGGATTGAGTGGCGATCGATGGACGGTAGCCATTGTTTGACACTCGGGAGGAGATAGATCATGGACCGTCCATCTCGCATGACCGAGATGATTGGTCCTGATACAATCATACTTAGAGCCCATGATTAATCCCTCGAAATTACAGGTTTAACCGTCATCGTCTGATCTTAGATCGGACGGTCTATAGAGTTCACATGTGTTGCCATCCAAGTCAGCACTCAGATGTAACAACTTAAATATCAAATCTCATCGTGCCACGTAGAAAGGGTGCCACGTCAGCCGCCACATGGCCCAATGGGGTTAAGGCTTTAAATAGGGCTAATTAATTGGTTTTTAATCTTAAAACTTCCTAAACTCATTACTAATTTTAGAAAAATCCAAAAAATACAAACTTAGCCTCATTTTAAAGATATTTCAGAGTAGAATCTATAAAAATTATTATTAATTGATTTTAAATAGTGGATTTAGCTTAATTAAAGTTTAATTAGAAATATAATTAGTCTAATTACTCCTTAATTAATCATCCAATTAATCTCAAACTTTATGTGCATGTTTAGGGGGATGACCCCTACCTCCCCTATTTTCTTGGGATTCTAGTGGTTGCTTAATTAGGGAAACTAATGGATTAAGCCTTAATCACTTTCTTAATGTAATTAGTAATAATTAAGCAAATAAATAGTAAATTAATGAATCAATTAAGCTTATTAACCTCTCTTAATTATGATGAAGTCTAGGGAAATGGATTGGGACTCCCTCTTCCAATCTTTTCTTTAAGGCTTCTTTAATCCCTCTTAAAAAATTAATTAATTAACACCCTTAATTAATTAATTAACAAGATTAATCAAAATCCAAATCATACCTAAACTTTCATCAACCAATTGAGAGGATTTAGGGATTGAGACTTAGGTTCCCTTCTTTGTCTCTTTCTTTAAGCCCATCACATTTTGATTGGTTTAGGTTAATCAAGGTTTAATTAGTTAATTAATAAGCTTAATTAACCTATTTCTCTAATTTAATATTGGGTAGCTCTTTGGGTGTTCAATAACCTAAAGGGGAAGATAATTAAATTATGGTTAGCTCACATGTGTGAGAAAACTATAAAAGTAGTTAACTGAGATCCTTAAGCTTAATTAACTATTAATCATGAGTTAATTGCATTAGGCCCCTTTCATTTCCTTGGAGCACTGTAAATTTATTTTCAATGTGGTTGCATATCATATTGGCTCATTATTAATTAGTTAATTAACTTAAAGTGATGTAAGTAAGGGTTAATTAATCCACTTAATTCATACCCCAACCTAATTAAATCATCAAATCAACTTAAATACTTCTTCCTTAAACCAAAATTAACTCACACAAGGGGAATGGGATTATGACCAGCAATCCTCTTTCACATTCCTTAATTAAAATCAAACATAATGATAAAATAACAATAAAGAACTTTGGTTTATTGTAAATGGCTTTATTTAGTATGATTGTCCTTAGGAATTAATTGGAATGAATGAGATTATGTTCTTATCTTCCTTTATTTCTTTCCAATTATGTTAAACATTGCTTTCCATATATAATCATGCATTCATCTCTTTTAAAATTAACTAAATAAATGGTTTCTTTTATTTCAAATTTCATGTGTTGATTTAAATTAAAAATAGGTGTGGCTATTATCACTATTAAATCAAAAGTTATTTTGAAAAGCTAATAAAACAATTATAATAAATGGAGTGATGTTAATTACTAATATCTATAGGTTTGCATGTGTTGATAATATAAGATATGCAATATGAAGCTCTCTTTCTTTATCTTTACATGGATTCACATAGGAATTACAAATGTATAGTTCATTTGAAAAGAACACAACATTTGTCTAAATCTATTCCTATGCATTTCCATGCTAAGACTTAGGAAGAATTTCATATCACATATGTAAATCATATAATCAAATCAAATATGACTTCTTGCATGACTTCTTCTTCTTATGGTTGTTTTCATGCATTCACTTGTATATGAGAAAAGTGGTATATTAGTCTGGACACCCTAGGGCTGTGAGACTTTAAGTAGACTTAAGTAGGTCTTACACCTTATACCCCTGGTGCAAAACAATGGCACCGTACTCACTTAAAACTCTTATACATGTGTATGTGTGATGTGGCCAATGAATAGGAGTCATATGTCATATAAATCAAATATAATTTTTCCATGGGTTTTTCCTATCCTTGTAGTTGCTTATACATCTATATGTATCTAAGAAAAGTGATATATTAGTCTGGACACCCCAGGGCTATGAGGCTTTAAGTAGCCCTAAGTAGGTCTTGTACCTTACGCCCCTAGTGTAGAATAATGGTGACGTACTCACTTAATACTTTTATACATGTGAATGTGTATTTAGCTAATGGATGAAAAATCCCTCTTTTCTATTAAATAAGGCATGCATTCATTATTCAAGTATGCTAAAAGTATAAATTGCATGTATAGGTATTCTTAAGATTTACCCATATGCATGATATGCATGATGGAAAGAAATGAATGAATATGTGTTATGTGATAGTAATCCATTTTAATTACTCTTAAGATGTCTTTCTTATTGAATGAGGTCATTTAGAGTGAACCTAAACTTAGGGCTAATCAAAACACATAATAAGCAATTCATTAAATGAAATTGGTTAATTAACTTATTTTAGAAGTCACTTAAGGTAGGGATGAAATAGTGGTTCCCCCTCTCTCCTCTCTTTATAACACTTAGTTATTAAGTGTAGGCTATATGAAACAAAAAAAAATACTAAGTGAAATCTTCAAATCAATTAAATCACTTAAAGAAAAATCAACTCCTTTATAAATTAAATCCCTCACACTTAGCAAATTTTAACTTAAAAGCCTAGTTAGAACATACTACACAAGCTTTAATTCACACACATTAGACTAAGTCACCATTTTTATCTTTACTTTAGGGTGGTGTATGGTTTGATAAATGCTTGTTTTGTGATGTATTATTTTAGACTGGATGTTGGTTGTATGAGCATAGTCTGGATGTTAGGCCGATATTAGCCTAATCATGCTTTCTATAGGGGGTTATGCTTAAGGGCGCACTAAATAAAAATATAAATACTTTTTTCTATGCAGGTTGCTTAGCCCCTAAGCATAACCCAAGTTAGGATAGGTGGGCTTGGTTACCTATGTGTGGGGTGCTAAGCTGAAATTCTTCATATAATTGCTTGGGTTGTATGGTGTGTTTAGCTCACATTTATTTTGCAGGTGTAGCCAGATTTACTTTCCTTCTTTTAATGTAATTTTGCATTAGGATTAGGATGAATGTTATGGGAGGATTAGGATGAGCATTGGTTATGATACTGTGGTGTTTATTTTTAGTTTCATTCATGTGTGTATATGTGAGGGGACACCAGGCAGATCTGAGGATGTACTTATTGAGGTGATCGAGTACAACATTGAAGAATAATGTACTATCTCGAGAGATAAAAGTCACTACCCTATAATGGACCTAATCACCTAATAAGAACCCCTAAGGCATGATGGGTCTTCAAATATACCATAAATTTTTCCCCTACTTTACATGGAAAACTAAAGCAGTATATATTTAAACTAGGTTAGTTAAGTTCCCTATAGAGGCAAGCCTCCATAGTTAATTACAACCTAAGGGAGGTGAATCCCTTAAGAATACTCTTGATTAAAATAGGCAATTGTTATCTCCAAAGAATTCAAAGATAAGAATATCAAAGGATTGGTTGTATTTTAGAAAATCAAGTGGGATGGATCTAAAGGAGAGAGTTATTATTGACACCAAATGAGATAAGTAGGGAGTGCTTATGATACTAAGAAACCTTGTGAGCACTCAAATCTATCCTATTGTTGGGCTTTATATATTTGAAATTGAGAAGATTTATTTATTTGTGTTGAAATTTTATTAGAAATTTATGACATATAATTCAATAATGTGGGATTATGGAAATGCCTAAGAGGTGAAGATTTATGCTTGTAACCCCCAAAAGGAAACAACAACCTCGGATCCTAAATCTAGGGAACTTTGGCGAGGGCCAAAACACGACTTGTATTTAAGACAAAAATTGGTATATGGCTTACCTCCATAATAGAGAGTAAATCACCCGACTGTCGGACTTATTATCGCTTGGAGTGCCAGCCAGCTAACTCCTTCTACACTTCAAATTTATGTATGCAAGTCTTATGCTTTTTGCAAGATGACTAGGTTGTTATTATTTAAAAAAGAAACTAAGTCCTTAAACCCACTCTATAGGAGACTAGAGCATGAGGGGTGTGAATAATGACTTAAATCTAATGCTAATTTTTATCAAGTTTTATTTGATTTTGGACAATTTATTTTGACATAGGCTATGGGATTTTGTATGACTAAATGCATAAGAAATTAATCATGGGTGAAATCAAGAGAGAAAGAGGTGTTCTTCCAACATAGGCTCTAAAAGGTTAAGCCAATTATATCTAGCACAGTTGGAAGCCCTCTCTAATCATGAGTGAGGATATGCAAGTTGTTAAACATACAACATCCAGCTAAGGGGTTGCTAAATACTTTTAATATCTTAATTTAAAACCTAGGATTTAGGTGAGGTTATGAGTTATTTTAAAAGTTTAATTATGAGTTGGTCAGTGGGATAAAAAAAATTATTTCTATCCTAAGATCTTAATCAGATCCAGGCCATACAACAATCACCATTCATAAACAAACTATGAAAAACATGTTTTTTCTAATGCACAAACTAAACAAATCATCACATAATTTTATAAAGCTATCGCAAAAGAATAAAAGGCCGATGCGATCGGGTACCACTGCACAACCAGAAAAGAAATATGGGTAGTTGAGCTCTACCCTCAAACAATTCGGATTACAAAAGAATAATTATAAATGATAAATGCTATGGGTTTTTCATTCTTCACTCTTCATTTCTTCATTTCTTCACTTTAATTTCGTCATTTTGATTAGCTTCATTTCTTTCTTCCTTTTGGCTCGATTTGAATATGACTGCTCCAAAGGTATCATATGGTACATAAGACTCGGTCTTATAACCAATGCTCATCCTAATCCCCCCATAACATTCATCCTAATCCTAATGCAAAATAACATTAAAAGAAGGGAAGTAAATCTAGCTACACTTGCAAAACAAATATTTAGCTAAATAAACCATACAACCCAAGCAGTTATATGAATAATTTGTACTTAGGACCCCATGGGTAACCACCTATCCTAACTTGGGTTAAGCTTAAGGGCTAAGCACCGCAAAAGCATTTATATGTTTATCATGACATTTAACAACCCCTATAGAAAAGATGATTAATAACTCTTCTGCCTAACATTATCTAAAATAATACATCACAAAACCAAACATACATCAAACCATACTTTTAACATAAAGCTAGAAATAGTGACTTAGTCTAATGTGTGTGAAATAAAGCTTGTGGTATGTCTAACTAGGCTTTGGGTTATAATTTGCTAAGTGTGAGGGATTTAATTTATAAAGGGCTAATTTCTCTATAAATTATTTAATTGATTTAAATATTTTATTTAGTTTTTTCTTTTGTTTCATATGGCCTACACTAAGCAACTAAGTATTATAAAGAGAGGAAAGAGAGGAAATATCTCTTTCATCCCTACCTTAAATCATTTCTAAAGTAAGTTAATTAATCAATTTCCTTTAGTGAATGGATTATTATATATTTTAGTTAATCATAAGTTTAAGTTCACTCTAAATGACCTTATTCAGTAAGAAAGATATCTTAAGATTAATTAGAATGAATTACTATCACATAACACATGTTCATTTATTTCTTTCCATCATGTATATCATGCAAATGAAAATCCTAAGCATACCTACACATGTAATGTAGATCTTAGCATACTTTAATGATGAATGTAAAGAAGTATGTTTGGAATTTAAATACTTCATTTAATTGAATTATGAATGCATGCCTTTTTTAAGAAAAGAGGGACTTTTTATCCATTAGTCAAACACACATTCCCATGTATAAAAGTCCTAAGTGAGTACAAAGCCATTATTTTCTAGGCCATGGGTATAAGGGACAAGACCTACTTAGGGCTACTTAAAGCCTCGCAGCTATGGGATGTCCAGACTAATATACCACTTTCTTAGATACATGTAGATGTATGAACAACTATAAGGATAGGAAAGTCCACACAAAAGTTATGTTTTATTTACTTAATTTATGATTCTTATTCATTGACCACATCACACACACACATGTATAAAAGTTTTAAGTGAGTACGACATCATTTGCTTCTACACTAGGGCGTAAGGTACAAGACCTACTTAGAGCTACCTAAAGCCTCGCATCCCCGAGATGTCCAGACTAATATACCACTTTTCTTAAATACATATGAATGTATAGAAAGAATAACAAGAATAAGAAATCATGTAAGAAATTATGTTTGATTTGGTTAATATGGTTTTTATATGTTATGTGAAATCCTTCATAAGTATTGACATGGAGATTTATAGGAATAGATTTAGGAAAATGTTTTGTTCTTTTCAAATGAACTATACATTTGCAAATTCTATATGAACCCATGTAAGATAAAGAAATAGGACTTCATTTTACATTTCTTATATTATCAACACATGCAAACTCATAGGTATTGACATCACTTCATTTACAATAATTGATTTATAGGCTTTTGAAATTAACATTTGATTTAGTAGTGATAATAGCCACACCTATTTAATTTAAATCAACATGCAATTTGACATAAAAGAAACCATTTAATTTAATTAATTTTAAAAAGAAAGAAATGTATGATCTCATATGGCAAGCAACATTTAACATGAGTGAAAAGAAATAGAATAACACAAGCATGTAATTTCATTTAAATCCAATTAAGCCCTAAGGATAATCATACTAAGTAAGGCCATTTAGATTAAATCAAAGTTCTTTTAATGTCAAATCATTTTGAGTTTGATTTGAGTTAAGGGAAGTGAAAGACGTTTCTTGGTCCTAATCCTTATTCCCCTTGTAATAGTTAATTTGGTTTAATGAAGAAATAATTAAGTTAATTTTATGATTTAATAAGGTTAGGTATGAATTAAATGGATTAATTAACCCTTTCCTACATCACCTTAAGTTAATTAACTAATTAATAATGATCCAACATGATATGCAACCACATGGAAAGTAAATTTGTAATGCTCCTAAGAAATGAAAGGGGCCTGATGCAATTGGTTCATGATTAATAGTTCATTAAACTTAAGGGATCTTACTTAACTACTTTTATGGTTTTCTCACACATGTGAGCTAACCATAATTTCATTATCTACCCATTTGGGTTATTGAACACCCAAAGAGCTACCTAAGATTAGAGAAATTTATTTTAATTGGATTTCATTAATAGTTAATTAAATTTGAATTAACCTTAACCAACTAAAGTGAGATGGGCTTAGAGAAAGAGGAAAAGAAAGGAGTCCAAGTCTCATTCCCTAAATCTATTCAATTAATTAGTTAAGGTTTAGTTATGATTTAGGTTTTGATTAATTTTGCTAATTAATTAATTAAGAGGTGTTAATTAATTAATTACTTAAGGGTAGAGAAGGTTTAAGGAAAAGATTGGAAGAGGTAGTCCCAATTAACTTCCCTTGACTTCATCATCATTAACAAAGGTTAACAAGCTTGATTGATTGATTGATTGATATACTGTTCATTTGCTTAATTATCACTAATTACATTAAGAAGGTGATAAAGGCTTAGTCCATATATTTTCCTAATTAAGCAACCAATAAAATCCCAAAAAAATAATGGAGGCAGAAGTCATCCTGCTAAATACACACAAAATGTTTGAGATTAATATGATGGTTAATTAGGGAGTAATTTAGGCTAATTATATTTTTAATTAAACCTTAATTAAGCCAAATTCACTATTCAAAATCAATTAACAATAATTTTTCTAGATTCTAGTCTGAAATATCTTTAAAATGAACTTGAGTCTATATTTTTTAAATTTTTCTACAATTAGTTATAAATTTAGGAAGTTTCTGGATTAAAAATAAATAAATTAACCCTATTTAGAGCCTTAATCCCATTGGGCCACATGACGGTTGACACAACGCACTTTCCACATCACATGATAGGATTCACTATTTAAGTTGTCACATCTGAGTGATATCTCAGATGGCGGTGCACGCAGCATCTTCATGAACCATCCAATCTAAGATCGGATAGATGCGATCTAACCCTCAATTTTGAGCAATTAAATAGAGGGGCAAAGCGTGATTTGATTAGGGCCGTTCATCCTGATCATATGGGATGGATGATCCATGATCTATCTCCTCCTGAGTGAAGAAGGATGGCTACCATCCATCAATGGTCGCTCAATCCGAGCTCACTAGAGCTCGGATGGAGATGAAAATGATCCCACTCCTTCAGGGAAGCAAGACAATCAAATCCAATTGCTGAAAACACATGAAATAAAAATTCCTTTGACAAAAGACAAACCAATTTCATTCAAGGATTGATTTCAATGGCATAGCTCACAGAAGCTTGTAACCAATGGTTCCAATGATTGAGGAAGCTCTGTTTGGTAAAAATGAAGCCCTATTGAGCAGCATGAGCTTTGATTTAGTGTGGCTTGCTCGAAAGACCAAGGTGTTAGATTAAGGTGTTTGGGCTTAATCAAGCTCCACCCTCCAACCATTGGGAAGCTTGAGAAAGGATTTATTATTGCTCGACTTGCTCCAAGGAAGGATTGTGCAAACTTAATTGCACTTTTGTTTTGAAATGGAGAAATGGGATTCACTTGTTTGCTCCCTTATTTTGGTTTCACATAAAATCGAAAATGGAGATTGTGGAGAACTTGGAAAAGCTTAGAAATGGCTCTAGGATTTCTCTCTCTGGCTGCTAGGGTTCAATTGAATGTGAGACTCTTAGTTTGAGTGAGAATGAGGGAGGGTATACCCCCTCATTCTTTGAATCGGATGGCCATGGCTGATTTGGATTATTTGATCAAGGGGGCACCAAGGGAGCTCAATTTTAGCAGAGAATCATGTGTGTTGGCTTCCCTTTAGTGGAAGATGGTGTGAAAGTGGCTACCAAGGGAGGAGGTGCTTTTCCTTGGCAGTTTTGCAAGCTCCAATGAGGATGGGGAGGTGATTTCTCCTCCCCATGGATCATGGCCGACCCAACCACTATTGGGCTAGGTTAGTCATGGTCCAAGGTGCCTAGGTGGACCTATGATTGGATGTCAAGTGGCTAAGAGGATAAAATGACATAATTTGCATGTGTCTTATCTCATAGGATGCCCTAAACCCAAAGGCAAAATGGTCATTTGGCTATAGGTTTGATTTGGGTAGATTTAAAATGGGTTAAAAGTGGGTTAGCCCAAATTTTAAGTGGTTTGGAGTTTATTTGATTTGAATTTTGAAAAATGGTTGGGTGGTCAAGTTCATATGACCAATTGGAGTGTATTGGTGTCATTGGCTTGGTTCAATTTGCTTTGGATTTGATTATGGTTCATTTGGATCCATATAGGTCAAATTTGTCAAGTTGATCAATTTGACCAATTTGACAAAATTGGGTTGGGTTAGGTGTTAAGTCAAGTTCAATTGGTTAACTGAAAATGATTGTAGGCTTTGGTTTGGTTTAATTTTAATTTAATTTTATATTTTGGGTGATTTGGCCCTTTAGGTCAAATTAGGCTAAGTTGGGTCAAGTTGACTAATTGGTCAACTTGAGCTTGATCATGGCTTTGGTCAAGTTCAACAAGTGATTTGGATTGAAATTGAACCATTGGTTGCAATCAAATTGGGTTGGATTATGATTTGACCTATCTTAGCTCTTTAGGTCAATTTGGGTCAACTTTGGTCAAATGGCCAATTAGGCTTGGTTTGGCTCAATTGATGGGATGGTCATGTTCAATCATTGATTATGAATGGGTTTGAGTCAATGGTTTCAATCAATTTGGCATATCGTGAATTTTGGCTAGTTTGGGTTTCATTTGGGCTAAGTGTTGACTTGGTCAATGAGCTAGGTTGACTTAGTTTGACCCAATTTAAGACAATTGTTTAACCTAAGTTGATTGTTGATCATGTTAGAAGGTTTAGATGGGCTTAGTTCAATCCAATTTATGTTGGATTAGAACTTGGCACAAAAAGTTCCTTCAGGCCACTATGGGTCAAGTGAGCCTAAATAGGTCAATTGGATTGATCATGGCTTGTTTCGAGTTTAGTTGAACTCACACATGAGCTTAGGATTGAAATATAAATCCAATTGCAGGTGGTTTGGAGCCAAATGGGTTTTGGTTCATATAATAATTTCAAGTCAAAAAGTGCTAACCTAGGCTTGGTTTGGGTTAGCTTGGGTTTGGTTTGATAATTGTAGTTTGTGTTTATATCTGGGTTAGTGATTGAAGAAATGATTGAATCATGAAGAAATCCATGGGTTTTGATTTGGTTTGGATAGGATTTGACCAAGTTCAAGGATTTGGCTTAAAAGGGTATAAATTGGATTTTGGTTTAATTTTGGGTTTAGTTTTGGCTATTTGAATTTATGCTTCATTTATATTTGTGAATATAAATGAAGATATAAATGGATTATGAGAAAATCATTGAGTTTGGAGAGATTTGGATTTGGTTAAGGCTAAGCCCATTAGATGAAATCAAAGGGCTTAGGAAGGATTTTAGAGTTTGAATTCAATCATGGGTTTCAATCATTTGATTTGGAATTGACTCATGATTTAGATTTTGAAATTTGGATTTGAATTTAGGGTTTGGTTTGAAAGAAGAAAGCAAGGATTATGTTTAGGCCATAGGGTAGACAAGTCCTTCTAAATTCTTAGGGCACAACCTATTCCTATGGCTAACTCTTCTAAGTCTCTAGCCTAATCACTAGAAGTGTCTTAAGACTAAGGAACTCTTAGTTTCTATAAGAGTCCTAGATCTATGATGATGGGGTTAAGAGCTCACTCCAAAAGTAAGGCAACAAAGGGTGCCCAATTGGTGTGGTATGACTGACAAGGCACACCGTACATATTGGTGTTGACCGAGATGATCAACAAGGTTCAAAGGATCATAAACATTAACAGAAATGATCTATTCCCAAACTTGAGGTGTAAATACAATCAAGATCTTAGTGCAATGCAACACTACTCATGTCAAGGGCATGAGAGAGGAAGAAGGGATCCACTAAAGGATTAAGCTTGTGAACTTTCAACTAGGGAAGCAGGTTCAGATTATCCACTGGGGATGGAGGATAAGAGTTCGAGTTGGTTCGGTGTGATATTAGAAGGAAAATATCTATTGGGGATGAGTGCATGAACCTTCCACTAGGGAAGCAGGTTCAAGCTATCCACTAGAGATAGAGGTTTGCTTTAATTTTCATCTCACTGGGGAGAAATTTAATTTAATTTATTGATTTATGATTTGGTGCTCCACTAAGGAGAGGATATAATTTGATTTTGAGGGCACATCTTCTGGAGATGTGAGCTCAGATCAGCTGGGATAAGATAGGTTTGATTTGGACTCCACTAGAGGGAGGATGATAGATTTGATGAGATGGACCCTATTGGTGTGCGATGGATACACTAAAAGAGGTTAATATTAGCCTAGACCTGTCTGAGATTTATAAATTCAAAGGGATAGTCTACCAGCCATCAGGTAGATTATTCAACCTAAGGGGTACATTTCAGTGTGCAATGGTCAAGTTAGGAAGAAAATGCAGGGACTCACATCCTCCAGACAATGAACCACTGGGGTGATCGATTGATAGCACAATAAATCATACCTGACCTAAGGTGACTATTTGAGTGAATGTCTCTGTGGATTCACACTGATTCAAGGATAATCAAAATTAATTCAATTTGGAATGGACCCTATCAATGTGTGATGGATCAACTAAGAAGGAGCTAATATCAGCCTAGATTTATCTTAGGTTTACAAATCCCAAGGGATAGTCTATCGACAGTGGGATAAAGCTAACCAACCAAGGGGATGCCTTTTGGTGTGCAATGGTTAAGTCAGGAATAAAGTGTCGGGACTCATAACTTCCCAAGCAAGGAACCACTAGGGTGATCGATTGATAGCACAAAAATCAACCTAAGGTGACCATCAATTTTGATGGTCATCGGAAAGAATGCATAATAGACTTATATCTTTGAGCAAAGAGATCATTTGACTCATTGGTGGCACAAAAGTCAAACTTGACTAAGGGCTGAGTGTGTGACTGGGACTTATCTCAACTCAAAGTAGTAAAAATTTATAAGGAGTTTTTGCACTACCAAGATAGGATGCCTACTTGGGAAAAGGGCCACTGAGGGCTTGAATTCCTAATCCACAAGTGAAGATATATTTTATTTATTTTATGTTATCATGGACTCTGTTGGTTTACGAGGGACCACACTTAGAAGAAGCTCATATCAGCTTAGTCCTATCTCAAACTTACTGGACCAAGGAAGAATCTGCATATCCGCAAGACAAATTCTTCAATCACGGGGGCTACTAGGAAAGGGGATCCAATCCAAAATGGCGGGTAGTGTCTAAATGGGGTCAGGATGTGATCCAAATAGAGTTACAGGGGAAGTGCCAATGGAGGCATTATCCAAAACCCTGTAAAATAAAATATGTAGTTATTCGGTGGCCAACTTAAGGAGAAAGCACGGGGACTCACATCTGCCAAGAGTGGTGTATCCATCAGGTAGGTCATCGTCAGCATGGCGATAACCAACCAACCCAAGGTGCCCATCAGTTTGCAATAATTAGTCTAGAAAGAAGGCATGTAGAATTACATCTCTCTAAAGCGGAACTGATCATCGGGATAGTCTGTCTTTGGCTCGATAGGGGCTATCCGACCTAGGGTGACTACCAAGTGGGGAGTCTCATGTAAGGACTAAACCCAGACTTGAAGTAGTCAAGATAAAAGGAGCCACTGGGAGACTTACCCTAAGCCTCAAATATACTTGACCCAGTCAGTGCATGATGGCTAGTTCAAGAAGAAAGTGTAGGATTACATCTTCTTAAATGAAGTCAACATGGTGTAGCTTACCGGCTGCTCAGTAAGGCCCACCAAACTGACAAGGTGCTAGTTGGTTTGCAATGGTCAAGTAAGGAAGAAAGCATGGGGACTCACATCCGTCAAACAAGTGACCATTGGGATGACACACTAATAAGGTAGCATATCGGCCCAACCTAGAGTAGCTAATGAGTGAGTGCCATGGGGGCTTGCTCCCACATCAAAATGCAGATAAAGATATGTGTTCATTTTGTGTTGTGAAGAGGGAATAGGATGTCTTGGGTTGAGTTTTCACCTTAAACATGCAAAAGAATAGATGAAATGGTGTCGCAGGGGTAATTGTGACTCCAACAAGAAAGGATGTTGGTTGGGTCCTCTCACACCTAACTTAGTTGTACTAGTCGAAATAGGATACCTCTTGGGTTCTCTTACACCTAACTCAGTAACACTGGGAGATCATTTGTAGTTTGTGTTTGTGTTGTGGAGGCATAGGATGCCACTCGAGTTCTTTTACACCTACCCTAAACACGTCGTGGAGGATTCACAAGAGAAAGATATTTCTAACTCATAAGAGATGGAATTTGATATGACAAGACATTTATTATTGATTATTTTTAAACAAGATCTATGGATAATATTTCATTAAGTAGAGCCCACTGATTGGAAGCATCAGGCACTCTCCTTTACAATTTATAAGTTGATAAGATCCTCTTTGGTAGGCCTTCTCTATGGCAAAGGGCTTTCCCAAGTGGGTTCAAACTTCCCATCTTTTGGCAATAATGGTCTCCTTAGAACTAAAATAGGCTCTCCTACTTGAAAAGCTCTAGGACGGACCAACTTATAGTGAGCTTGAATCATTTTGACTTTGTACAACTCGAGGTTCTGGCATGCCCGGAGGCATCTCTCTTCCAATCTTTCGAGCTCTTCTAACTCAGCTTGATGTTCTACTCTATTGTAACCTTACTACCTATGACTATCCTTAATGATGGGGGTTGGACTTCTAATGGTAGAATGGCTTCAGACCTATACACTAAGGAGAAAGGGTAGATTGAGTTGGAGTTCTGTATGTAGTGTGGTAAGCCCATAAAGTTTCAACTAATAGCTCATGCCACTATCGCTTGTTATCATCAAGTTTCTTCTTCAATATTTGGATGAGAGTTTTGTTGAATGCTTCTACTAGATTGTTTGCCCTCGGGTAATAGATGGTGGAATATTTTTAATCTATACTATGTCTCCAGGCAAAGCTGTTGATTTTAGTGAACTTAAATGCAATACCATTATCGAATATAATTCATCAAGGCACCCCGAACCAATCTATGATATGGTTCCGAAAAGAATATCTTTGGTATGACCATCTAAGTGGGATTGCCTCCACCCACTTGGAAAAGTAATCGGTGGCAGCTAGAATGAACAAGTGACCCTTGAAAGAAAAAGGATCGATCAGACCCACTATGTCGGTACCCCAACACTCAGATGGCCATGAGGCCAATGTAGGATGTAGAATGTTGGGTGGTTAATGTAGGACCACACCATGTACCTAACATTGGTGGCATCTCCTAGCTATGTCCATACAATCTGTGATCATCGAAGGTGAGTAATATCCTAGTATCTTGATCTTGGCTTTCATCTTCGAAGCGGATTGATGCGCTCCACATAAACCTGAGTGTACCTCAATCACAAACTTACGAGCTTCATTTTTTTTAGACAACATAATCACGTATGATCGAAAGACCACCGGTACAAGGTGCCACCTACGAGAGCATAGGAAAAGGCTCTCTGGCTCACAAGATGTGCTAGTGACTTCTCTTGAGGTAGTTTGACTATATTTAGATAATTCATGAATGGTTGCCTCTAATCTAACTCCTCGTCAATTTTGGAAATGGCAACCTCCCCTTCAAAAGAGAATCTCTCAATGACTTCAATGTCAATAAGGGATAAGACCTATCTATTTTGGACCCTTATTAGAATGGACTCATCTTATAGACATGATAACTCTTTGGCAAGCTTGGTTAATGCATATACTAGTGCATTTTCTCCTCAAGGAATCTTGTAGATGGTAACCTCTAGGATTTGGGCCAACAACTCCATGGTGTACTTATGGTAATGATGGAGCTTAGGCTTTAGAACTTTGTAGGACCGAGCGATTTGGTTGTTGATGAGCTGAGAATCTCTGAAGATGTTGATAGTTTGGACACATATTGTAATGACTAACTTCAAACCAGTAATCAGAGCCTCATATTTAGCTTCATTGTTGGTGCATGAATTAGACAGATGATATGAGAATCTCATCACATCGACATCCAGAGTTAGGAGAATTATTCCTACCCCTGCCTTTCTTGGAAGAGTAGATCGTGATTCTTCTCCTTTTTGAAAGGAAGCTGCACCATCAAATACATCTCCTAGTGGTGAATGCAAGTGTCCCCTAAGTTTATGGTTTTTTCATTGGGGAGGTCATCAAGTAGGGAATCGTGAAGTGGGTCTACTAAGAAATCTACTAGTATTTTCACATGGAGGGTACAAATGTCTTTGTCAAATAATAAGAAAATCTTGGACCAAATCACCAACCATCTGGATAGCATCGGCCATGTCATGAGGTATTATAGTGGGTTGATCCTGAAGATCAGATTCACTTATGAGAAAGCATGTATTGTCGTAGCTTTTGGGATCTAAATATTAAAGCTAGGCAGTGCTTTTCAATAGGTGGGTAGTTTGCCTTAGCAAGAATTATACGATGATTGAGATAGTAGAGAGTATTTTTTTCCCTTTGTTGTTGGTTTGAGCTAACAAAGCACCAAAGGAGTCATCTTATGCAGCGATGTAGGATCTGCTTGCCCGGGATAGAGTGCTAGAACGCGTGCCATCGAAGTGCTTGATATCTTCAAAAGCATACTGACACTTCTCATCGCACTTGAACTTGGCATCCTTTTTGACAAGTGCTGAGAATGGTTTGCATCTTCTTGATAGGTTGGATATGAACCATCTTAGATATGCCAATAGACCTTGGAATGATCTGAGTTGAATTAAACTTCTAGGGGGTGGCAATTCTAAGATAGCCTTGATCTTCTCTAGATCGATCTCTATTTCCTGGTGTCAGACAATAAACCCATAGAATTTCACTGAAACTACTCTGTATGCACACTTCAAGAGATTCATTTTGAGGTCAAATTATCTTAACCTTTTGGAAACTACTCTCAAGTTGAAGAGATGGTCCTCCTTTTCTTTTCTTTTTAACTACTAAATCATCAACATAGCTTTCAACTTATTGTTGAATGAATTTGTTTAAGATCTGAGTCATGGCCTGCTGGTATGTAGCACCAACATTTTTAAGGCCATAAGGCATGATCTTATAATAATAGATTCTGATCGGCGTTCAAAAAGTAGTGTTTCTTGCATCCTCAAGGGCCATTTTGAGTTGGTTGTAGTCAGATGTGGAAGTGGAAATTCATCCTTAGGACATGCCTTATTTAGATCCCTAAAATTGACGCATATGCAAATTTGGCAATTTTTTTTCTTAACTAGGATGACACTGGCTAACCAGATAGGATATTTTTCTTCCCTGATAAAGCCAGCATCGATCAATTTCTTGATTTCTAAAGTGACTTGCTGTTCAATATCTAATCGTATGCGTCTAGGAGCTTGCTTGATAGGGTTAGCATTAGGTTTTATTGCTAGTTTGTGGATTGCTACATTAGGAGATAAACTAAGAATTTCTTCATATCTCCATGCAAAGTAGTCTTTAAACTCAGCTAATAGCCTAACTAAGTCATTGGTTTCATCTTCATTCAATAAAGAACTGATGTACATCGGGTGTGGATCTTCTTTTATTCCCAAGTTGATTTCTTTGAGTTTATCGATGGTTGATCTGATCTCTTCTTCAAACTCTAGTTGTGCCTCTTTGACTTCAAGCTCATTTTAGTCATCTGAAGTTTCTAAACATACCTCCTCAAAATACTTAGAATGATTTAAGAAGATCCTATCAGACCCTAAATGAGGGGTGATGATTGGGCAATAGTTGTCTTCATCAACTAGACCCACTACGCTAAATCTTAGTCTTAGTCTTGATTGAGAATATCTACTTTGGTTGTTCCATAACCTTTCAAAGTAATATGACCTATGTTTAGACCAAGTTTGTGGGATTAATCCCTTCTTTGGTAAGTTAAGAACACAAGGCAAATACCAATCAAAAGGTAATTGTATTAAATCTTTATATGAATTATCCTCAAGTTCTATTTCGGCTTCTTTACTTGAGGATAATGCTCCCAATAAAAATCTCTTTGGCTTGACATCTGTGGATGACTTGGGGGCTTCCTTAACTTCTAAACCTTCATCTTTTTGAGAAGAAAGTGAGGTTAGAGCTAAAGTTCCCAATTGCTGTTTGATTGTTCTACATAATAGTGATTCAGATACATTCATGCTTTGCTTGGAGGCCCGATCTTCATCGTTGTCTCGCTTGAATGTCACTTCTAAAGGAACCCGCTGAGAGGGGTTGGTCGGCATGCTAACCACATGAGACTCATCCTCTAAACTGGATTCTAATTCTATATGAATAGCATGGGAATTCTTGTTAGTCAAAACATAACTCCTATTAGGTGGCCAATAAGGAGAAGGTCGTCCAACTCTAGAACTGCCTCTAGATTAGCCAGTGTCTCTTCCTAGTGGGGATCGAGTCATCCTACCCATGTGTTTATATGGAGGAACAAAATTTGGGTGGAATTTAACTTTAGGCTCTACTTCTTTCTCGGTGTCTGATTATCACTCACTTATATTTTCATTTTCATTTCCTTTTTCTTTTTCTTTTTCTTTTTCTTTTTCTTCTTTTTCTTTTGTTTCTTTTTCTTTTATTTTTGAACATTCACCAAGTTCATGAGATAGACTTTTGATTTGGAGGAAGATAGTAGGCTGCGTCCTTATATATCTTGACCTCTCTAACTGAGAATGGCTTCAAGTCTCCTTTGACACAATACTCAATTCCACCTCTTCAGAATTTAATGCACTGATGTAAAGAGGATGGAGTCGTGTTGTTTCCATGTATCCAAGACCTACTGAGCAAACCAGTGAAAGATGTAACTGAATTAATTTTGTAGAACTTGGCTTATGTCTTCTAGTCATTTATCTCTAATGGAAACACTATAGAGCCTAAAGCACTCTCGCCTTGCTCATTAAATCCTCTCAACATCATCCAATCTCCTCGAAGTTTTGAGATGTCGATCCTTAAGTAGGGAAGGGTCTTTAGACTCATAATGTTTACTGATGCATCTGGATCAACTAACTCCCCCGAGAGTCTAAATCTACCCATGTCAGCTATGATGTAGAGGGGATGGTTGTGCTCGGTTATCCCCAAAAGAAGGTCTTCATCAATGAATGTAACTCCATGAGATTCTCTTGTATAACATGCCTCCTCTCTAATAGTGGTCTGTCGAGCTAAGTATATTTATGGATCAAGAAGGGCTTTGATCAATGACTCTTTCATCTCTTTGGATAAGATAAGGTCATCATATATGCTTAGTTTAGCTGACAACTTTCTTAGGTGAGCGAGGACATTGTAGTCAACTCTAGGCTGGTCCTCCACAAGCATATCCATAGGTGGGGCATCTTATGGAGGTCCTTCTTGATCATTAGAACTAATGATTTGTTTACCCTTATCCTAAGGTGTTACCCTAGGGGGTAGAACTTTGCCACTGCAGAGGTTGACTTCAGTGACTTCATGAGATGGTTTAGTGAAAAGTTGTACCTGCTCATCAGGTTCACCTCAGCTTCTCTTATAGGATCATCAGAGTTAGATGACTCCAAATCAATCTCAATGGGAAAACCCAAATGATTTAAGAATGGAAAATCCATTTCTAAATCAGAAGAAGTTGAGTGATCAGAACTAGAGTTATTATTGATTAGACTTGGAGAGTTTTGAGAGGAATAAAATCTAGAGTATCAGAACTGGACAAGATTTAAGTGAAAGCTTTCTTCATTGATTTCTTCTTAGATGGAGGTACATGATAGAAATCTAATAAAGTAAGCGGGGTAAGGGTTTAGTTCCTTGTCCGATCTGATACTCGGAGAATAGGAGCTAGTGGAGGAAGAAGTAATAGCTACAATGGTGGATGGAGTATGGGACTCAGACAGTGGTTGTACTACTATGCTATCCCGTGCAAGTAAGGTGGACTGCTGCTGCTGCTAGGTTGTTGCCTCTTTCAAGTTATCTTTAGAAACTTGCAAACCTTCCTTGGAGTTGGACATTTGAGCTGCCTCAAGCACCTACAAATGTAATATTTTGATCTTAGGGATAATTTTCTTTTAGGTTCGAGATAAGGAGATATCCCAACCTTCCTCTATCTTGAGAAGATTGTGTGTATCCCCAAGGATTACCCTAATAGAACTAGAGGGTTATTATAGTAGATATTCCTTAGGGATGACAATGGCACCCAACTTGTAGCTATGCTCAAGCTAGTCCTTAAAGGTAAAGCAATCTTCTACGGCATGTCTTAACGTACGGTGGTAGGGGCAATAGTTTGGATCGTGAATCTTGCCCACTTCCTCTAGCCTCCTAGGCTCTAGCAACTAGAAATTAGGCTTCTTTAAGAGGTTCTTAAAGATCTTCCTGACTACCTCCCTATTGAATGAATATGGTTTATTCAATTTATCGACAAGAGTAGGTAAATGATAGTTACCTAGTAATGGGTAACTATACTATTGCTAGTGATGCTAATAGAGATACTGCTGAGGAGGCAATGGCAGAGGCCAGTGTGGAAATTTAGGTGGTCAGTATGACGGTCGAGGTGGTGGCAAAGGAGGTGGTAGAGGAGATTGATGAGTTCAAGGCCTATCTAACTAGACTTTGGCCGGCTACTTCCCCTTATTAATTATTATAACTAGCCCTGGCTTCTTCTCAAATGCCTTCTACGGTCTTGGCATGGCTGACTAATCTTGGAAAGGTAATTATTTGACCTCTCATTATAGACTAGCCACCTTGTTGATTAATTTTTCAAATGTCTTAATGGTAAACCATTTAAGCATGAAGGCAATTGAGCCATGAATATACTTGAGTAGAATTTCAAAGGCATGCTATTTAGACAGCTATGGTTTGCATTTCATACTTAAATTATGTCATCTAAAAATGTAATCAATAAGGGACTCATCGGGGTGTTGTTGTGCTACAACAAGATCGCCCACACTTACCCTATGATGAGCTCTAACAAACCTCTTGATAAAGAGCTACTCCAACTCAACAAATATCTTTACTAAACCATTGGGTAGTTCAACATGCCAATCAAATATGGTTTGTTAAGCTACTGAAGAAGAAGTAGAATAAGAGTTCATCCCTATCACCGGCATTGCAACATTTAGCCCAGAAATGTGCTATGTGTTGTTGGGGGTTCCCACTGCCATCAAAAATTTTAAAGGAAGGAGGCACAAAACCCTTGGGATATTAGACAACATGAAATTTCTTCAGGTAGGTTCCACCTTTTGGAATGGATGAGCTACCTCAGGCTTGCGCCAACACATCCTTCACTTATTGTCCACCAACTGCTTAATATCCTTCTCTTGCATGGAGGTGTTGTCCACCACCTTCCTATGCAAGCTACCACTGTCCTGATCTACTGGAGAAGTGCTCTTAGGCTAATCTAGAACATGTGCTAACTCAAGATGATCTACCTCTATCAGTTTATGATGTGATTGAGTCGATTGTGCATGGAGGGCTACTAACAAGTCTTCCATCCTCTTCTCCATTCGGTTGATCTGATCATCTTTTTGTTTGAGCTACTAATGGAGGTGTTGGGTTGAATGAATGACATCATCTTCCTCAACCATAACACCTTCATATCTATGCTGATCTCTCTAAAGGGAGCTCCTAGTATCAACCATGTGAACTCCTATTGAATCTTCAAGAAGGTCATCTTCATCAGGATCAAATGCTACCCGCTCATCCTTAGAATTCGTGTGGTCACTACCTAAGAGTTCCCTCTTCTCGATAAAGTAATCGACCATGATCTCATCCAAAGAACAATCTAAATGTGTCAGTACAAATACTCGGGGCTGACTAATGGAGGAACTATGGTCATTGACCAAAATGCATCAAACACTACTTATCACTAGAGTGCTAGCCCTAGGAAAGTCATGCTCACTAGGAGAAATGTGTTCATGACTCACCGGTGGGTGGTGTGGGAAGATCTACTACCATGGGAACTGTCACCTTCACCCTCTACAACTGCCATTAGCTCTAATGGTGGTGGTGGTGCGACCACGACACTGCAGGGTCACACGCCAATCGTAGTAGGGTAGTAGGAGCTAGATCTCACCTCAATAGGTGGAATGAAGGGAGCAAGATCCTTTGGCCATAGCCGAATCACCAAAGGGGATGGTTTTTCCCCATATGGGGGTTTCTGGATCATAGCAAGAGTGGTAGATGCTAGGAGTTGCAAGGGTGAGGGTGGATGATGAGGGGAGCAGTGTGAAGGCAACACTGACTGTCCCTCGATGGGAGATCTCTGCCTTTGGTGGGTAGCATTGGTAAGAATAATCACTGAATGATCTAATAGGGGACAATTGAAAATCTATCAAAGAAGTTTTAAGTATGCGGCATATTTATGCCACTCTCTCCTATCTGCATGAGTAGATGTTTGAGTCTCCATGGATCTCTCCCTATGGATTTGACCCCTAACACTCCTAGTGATCAGTGATCACAGATCAAATAAGGTACCACTCACGGCGTCCATGTACTCACCTGGCATGGTCCCAAGTCCAACATAGCCTCCTGCTCCCTTCGTGTGTCATAGTATACCCGGTGGAGGAGAAGCAACAATCCTCATGTAATCTTCCTCTCCATCTGTTACTAAGAGGGAGTGGAACTTGTTGCTGGTTGGAAGTGGAGACCTCTGGGAGAACCCTCCCGATGTGAGATGCAACCTCAAGCTCTCGGTTGCTCACTGCTTAATCTTGTGATTTTATTTTTTGACATTAAGGACCAATGAACAAGGCAGAGTGGGGGCTAGTACCTACCTCATAAGTGGAGGAGACTATCTCATAAAGATAGCCTTCCCCTTGAGGTAACCTGAGGAGGTAGTAGCTCTCAGAGCAATGGTATGGGCAGTTGGATGGATGATCAACTATATCAGAATGGGGTCCATGAATGATTGCAGATTTCCTCTTAAGTGGAGGATACTCATCGAGGGCATGTCGATGCAGATGATTGGCATCAACCTAGCCACCTCATCCCAGTTGATGATAGTGAGGGTTGCCCCCTCACAAGTAACATGAGCTCCTCAATCCGATGAAGACCGATGGGTAGGGGAGATGCTCGAGAAGGTGGCGATCAAGGCCAAGTCCATCCTAAAGGGGAAAGTGAAAATAAACTTTTGTGAGGCCATGTATGCTGATTGTAAAGACTGTATGGACTGATCTAATCTATATCTCGGCAAGTGTTGAAATCTAATCTGAGTCAGATCTCTATTTTAATATTCATCAAGAGAAATTGTATAGATTTGGAATCTTGAACCCATACTCAAGAATTCAAATATGTTAAGTGGGGTTTAGTGGAGAGATTTTGAAAATAGGGGAGAGTCTTTTGCCATTTGATTTTGGTTTTAGAACCCATACTCAACCAATTTAGGTAGGTTGGGTGGGGTTCAAAATTTGAGGAAGATTTTCTTTCTTGGAAATGTTTGCATTTTTTTGTATCTTGTTTGAAAATTTTTGGTGATTTAAAGGACCTCTACTTAGCAAGCTTGATACTAAGAAGAGGTTTGTGTGTGTTTAAAATTTTAATTATAGAATTTGTTTACTTATGATGTGTGAAAATGTTGATTTTGAAGATGAGGCTTATTACTTAATGAATTTGGCCTGTTAAGTAGAGGCCACATGTGTTTGATTTATATTTGAAAATGGGACTTTAATTTAACAAATTTGGTGTCTTAAATGAAAGCCAAATGTGATTTAATTTAAGTTTTTGATTTTCTTTTGAAAATGGGACCCTTATTTAACAGAATTGGTATGTTAAATGAAAGCCCAAATGTGATGGATTTGTGTTTTGATTTTCTTTTGAAGATGGGACTCTTACTTAACAAATTGAATATGTTAAGTGAAAGTCAAATTTATGTTTTGAAATGAGATCCTCACTTGACAAATTGAATATGTTAAGTGGAGGTCAATTTTATGTGTTGAAATGAGACCCTCACTTAACAAATTGAATATGTTAAGTGGAGGTCAATTTTATGTGTTGAAATGGGACCCTCACTTAACGAATTAAATGTGTTAAGTGGAGGTAAAATTTGTATGTTGAAAATGAGACCCTCACTTAACAAATTGAATGTGTTAAGTGGAGGTAAAAAAAATATTTTGTTTTGAAAGTGGGATTCTAACTTAACAAATGGAATATGTTAAATGAAAATCAAACTTGTATGTTGGAAATAAGAATCTCACTTAATAGATGGAATATGTTAAGTGAAAATTAAATTTATATTTTGAAAATGAGACTCTCACTTAACAAATTGAGTGTGTTAAGTGAAAGTCAAACTTATGTTTTGGAAATAAAACTCTCGCTTGACAAATTGAGTATGTTAAGTGAAAGTCAAATTTATATTTATTTTTGAAAGAAAGGAAATCTATTTAACAATTTCAAGCATGTTAAGTAGAGTTCAATGATATGTCTTACTTTCATGTATGATTGAGAGAGAAATCTTAACTTCAACATATATATATATATATATATATATATATATATATATATATATATATATATATATATATATATATATATATATATATATATATATATATATATATATATATAAAGTGGAGTTTAAATCTCATGTTGTGCTTTTAATTGAAAGTAGACTTCTCATTCAACAACTTTAAACATGTTGAATGAATATAGCCATTTTCAAAATTTTGCTTTTAGAAAATATGATCTTGATCTTAATTTTGAAAAGAACCTTCACGCAACAATCATGGGGATTGTTAGATGAAGGTTGGTTATAAATTTATGCTTTGAAAATTTTTGCAAAATTATTTGTTATGTGAATTTTGATAGAGTGCTTTGGAAAGTGTCATGAAAGAATTTATTTTCTTAAATTTTTATGTTGTACCTGACCTCATCAAGCTCTTGGTGAGGAGGTTCTAGATTTTTATTATCTCTCCTTTCATTGATAAATTATTTTTTACTTTTTTTATTTTTATATTTTTACCTATTGGGAGGCCCAATAGAGGTTTCAAGACCAACACGGAGTGAGGTCCTAAAACCTAAAGGATGTTGGCTAACTTTGCTTAAGAATGAAATAAGCTAAGTGCCAACGAAAGGAAAGATAGTCTCGGACTCACATAAAATGCAAGTCCACTATCGATGCTTGGAGACAACAATCGTCTACTAGAGATGGAGAGAGGAACCCTCCCAGTGGAGTCACTAGAAAAATTTGTGTTATTTATTTTTGGTTTTGTTCATGTGTGTATATGTGAAGGGACACCACGCAAATCTGAGGATGTACTTATTGAGGTGATCATGTATGATATCGAGTAATAGTGTACTATTTCAAGAGATAGAAGTCACTACCCCACAATGGACCTAATCACCTAATAAAGACCCCAAAGGCATGATGGGTCTTTGAATATACCAGATTTTTCCCTACTTTACATGGAAAAGTAAAGCAGGGTTTATTTATACTAGGTTTGTTAAGTTCCCTATGGAGGCAAGCCTCCATAGTTAATTACATCCTAAGGGAGGTGAATCCCTTAAGCATACTCTCAATTCAAGTAGGCAATTATTGTCTCCAAAGAATTTAAAGATAGGACTATCAAAAGATTGGTTATATTTTGGAAAATCAAGTGGGATGGATCAAAAGGAGAGTTATTATCAGAAAGGAGATAAGTAGAGTGCTTGTGATACTAGGAAGCCTAGTGAGTACTATAATATATCCTTTGGTTGGGATTTATATATTTCAAATTAAGAAGATTTATTTATTTGAGTTGAACTTTTATTAGAAATATAGGACTTATAATTCGACAATGCAAGATTGTGGAAATACCTAAGAGGTGAGGATTTATGCTTATAGCCCGTAAAGGTAAACAACAACCTCAGATCATAAATCTAAGAAACTTTGGTGAAGGCTAAAACATGACCTGAATCTAAGGTAGAAATGGGTATATGGTTTACCTCCACAAGCGAGAGCAAATCACCCAACTGTTGGACTTATGAGTGGCAGCCAGCTAACTCCTCTTATGCTTCAAATTTATGTAAGCAAGTCTTATTCTTTTGCTAGATGGCTAGGTTATTATTATTTAGGAAAGAAATAAAGTCCTTAAACTCACTCCGTAATAGACTAGAGCATAAGTGGTGTGAAAAATGACATAAATCTAATGCAAATTTTTATCAAGTTTTATTTATTTTGGATAATTTATTTTAACACAGGCTATGGGATTTTGTATGCCTAAATGCATAAGAAATTAATCATGGGAAATATCAAGAGAGAAAGAGGTGATCTTCCATCATAGATTCTAAAAGGTTAAGCCCATTTTATCTAGCATAGATGGAAGCCCTCTCTAATCACGAGTGAAATAAGTTAATCTGCATATTGTTAAACATATAACATCCAGCTAAGGGGTTGTTAAATATTTTTATTATCTTGATTTAAAATCTAGGCTTTAGGTGAGGTTATGAGTTATTTTAAAAGTTTAGTTATGAGTTGGTTAATGGGATAAAAATAATAATTTTTATCCTAAGTGCCTAATCGCATCCAAGCCATACAACAATCACCAATCATAAACAAACTATGAAAAGGCATGCTTTTTCTATTGCACAAACTAATCAAATCATTAAAAAATTTTATAAAGCTATCGTAAAAGAATAAAAGGTTGATGTGGTCGAGTATCGCTGCACAACTTGAAAAGAAATATGGATAATTGAGCTTTACCCTCATAGAACTCAAATTACAATATAATGATTACAAATGATAAATCTATGGTCTTCATTTTTCACTCTTCATTTCTTCATTTTGATTTGCTTCGTTTCTTTCTTCCTTTTGGCTCGATTTGAATATGGCTACTCCAAAGGCATCACATGGTACATAAGACTTGGTCTTATAACCAATGCTCATCCTAATCCCACATATCATTGAACCTAATCCTAATGTAAAACTACATTAAAAGAAGGGAAGTAAATCTAGCTACACCTGCAAAACAAATGTTTAACAAAACAAACCATACAACCAAAATAGTTATATGAATAATTTAGACTTAGCACCCCACACATGGGTAACAAAGCATACTTGTCCTAACTTGGGTTATGCTTAAAGGCTAAGCAACCTGCACAGTAAAAGCATTTATTTATTTATCAAGATGGCCCCTTAGCACAACCCCAAAAAAAAAAGATTAGGCTAATGTCCACACTACACATATACACCCTAACATCTTGTCTAAAATAATACATCATAATCAAACATAAATCAAACCATGCACCGCCCTAACATAAAGCTAGAAATGGTGACTTAGTCTAATGTGTGTGAATTAAAGCTTGTGTCATATCTCCTAACTAGGCTTTGGAGTTATAATTTTCTAAGTGTGAGGGATTTAATTTATAAAGAGTTAATTTCTCTTTAAATGATTTAATTGATTTGAAGATTTTACTTAGTGTTTTCCTTTATTTCATATGGCCTACACTTAGCAACTAAGTATTATAAAGAGAGGAAAGAGAGGAAATCTCTCTTTCATCCCTACATTAAATCATTTCCAAATCAAGTAAATTAATCAATTTCCTTTAATGAATGGCTTATTATATGTTTTAGTTAATCATAAGTTTAGGTTCACTCTGAATGACCTTATTCAGTGGGAAAGATATCTTAAGATTAATTAGAATGAATTACTATCACATAACACATGATCATTTATTTCTTTTCATCATGTATATCATGCATATGAATAATCCTAAGCATACCTACACATACAATGTAAATCTTAGCATACTTTAATGATGAATGTAAAGAAGTATGTTTGGAATTCAAATACTTCATTTAATTGAATTATGCATGCATTTTTTATAGAAAAGATGGACTTTTTATCCATTAGTCAAACACACATTCCCATGTATAAAGTCTTAAGTGAGTGCAGTGCCATTGTTTTCTATACCAGGAGAATAAGGTACAAGACCTAGTTAGGGCTACTTAAAGCCTCACAGCCCCAAGATGTTCAGACCAATATACCACTTTCTTAGATACATGTAGATGTATGAACAATTATAAGGATAGAAAGTCCATGCAAAAGTTGAGCTTTATTTACTTAATTTATGATTCTTATTCATTGACCACATCACACAAACACATGTATAAGAGTTTTAAGTGAGTACGGTACCATTGCTTTCTACACCAGGGGTGTAAAGTACAAGACCTACTTAGGGCTACTTAAAGCCTCGTAGCCTAGGGATGTCCAGAATAATATATCGCTTTTCTCAAATATATATGCATGTATAAAAATAACCACAAGAATAAGAAATCATGCAAGAAATTATGTTTAATTTGGTTTAAATGATTTATATATGTAATGTGAAATCCTTCCTAAGTCTTGACATGGAGATGAATAGGAATAGATTTAGGCAAATGTTTTGTTCTTTTCAAATGAACTATACATTTGTAAATTCTATATGAACCCATGTTAGATAAAGAAATAGGACTTCATGTTACATATCTTATATTATCAACACATGCAATCTCATAGGTATTGACATCACTTCATTTACAATAATTGATTTATAGGCTTTAGAAATTAACATTTGATTTAATAGCCACACCTATTTAATTTAAATCAACATGCAATTTGACATAAAAAAAACCATTTCACTTAATTAATTTTAAAAAGAAAGGAATGTATGATCTCATATGGCAAGCAACATTTAACATGAGTGGAAAGAAATAGAACAACACAAGCATGTGATTTCATTTAAATCCAATTAAGTCCTAAGGATAATCATACTAAATAAGGCCATTTAGAATAAATCAAAGTTCCTTTAACATCAAATCATTTTGAGTTTGATTTGAGTTAAGGAAGTGAAATAAATTTGTTGGTCCTAATCCCCATTCCCCATCTATAAGTTATTTTGGTTTAATGAAGAGTAATTATGTTAATTTTATGTTTTAATAAGGTTAGGTATGAATTAAATGGATTAATTAACCCTTACCTACATCACCTTAAGTTAATTAAATAATTAATAATGAGCCAACATGATATGCAACCACATGGAAAGTGAATTTTTAATGCTCCTAAGAAATGAAAGGGGCCTGATGCAATTGGCTCATGATTAATAGTTAATTAAGCTTAAGGGATCTTACTTAACTACTTTTATGGTTTTCTCACACATGTTAGCCAACTATAATTTTATAATCTACCCCTTTGGGTTATTGAACACCCAAAGGGCTACCCAAGATTAAAGAAATTAGGTTCAATTAGATTAATTAAGTTCATTAATTAGTTAACTAAATTTGAATTAACCTTAACCAACTAAAGTGAGATGGGCTTAGAGAAATAAGAAAAGAAAGGAGTCCAAGTCTCAATCCCTAAATCTTCTGAATTAATTAGTTAAGGTTTAGGTATGATTTGGGTTTTTTATTTATTTTTCTAATTAATTAATTAAGAGGTGTTATTAATTAATTACTTAAGAGATTTGAGAAGGTTTAAGGAAAAGATTGGAAGAGGGAGTCCCAATCCACTTCCCTAGACTTCATCATCATTAACAGAGGTTAACAAGCTTGATTAATTGATTAATTTACTATTCATTTCCTTAATTATCACTAATTATATTAAGAAGGTGATTAAGGCTTAATCCATTTATTTTCCTAATTAAGAAACCAATAAAATCCAAAATAAATAGGAGAGGTAGAACTCATCCCCTAATTATACATAGAAAGTTTGAGATTAATTAGATGGTTAATTAGGGAGTCATTAGGCTAATTACCTTTTAAATTATACCTTAATTAAACAAAATTCACTATTCAAAATTAATAAATAATTTTTTTCCTAGATTCTACTTTGAAATATTTTTAAAATGAATTTGAGTTTGTATTTTTTAGAATTTTTTATAATTTGTTATGAATTTAGGAAGTTTCAAGATTAAAAATAAATTAATTAACCTTAATTAGAGCCTTAATCCCATCGCTTGGCGGTGTACGCTTTCCACATGGCGCAACTAGATTCACTATTTAAGTTGTCACATATGAGTGTTGACTTGGATGGCAGTGCACGTGACATCTCCGCAGTCACGATCTGACATGCGATTCTGAGGGATTAAAAAGAGAGGGCTAAGCGTGATTTGATCAGGACCACTCATCCCGATCATGTGACATGGATGGTCCATGATCTATCTCCTCTGGAGCGATGAAGGATGGCTACGTCCATCTGGCGCTCGATTTGAGCTCACCCAAGCTCAGATGGAGATGAAAATGATCCCATAACTTCAGGGAAGCAAGACAATCAAATCCAATGGTTGAAAACACTAGCCACAAAATTCCTTTCACAAAAGACCAAACTAATTTCATTCAAGGATCAGTTTCAATGGAATACCTCACCGAAGCTTGTGACCAGCAATTCCAATGATTGAGGAAGCTTCGTTTGATAGAAATGAAACTCTGTTGAGCTGCACGAGCTTTGATTTGGTGTGGCTTGCTCAGAAGACTAAGGTGCTAGACGAAGGTGATCGAGCTTGATAAAAATCCAACCTCTGGCCATTGGGAAGCTTGGGAAAGGATTCATTCTTGTTTAATTTGCTCTAAGGAAGGTGTGTGCAAAGTTAATTACACTTTGGTTTCAAAATGGAGAAATGTGATTCACTAATTTTCTACTCTATTTTGGTTACACGCAAAACCAAAAATGGATATTTTAGGGAATTTAGGGAAGCCTAGAAATATCTTTGGGATTCCTCTCTCTGGTTGTTAGGGTTATATCAAAGGTGAGACTCTTAGTTTGAGTGAGAATGAGTGAGGGTATACCCCCTCATTCCTTGGATCGGATGACCATGGCTGATTTGGATTCTTTGATAAAGGGGTCACCATGGAAGCTCAGTTTTTGAAGGGAATCATGTGTATTGGCTTCCCTTGAGTGGAGGATGGTGTGAGAGTGGCTGACAAGGGAGGAGGTGCTTGTCCTTGGCGGTTTGGCAAGCTCTAATGAGGATGGCGAGGTAATTTCACCTCCCCATGGATCATGGCCAACCCAACCACTATTGGGTCAGGTTAGCCATGGTCCAAGGTGCCAAGGTGGACCTATGATTGAGTGCCAAGTGTCTAAGAGGAGAAAATAATGTAATGTGCATGTGTCTTATCTCATAGGATGCCTTAAACTGAAGGGCAAAATGGTCATTTGGCTATAGGTTTGATTTGGACATATTTGAAATGGGTTAAAAGTGGGTTAACCCAAATTTCAAGTGGTTTGGCTTGATTTGACCCATTTAAGTCAAAATGGGTTAGGTTGGGACAAGTCAAATTGGATCAAACCAAGGGTTGGGTCAAGTTCATATGACCAATTGGAGTGTATTGGTGCCATTAGCTTGGTTCAATTTGCTTTGGATTTGATTATGGTTCATTTGAATCCATATAGGTCAAATGGGTGAAGTTGACTAATTTGACCAATTTAACAAAATTGGGTTGGGTTAGGTGTTGAGTCAATTTCAATTGGTTAATGATGAGGCTTTAGTTTAATTTGGATTCAATTTTGGATTTTGGGTGATTTGACCCTTCAAGTCAAATTGAGCTAAGTTGGGTCAAGTTGACCAATTGGTGAGCTTGATTATGGCTTTGGTCAAGTTCAACAAGTGATTTGGAATGAACTTGAACCATTGGTTGCAATCAATTTGGGTTGGATTGTGATTTGACCTATCTTGGCTCTTTAGGTCTATTTGGGTCAACTTGGGTCAAATGGCCAATTAGGCTTGGTTTGGTTCAACTGATGGCTTGGTCATGTTCAATCATTGATTATGAATGGGTATATTTTGAGTCAATCATTTCAATCAATTTGTCCTATAGTGAATTTTGGCTAGTTTGGGTTTCATTTGGGCTAAGTGTTGAGTTGGTCAACGGGTTAGGTCGATTAGTTTGACCTAATTTAAGATAACAGATTAACCTAAGATGATTGTTGATCATGTTATATGGTTTAGATGGGCTTAGTTCAATCCAATTTGGGTTGGATTAAAACTTGGCTCAAAAAGGTCCTTCGGGCCACTTTAGGTCAAGTGAGCCTAAATAAGTCAATTGGCTTGATCATGGCTTGATTCAAGTTTAGTTGAACTCACACATGAGCCTAGGATTGAAATATAAATCCAATTGTAAGTGGTTTGGACCCAAATGGGTTTTGGTTCATATGACAATTTCAAGTAAAAAATAACTAACTTAGGGTTACTTTGGGTTAACTTGGGCTTGGTTTGATAATTACAGTTTGTGTTTATATTCGGGTCAATGATTGAAGAAATGATTGAATCATGAAGAAATCCATGAGTTTTGATTTGGTTTGGATAGGATTTGACCAAGTTGAAGGATTTGGCTTAAAAGGGTATAAATTAGATTTTGGTTTGATTTTGGGTTTAGTTTTGGCTATTGAAATTTATACTTCATTTATATTTGTGAATATAAATGGGTTATGAGAAAATCATTTGAGTTTGGAGTGATTTGGATTTGGTTAAGGCTAAGTCCATAAGATGAAATCTAAGGACTTAGGAAGGATTTTAGAGTTTGAATTCAATCATGGGTATTAATCATTTTATTTGGAATTGACTCATATTTGGATTTTGAAATTTGGATTTGAATTTGTGGTTCGATTTGAAAGAAGGAAGCAAGGATTGGGTTTAGGCCATAGGGTAGACAAGCCCTCCTAAATCCCTAGGGCATTCCTATAGCTAACTCTTCTAAGTCTTTAGAGTTAGGTTAAGTGTTCACCTAATCACTAGAAGTGTCTTAAGACTAAGGAACTCTTAGTGCCTATAAGAGTCCTAGATCTATGATGTGGGGGTTGAGAGCTCACTCCAAAAGTGAGGTCAACAAAGACTAAGTCTTATGTACCATGTGTTTCCTTTGGAGCAAGCTTATCTAAATTAAGCCAAAAGGAAGAAAGGAATGGAGCAAATCAAATGAAGAAATAGAAGATGAAGAAATAAAGAAGGGAGAATGAATAATGAAGACCCCCATAGCATTCATTATTAGTAATTGTAATTTTTCTTTTGTAATCTAGGTTGTATAAGCATAGAGCTCATCTACCCACATTTCTTTTTGGGATGTAGGGCAATACCCAACCACATTGCCCTTTTTATTCTTTTGTGATAGCTTTATAAAATTATTTGATGATTTGTTTAGCTTGTGCATTTGAAAAAAAATATGCCTTTTCATTATTTATTTATGATTGGTGATTGTTGTATGGCATGGATGCGATTAGGCTCTTGGGATAAAAATTAATTTTTCTACCCAAACTAACAACTCATAACTAAACCTCTAAAATAACTCATAACATCATATAAAATCCTAGGCATTAAATCAAGATAATATAATATTTAGCAACCCCTTAGATGAATGTTATATGTTTAATATCATGCATAATCATCTTATTTCACTCTTGTTAAGAGAGGGCTTTCATCTTTGCCAGATAGTAAGGGCTTAACCTTTGAGAGCCTATGATGGAATAACACCTCTTTCCCAGTTGATTTGGCCCATAATCAACTTCTCATTCATTTAGGCATACAAAATCCCATAACCTGTGTCAAAATAAAGAGCCCCAAATTAAATTAAATTTGATAAAAGTTTGCATTATATTTAAGTCATTATTCATACCCCTCATGCTCTAGTCTCATAGGGAGTGGGTTTAAGGACTTAGTTTTTTTTTTCTAAATAATAATAGCCTAGCCATCTTGCAAAGTATATGACTTTCCTACATGAATTTAAATTATAGGAGGAGTTAGCTAGATGCCACTCCAAGCAATTATAAGTCTAGCAGTCGAGTGGTTTACTCTCTCTTGTGGAGGTAAACTATATACCCACTTTTGCCTTAGATTTATGTCATGCTTTGGCCCTCTCCAAAACTCCCTAAATTTAGGATCTGAGGTTGTTGTTTCCATTGCAGGCTATAAGCATAAATCCTCACCTCTTAGGCATCTCCACAATTTTGTATTATAGAATTATAAGTCCTAGATTTCTAATAAAATTTCAACTCAAATAAATAAATCTACTCAACTTCAAATATATAAAGCCTAACCATAAGATAAATTAGAGTGCTCACTAGGCTTTCTAGTATCATGAGCACTCCCTACTCATCTCCTTTAGTTCTGATCATAACTCTTCCTATTTTATCCATCCCACTTGATTTTCTAAAACACAACCAATTAATTGATAGTCCTATCTTTGAATTCTTTGGAGACAATAATTGCCTACTTTAATCGAGAGTATTCTTAAGGGATTCATTTTTTTAAGATGTAATTAACTATGGGGCTTGCCCCCATATGGAACTTTAGAACCTAGTTTAAACAAACCTTACTTTATTCATCCATGTAAAGTAGGAGAAAAATCTCTGGTATATTCGAAGACCCATCATGCCTTAGGAGTCCTTATTAGGTGATTAGGTCCATTGTAGGGTAGTGACTTCTATCTTTCAAGATAGTACACTATTCTTCAATGTCATACCTGACCACTTCAATAAGTACACCCTCAGATCTGTGTGGTGTCCCCCCATACAAATGGAATCAAAAACAAACACCACGATTTTTTACCGAGATGGTTCCTCTCTCCATCTCTACTAGATAATTGTTGTCTCCAATCATCGATAGTGTACTTGCATTTTATGTGAGTTTGAGACTATCTTTCATTCCATTGGCACTTAGCTTATTTCACTCTTAAGCAAAGTTAGCCAACATCCTTTAGGTTTTAGGATCTCACTCTGTGTAGGTCTTGAAACCCCTATTGGGCTCCCCAATAGGTGAAAACAAAATTTATCAATGAAGGGAGATATAATAAAAATCTAGAACCTTTTTACCACTAGCTTGGTGAGGCAAGGTTCATCATAAAATTTAAGAAAATAAATTCTTTCACAAACTGATACTTTCCAAAAGCACCTTTTTTGAAAATAGCCACTTTCATTCAACATACTCAAATTTTTGAATGAAGATTCTATTTTCAAATCACAACATAAAATTGAAACTCCATTCAACACATTTCACATATGCTAGAGGGTAAGTTTCTCCCTTTTCAAAATCAAGAAAACACATACATGGCATCAAAACATATCATTGAAATCTATTTAATATACTTAAGATTTGTTAAATAAAATTCACCTATATTTTGAAATCTTATTTGACATGCCACGTTTGTCAAATAAAGAATTCTCCCCTCTTTCCAAAAAGAAAGAGAGCACATCAAATATATTTGATTCCCATTTAAACATATCTAAATTGTTAAGTGAGAATATTATTTTCATGCATTTGATTAAACATATCAAAATTGTTAAGTGAGAATCTTATTTTCATATGCATTTGATTCCCACTTAACATGTCAAGGTTGTTAAGTGAGAATCTCATTTTCATATACATTTAATTCCCACTTAACATGTCAAGGTTGTTATGTGAGAATCTTATTTTCATGTCATATTTGATTCCCACTTAACATATCAAAATTGTTAAGTGAGAATCTTATTTTCATTTCATATTTGATTACACTTAACATATCAAAGTTCTTAAGTGAGAATCTCACTTTCATATGCATTTGATTCCCACTTAACATATTAAAATTGTTAAGAGAGAATCTCATTTCCATGACACATTTGACTTTCATAATATGGCAAACTTGCTAAGTGAGTCTTATTTTCATAAATCATATTTTTATTCCACTTAGCATATCAAATTTGTTAACTAAGAATCTCATTTTCATGACATATTTGGCTCCCAACTTAACATCAAATTTGTTAAGTGAGGGCCTCATTTCCATATCACATGTGGACCTCCACTTAACATATCAATTTGTTAAGTGGGAGTCCCATTTTAAAACATATATCAATCACATTTGGACTTTCACTTAACATACTAAATTTGTTAAGTGAGAGTCCCATTTTCAAAGAAAAGCAAAACACAAATCATATCACACTTGGGCTTTCACTTAACATATCAAATTTGTTAAGTGAGTCCCATTTTCAAAATATAAATCAATCACATTTGGGCTTTCACTTAACATATCAAATTTGTTAAGTGGGAGTCCCATTTTCAAAATATAAATCAATCACATTTGGGCATTCACTTAGCATACCAAATTTTTTAAGTGAGAGTCCCATTTTTAAAGAAAAGCAAAACATACATCAATTACATTTGGCTTTCATTTAACATACCAAATTTGTTAAATGAAAGTCCCATTTTCAAACACAAATCAAACACATGTGGCTTATACTTGACATATCAAATTTGCTAAGTAAGAACCCCCATTTTCAAATCAACATTTCACTCATCACATGCAAAAGGTATTTCACAAAAAATTTTCAGGCACAAGGCCACAACCTCTTCTTAACATACTCAAATTTGCTAAGTAGAGGTTCTTTCAAATCATCAATATTTTTAAACAAGATATACAAAAATACAAATATCTCCAAGAAAATCTCTCTCAAAATTTTAGAACCCTACCCAACCTACCAAAATCGATTGAGTATGGGAAATCAAATCAAATGGCAAAGACTCTCATTATCAGATCAAAATCTCTCCACTGAACCCCACTTAACATATTTGATTTATTGTGGGTTTAGGACTCCAAATTCTTATAATTCACTTGGCAAAAACATTAAAGTAGAAATCTAACTCAAGTTACATTTCAACAGATGCAGAGATACAGCTCAGATCAGTCAGTGCAGTCTTTACCAATCAGTACACATGGCTTCACAGAAGTTTGTTTTCACTTTCCCCTTTGGGATGGACTTAGCCTTGGATGGGCTAGCCTCCCCGACACCAACTCCACCCACCTAGTTTTCTTTGATCAGGGATTTGAGGGAGCACACGTTACCTGTGAGGGGTGACCCTCACATCAATAGGATGAGGTGGCAAAAGCCAATCATCCGTGACATTCCCCCATTTTGAGTACCCTATTGAAGAGGAAGGTCCATGATGGTTCCCATGCCCCATTGAGATAGTTCCACGCCCATCCTCCCCACCATTGCTCCAGTGAGAGCTACTACCTCTTCTTTGGTTACCCTAAAGGGGAAGGCTATCTTAGTTTCTGAGATAGTCTCCTCTACCTATGAGGTAGGTACTAGTTCTCACTCTACCTTGTTCACTCATACTCAACACCACAATAAAAATCTAAAGATTAAGCGTGAGCACGAGCGAGCATCCAGAGAGCTTGAGGTTGCATCACATATGGTCAAGGGGGTTCTCCCTAAGAGGTCTCTCCACTTCCAACCAGCAATAAGTTCCACCCCCTCTCGTCATCTGACTGAGAGGAAGATTATCGGAGGATTGCTACTTCTCCTCCACCAGTAGTATACTATAAGACACCAGATCGGGAGCATAGGAGGCCTTATGCTAGGCTTAAGACTATGTTATGCCAGGTTGGCAGAGCATATGATCGCTTGGAGTCTAGTACCTTGTTTGATCTATGATCATTGATTAGGAGTGTTAGGGGTCAAATCCATAGAGAAAGAGCCATGGAGGCTCAAGAATCTACTCATGCAAGTAAGAGGGAGTGATGGAGATGCGTAGAGCCTCCGCGATGGATTTCATGATCATTTAGGGATGATCACTTTGATAGGTTTGTTCTAGCTATCTCAGGTAGAGATCTTCCATTGAGGGGTAGTCAGTGTTGCCTTCACACCACTCCCCTCATCATCCACCATCACTAGTATAGCTCCCAGCATCCACCACTCCTGCCAAGATTTAGAAGTCCCAATCTTGAGAAAATCACCCCCTTTGGTGATCCAGCTATGGCCAAAGGATCCCGCTCCCTCCACTCCACCTATTAAGGTGAGATCAAGCTCCCTGCTCTCACCCTCTACCTGGTATGGTTCGGGGAGTGGTGACCCCGCACATCGTGGTCACACCACACACCACCATCTTGAGCCGTGGTAGCGATGGTTGTAAAAGGGGAAAGTGACAGTTTTATAGCTCCCATGGTAGTAGATCTCCCCAGGGACACCACTCCACTGACGAGCAGTCATGAGCATATCTCCTCCATTGAGCATGACCCTCCTAGAGCTAGCACTCTAATGGTATGTAGTGTTTGATGCATTTTGGTCGAGTCCCTCCTGCGGTATTTGTGCAGACGCGATTAGATCATTCCTTGGATGAAATTGTATCCACTTACTTTGTTGAGAAGAGGGAACTCTTAGGCACCGATCACATAGATTCTAAAGATGATCAAGTAGCATTTGATCTCAATGAGGATGACCTTCTTATGGATTTAGTCGAGTCCACATGGTCGACATTAAGAGCTCCCTTCAAAGAGATCAACATAGTAAAGAAGGTGTTATGGTCGAGGAAGAAGGAACCATCCATTCAATCAAACACCTTCGTCAGTAGCTTAAATAGATGGATGATCAGATTAACTAGATGGAGAAGAAGATGGAGGACTTATTAGCAGCCCTCCATGCACTTCAGAATCAAGTCTCAGTACTACATCATATATCGATAGAGGTAGATCATCCCGAGTTTACACATGTCCTACATTAGCCCAAGAGCACTTCTTTAGTAGATCAGGATAGTGGTACCTTTTATAGGAAGGTGGTGGACATCACCTCCATGCAAGAGAACGATAACAAATAGTTGGTGGAGCAATAGGTGAAGGATGCGTTGGCATAAGCCCAAGGAGACTCATCTATTCTAAAAGGTAGACCCTACCCGGAGGAATTTGAGGTTGTCCAATACCCAAAGGGTTTTGTACCTCCTTCCTTCAGAATTTTTGATGGCAGTGGGAACCCCCGACAGCACATAACACATTTTAGGGTCGAATGTTGCAATGCCGGTCATAGCGATGCTCTCTTATTCCACCCCTTCATTAGTAGATTAACAAGCATCGCATTTGATTGGTATGCTAAACTACCCAATGGTTCAGTGAAGGCATTTATTGAGTTAGAACAGCTCTTTATTAAGAGATTTGCTGGAGCTCAGCGGAGGGTAACTGTGGGAAATCTCGTTGTAGCTCAACAACACCTCGGTGAGTCCCTTATTAATTATATTTTTGGATGGCACAATTTAAGTATGAAATGTGAACCACACCTATCTGAATAGCAAGCCATTGAAATTCTACTCAAGTATATTCATGGCCTAGTCACCTTCATGCTTAAAGGGTTTACCATTAAGACATTTGAGAAATTAATCAACAAGGGGCAGTCATAGCAGTTGATAAGGGAAGCAACGTGGTCCAAAAGGCCTTGAGCTTAGTAGTCTCCTCTACAACCTCTTTTACCACCACCTCAGTCATCATACTATCCACCTCAGCTACCACATTGGCCTTCTCTATCACCTCCTCAGTAGTATCCTTAGCAGTATCCTCATCAGCATCATCGAGTACTCTACGCCACGCTACCATTTGCTTTATTACAAATTGAATAAACTATATTCATTCAAGAGGGTGGTAGTCAGGAAGATCTTTAAGAATCTCTTAAAGAAGCTTGATTTCTAATTACCAGAGCCTAGGAAGCCGGAGGAAGTGGGCAAGATTCACGATCCAAAATATTACCCCTATCACCGCATGTTAGGACATGTCTTAGAAGATTGCTTTACCTTTAAGGACTGGCTTAAGCATAGCTATAAGTCGGGTGTTACTGTCATCCTTAAGGAAAATTTACTAGAACAACCATCTAGTTCTGTTAGGGTAATCCTTAGGGATACACACAATCTTCTTAAGATAGAGGAAGGTTGGGATATCTCTCTATCCTGAACCTTGAAGAAAATCATCTTTAATATCAGAAAGTTACCCTTGTAGGTGCCTGAAGTAGCTCAAACCTCCAACATCAAGGAAGGTTTGCAAGTTTCCAAGGACAACATGAAGGAGGTAGAAGCCCAACAGCAGCAGCAGTCCAGCTTATGTATTAGGGATAGCTCACTAGCACCACCGCTCAGTTAGCACTCATCCACTACAACTTCTTCCTCCACTAGCTCCTCTTCTGCCAGTAAGAGTGTTATATTAGTGGACAAGGGTACTAAATCCCTTACCCTGCTTACTTTATTAGATTTATATCATGTACCTCTGCCTAAAAAGAAATCAATGAAGAAAGCTTTCACTTACATCTTGTCCACTTCTGATACTCTAGATTTTATTTCTTTCAAAAACTCTCCAAGTCTACAAAATAATGATAATAACTCTAGTTTTGATCATTCCTCTTCTGATTTAGAAATGGATTTTCCATTCCTGAATCATTTGGTTTTGCCCATTGAGATTAATTTGGAGTTATCTTACTCGATGATCCCATAGAGAAGCTATAGATGAACCCGATGAGCGTAGAACTTTCCACTAAACCATCTCACCAAGTCACAAGTCAACCTCCATGGAAAAGTTCAACCATGGTAGCACCTCGGATAAGGATAAACAAGTCATTGGTTCTAGTGATTAAGAAGCCCCTCCATAGGATGCTCCATATATGGATATGCTTGTGGAGGACCAGCCCAGAGTTGACTACAATGTCCTCACTCACTTGAGAAAGTTGCTAAACTAAGCATATATATGATGTGTCCGGGAGATGAGGGATTCATTGATCAAAGCCCTTCTTGATCTAGAATATGCTTAGCTCACCGACTATAGAGGATGCATTTTATTCAAGAGAAGCCCATGGAGTTACATTCACCGATGAAGACCTTTTTTTGGGGACAACAGAGCACAACTGTCCCCTGTACATCACAGTTGACTTGGGCAGATTCAGACTCTCTAGGGTGTTAGTTAATCTAGGTGCATCAGTGAGCATTATGAGTCTAAAGACCCTTGCCTACTTGAAGATTAACATCTCTAAACTATGAGGAGATCGGATGATGTTGAGAGAATTTAATGAGCAAGGTGAGAGGGCTTTAGGCTCTATAGTGTTGCCATTGGAGATAGATGACTAGAAGATAGAAGCCAAGTTCTATATAATCGATTCAGACACATCTTCCACTACTTTGATGGATACATGGAAAATGGTTCCATCCTCTTTACATAAGTGCATCAAATTTTGAAGAACTAGAATCGAGTATTATGTCAAAGGAGACTTAAAGCCATTCGAGTGAGGAGAGAGATATATGAGGATGACTCCTCCAAATAAAAAAGTCTATTCTCATGAACTTGGTGAATGTCAAAATTAAAAGAAAAGAATGAAAGAAAAAGAAGAAAAAAAAAAGAAAAGAAAAAAAGAAAAAAGGAAAAGAAATTGAAAATACAAGTGAGCGAATCAAGATGAGGAAGAAGTAGAAGATATTGATTCCACCACATTTTGTTCCTCCAATGATGACCAAGTAGGAGTGAGGCAAATCTAGAGGTAGTTCTAGAGGTGGAAGACCTCCTTCCTATTGTCCACCCAATAGGAGCTATATTCCAACTCATAGGAGTACCCCCGCTATCCACATAGACTTAGAGTCTAGTTTTGAGTATGAGTCTCATGTGGTTAGCAAGCCGACCAACCCCTCTTAGTGGGTCCTTTTGGAGGTGACATTCGAGCTAGATAGCGATGAAGACTAGTCCTTTAAGGAAAGTATGAATGTATCTAAATCATTATTATGTAGAACAGTCAGATAGCAGTTGGGAACCTTTGCTCTAACCTCACCTTCTTCCCAGAAAGTTGAAGGTTTATTAGTTAAGGAGGCCCCCAAGTCATCCACAGATCTCAAGCCAAAGAGATTTTTTTTGGGAGCATCATCCTCAAGTCAAGAAGCCGATGTAGAACTTGAGGATGATTCATATAAAGATTTAATATAATTTCCTTTTGATTAGTATTCACTTATGTGGATTAATCCCATATACTTGGTCTAAACACGGTGAATTACTTTGAAAGTTATGGGACAACTAAAGATATTCAATAAAGACAGGACTAGGATTCGCATACAGCCTAGTCGATGATGATAACCATTGCCTAATCATCAACACTCATTTGGGGTCTGATAGGTTCTTCTAAAATCATGCTAACTCTTATGAGGAGGTATGTTTACAAACTTCAGATGACCCAAATGAGCTTGAAGTCAAAGAGGCACTACCAAAATTCAAAGAAGAGACCAGATCAACCATCGATGAACTTACAGATATCAACTTAGAAACTGAAGACAATCCACATCTGACATACATCGCCCTTGAATGAAGAAGAAATTAATGACAAGTTTATTAGTTTAAGGGACACTTCACATGGAGTTATAAAGAAATGTCTAGTTTATCGCGATGTAGCAAAACCACAATAGAACTTAACCCTATCAAGCAAGCTCCTAGACACATGCGATTAGACATTGAGCAGCAGGTCACTTATTAAATCAAGAAATTGATCGATGCTAGCTTTATCAGGGAAAAAAATATTCTACCTGGTTAGACAGTATCATCCCAGTTAAGAAAAAGAATGATAAAATTTGCATATGCGTCGATTTTAGGGATATAGATAAGGCATGTCCTAAGGTTAAATTTTCACTTCCTATACCAGAATTAATGGTGGACATCGCCTCATCTCATGTAGTATTCTCTTTATGGATGGGTCATCCGGATATAACCAAATCAAGATGCCCCGAGGATGAAAGAAGAAGCATTGCCAAAAGGATGAGGAGATTGACAACAACCATTCATGGATTATTTAAATATAGGCAAACTACCTCAAGAGAAGTCACTAGACATCGTAAAGTAGAGTCCTTTCCTAAGCTCTCATAGGTAGTACCTTATACCAATGATCTTTTGATCATATCTCGGCTACATTATCCGGACAAACATGAAGCTCATAAGGATTGAGGTACACCGATGTTCATCAATCTGCCCAAGATGAATGCCAAGATCAAGAGACTATGATACTGGCCTTCGATCAAAAAATTGCATGGATGTAGCTAGAGATGCCACCAATGTCACATATCACACCAACCATAACATTCTACATCCTCATAGCCATTTATTTGTTAGTACCAGTGGGTCCGATCATCCTTGTCATTTAATGAATTCCCAACCCTCTATCTTAGACATAGGATTCCTCTAGACTTTAAGAATCCTTACTCTAAGACACATCTAGTGATTAGGTGGACACTCAACCCAGCTCCCAGAGATGAAATAGGTGATGGGTGTTAGGAAAATTTTACCCTTAGCTTGAACCACTCTCCTTCCTTCCTTCAAGCAAACTCCAAATCAATCTTATCGATTTTCTCCAAACTCAAATCAATGCCACATGATTTAAAATCCATGATTGAAATCATGATTGAAACCCATGAATTATCATTTTTTAAGTCCTTAATCCTCTTAAGGACTTAACCCAAATCATCTTCAAATCAAATCAAATCCATGAAATTTTCTTATAACCCATTTATATTCTCATTTATATTCACATATATAAATGAAATATAAATTCAAATCAATCAAACTAAATCTAAAATTCAAATTCTAAAAAATCATTCTTAAGTCCTTAATTTCCTTCTTAAGGACTTATCCAAAATCATCTTCAAATCAATTCAAACTCATAAGGTTTTCTAACTATTTATATTCTCATTTATATTCATATATGAAATATAAATTCAAATCAATCAAGCTAAACTAAAATCAAATCCAAAACTCCAAAATTTCTAAGTCCTTTAAATTTCCTCTTAAAGACTTAGCCTAGATCATGATCAAATCAATTCAAACTCATGAGATCTTTCATAGATCATTTATATTCTCATTTATATTCATATATAAATGAAACATAAATAAAATTCAAATCAAAATCATGCTCCAAATTCCAAATCTTTCTAAATTTCCTCTTAAAGACTTAGCCTAGATCATGATCAAATCACTTCAAATCCTTGAAATTTTCTCATAACCATTTATATTCTCATTTATATTCACATATATAAATGAAATATAAATTCAAACAATCAAAATCACTTCCAAAAATCAAACTCAAACTCATTCAAAATCCAACCTAAGCCTTTCGTCTGTCAACTTGAAAATAATCAACTTCAAATCAAGCTAAACTCTTGATTTTTTTTCATGATTCAATCAATCCTTCAATCATGAATCCAAATATAAATACAAACCTCAATCACTTAACCAAAACTCAATTTAAAAATCAGGTCAAAATCCATTTCAAGTTCACCCTTTGAATTTGAAATTATCAAATGAATCAAAACCCATTTGACTTCAAACCACTAAAATGGATTTATATTTCAATCATAAGTCCATATACAAGTTCAATTAAACTCAAATCAAGCACCAAGCCATTTGACCTACTACCTCACTTGACCCAAAGTGACCTAAAGTACCCTTATGAGCCAAATTCTAATCTTAACCTAATTAGATTGAATCAAACTCACCTATGCCTCTCATCTTGATCAACAATCATCATGAGATGATCAATCAATCAAATTGGTCAAACCAAGTCAAACCTAATAGTTGACAAGTCAACACTTAGCCAAAATGAAACCCAACATAGCCAAAATCCACCAGGCCAAATTGATTGAAATCATTGATCTAAGTTCATTCATATTGTTTTGAACTTGACCAAGTCAACATTTGAGCCTAACCTTCAATTATTACTTGACCCAACTTGACCTAAAAAGTCAAAATGGGTCAAAAAAGTTGATCTAAAACAAATTGATTGAAATCAATGGGTCAAGTTCATTCCAAATCACTTGTTGAACTTGACCAAAGCCTCAATTGGCCAACTAGACCCAACCTAGCCCAATGACCTTGAACCCAACTTGACCTAAAGGGTCATGTTGAGCCAAATTCAAACATAACCAAAATTGATTAAAACAAAGATACCAATCCATTTCATATGACTAACCAAACCTAAACCTACCCATGACCTAGCTAAATAATCAAATGGGTCAAATTAATCAACTTGACCCATTTGACCTAAATGAAGTCATATGAACCAAATTCCCAAACTAAATTGAATCAAACCAAAGCCACTAAAACATTTCAAATGGTCATATAAACTAACCTTGTTTGACCAATTTGACCAATTGGTCAACTTGACTAAGTTGACCCATTTTGACCTAAATGGGTCAACATGAGCCAAACTATACCAAATGAACTCCAAATCCAATGAAACTTGGCCAAACCTATTTTCTCAACATACCCAACATATCCAAACTCAAAATTAAATGACCATTTTACCTCTAGGACATAGAACAAATTTTGGCCAATTCCACTTGGAATTTGGTCAAACCCTCTTCATACCTTCTTGATACTCTCCTAGTGGATCAAGTGAACCTAGGGAGGGTGGTGCACTCAACCCAATGGGTTTGGGTCAGTCCAACCCCACCATATGGCCAAACGGAGCACATGGCTTGAAATATCCACATGGAAAACCTCTTCCCACTTGTTTTGAGCACATGACCACTCCACTAATCCACTCCCTAGCCTAAAATAAACTCAAGGATAGCCTAAATGGCCTAACAAACCCACCCAAGCTCAATTAGATCAAAATATCCTCCCATCTCGACCGTCAATTGCAAAGGAGGAGATATACTCTAATTCATTTAAATCTTCACCCCATTATCGAGTGTGAGGAAGTGAGGAGTCTTTTCCCAGTGATCTCAAGCTCCCTCATGCACTTGCCAACTTCATCTTCTCGATAATTCACAAGGTGAAAATATGGGAGCTCCATAGGATTTTAAACTTATCCAATACTCAATATCAACCAAATTCACTTTTCACACTCCATCAAAGAGTCAAGTCGAGCTTACCCAAGCTCTTTCCCAAGCTCCAAAGGCATGGGAGGATCCAATTCGATCAAAGCCTAGCTCACTTGGAGGAGGAGTTGGTCCATAGAGCCATCCACTCAACCTTAAGAGCTAAAACTTTCACCAAAGCTTCATCTCAACTAGAAGAAGCTTCTCCAAGGGAATCGAGGGACGGTGATCACTTCTGATGAGGTATGCCAATTTTCAACCATTAAACTCAATGTAGTGTGGAGCTTTAAAAAAGGAATTTTGATCCCATGGAATTTTAACCATTAGATGTGCTTGCCATTAGGTTTAGATGGTGTGGGTTGATTTTCAATCCAACTTGTGGTCGATCTAGCTCGGATCTTTTCTTTGAAAGTGGACGAACATCATTTTTCCATAAGGAAGAATAGGGAGGATCTTCGACCATCCATCCGTACATTTTTGTTGGACGACCGAGATTTAATCACATTTTATAACTCATTTTATCCCCTCGAATGGCTTTAATTCAACCCAATCCTTGATCGGATGGTGAGGAAAAAGGTAGCATGCCAATGATGCTAAGATGTGTGGCCAATTAGAGTAAAAAGTAAAGCCGACTAAGCATGCGTAGGGATTAGAGAATTAATTAAGGTTTATTTAATTCTAATTAATTGCCTAAACTTTTTAAATTCATATCTCAACCTAGAAAAATAAAAAAAATATGAAAAAAATTGCACTAAAAAGATAATTGAACATAGATATTCTAAAATTGATTTTGATTAAATTTGAATACTTCTTTTTTTGACTTTGGGTTTTATTGGAAATCTTAATTTGCTAATTACTCCATAATTAATCCACTGATTAATCTCAAAATTCTTTAATGTATTTTGGGGATGACTTGCCTCCCTAATTTTTTGGGATTTATTGGTGGCTTTGGGAAATTACTAATTCATTTCTAATTACCTTTAATGTAATTAAGGATAATTAAGGGTTTGATTAGTGGTTTAATCCTTTGTTGAAGTTGATTGAGGTTTTCTTTAGTGAATGTGAGGTTTAAGGAATTATTTTGGGGCATTTCCCCTAAGCTATTCCATAAACCCCCTTTTCTTTCTTAATCCTCTCTTAATTAAGTGCTAATTAACTAATTACCCTCTTAATTAATTTCTTAAAATTCTAAAACTTTTTAGATCTCATTTAATCTACTTGAGGTAGATGCTTAGGTGTTTAAGAACCTAAGTTCAATTAAGGAAATCAAAATTCACCTCATGTGTGAGGTGTTTTGAAATTACTTAAGTTAAACCCCTTAATTAATCATTAATCACGAGCCAAATTGCATTAGCCCCTTTCTTCCTAGGTGTATTGCAAATTTAAATTTCTTGTGAGGTTTTATGTTATCTCATTGGCTCATAATTATTTGATTAACTATGCTAAGGTGGTGTAGGTATGGGGTAATTAACATGTTTAATTCATACCTTAACCTAATCATAATATAAAATGAATATAATCATCTAAATATTTTAAAAATATATATATTAAAGCCATGAGGGAATGAGTTAAGAACAGTAAACTCACTTCATATTTTCAAAATTAAATGAAATTCAAAATCAAACAAAATCACATTAAACAAACTTTGATTTGCTTTAAGCTTTCTTATTTCATAAGATTATCTTTAGGAATTAATTAAAGTGAATGTTTTACATGCTTTCATTACTTCTTTCTCAACATGCTAAACATGTATATCATATGATTTCATGCATCCATGCTTTCAAAAATCAAATTTAAAATAAAAATATTTCTTTTATATCAAATTGCATGTGTTGATAAAGTAAGAATATGAGCTATTATCACTATAAATCAAATTATTTTCAAAAAATATGAATCAATTATCAAAACTTAAAGTGTGTTACTTATATCTTACTTATAAGTTTGCATGTGAGTAAAATATAAGGATGTGCTTAGTGTAGGTTTTTTGTCTCCTCTCTTTTAGCATAATTTTGAATAGGATTTGGCAAAGTGTATTGTTCATTTGAAAAGAACCTAACACTTGCCTAATTTCACATCCTCTTCATTCCTATGCTATTACTTTAAGAAGGATACTCATACTTTTACATATAAATTGTATAAATAAAAATAAATCAACCAACATAAACTTTTTCATTCCTTCTTTTCCATTCATTTCTTTTGTACACATGCTTGTATTTAAGTGGTATATTAGTCTGACAAACTTTTGTGAGGTTTTGGTAGCTGTAAATTTTGTATCTTATATTTGCTACTTAATGAAAATCATCCATCATAAATATTCAAAATTTCTTAAATGAATTTCTTAGCCTACATCATGAAGTGTGTTAAACATTCCCATTTGTGTGTGTAGATATGCTTTGGACTCATTCATATGCATGTTATACATGTTGGGAAAGAAATGAAGTGATGTATGTTTTGTGAATTTAGTTCATTTTACTTAATCTTAAAATGCCTTTCTTTTTGAATATGTTTGTTTAGAGTTCATCTAAACTTAAGAATAATTCACTTAAACAAAACATTCTTAAACAAAACCAAAAATGAATCCAATTTATGAATTACTTAGTTAAGAAGGAAAGAGAAGTTCTATCTCTTTCCCTCCTTATAACTTAGTAATCAATTAGATTCACTTAATCAAACATAAAAGTAACCAAAATGATTAAATCACTTAAATGAAATTCTCCCTAAGTTGAACATGTTTCACACTTAGAAAATTCTAACTAAAGAAAATAGGCATACCATACAAACTCCTAAAGCACACACATTAAGCTAAGTCCCCACTTCTATATTTAGGTTAGACGCATGGTTTGATGCTTACTTTTATTTTATCATATATGTTTTATGGATAGATGTATGCATAGAATGAATGGTAGCAATCTTCCTAACCATTATTTTCTTTAATTATGCTAAATCTGATAAATAAAATATAAATGTTTTTTTGTTGTGAAGTTCTTATAATCAAGCATAAATAGAAGACTTAGTCATCCATGCTAAGTGATAAGTCCAATATACATTTTGGGATTTTGTGTGGTTTATTTAGATCTCTATTGGAGTTAGCTAGATTTACTTTTCTTTCCTTTCATGTAATGTAATTACCATTTTGAATTATTATTATGGGGATTAGGATGAAAAGATCTCATCTTATGCACCATGTGAATTTATATCCACCTTCAACCATCAAAAGAAGAACCTAAGAAGAAAGAAAGAAGAAATGAAGAAAATGAATTTGAAGACCCCATAACAGAGTTCTCTTTAATTGCATTTCATTCATTTGTAATGGATATAGAGCTTGCTACCCAATTTATTTTCATTTGAGGTGGTACCACCAATTCTCTATTCTTTGGATTAGCTTTATAAATTGATTGATGATTTGTTTAGCTTGTATTGTGGCATCCTTTCCTAGTTCTTCCTTGTTTTTTATGTATTTTGGATGTAGATTAGGCTCTTAGGGAAAAATTAATCTTTTACCAAATTCAACAATTTAAAACTAAAAATAAAGAACTCATAACCTCACCTAAAGCTTAAGCTAAAATCAAGATAAAAGAATTATAAAACCCTTACAGGATGAGTACTTCTTTATAACATAATGCACAAATGCATATTATTTTCACTCTTGATTGGAGGGCTTCCACCTTTGCCAGAGAAACTTGGCTTGACCTTTGAGAGCCATGGTGGAAATACACCTCCACTCTTCTCACTAATTTTGGCCAATAATATCATTTCGTGCATTAAGCATATGAATCATTCAGAAAATAATTATCCAAAAATAAAAAATAAAATGAAATCTAAATTATATCTAGTCATTTAATACTCTTAAATGATCTAGTCTTTGAGTCAGAAGGACTTATCTTCAAAATAAATAATAGCCTAGTTATCTTGCATAAAGCATATGACTTGCCTACATGAATTTAAAACCATAAGAGGAGTTAGTTGGTAGCCACCCTCAGACAGTTGTAAGTCCAAATAGTTAGGTGGTTTGTCCTCTCTTGTGGAGGCAAACCAAATACCCATTTTCTTAGATTTAGATTATGCTTTTAGCCCTCGCCAAAGCTCCCTAGATTAAGATTCTGAGGTTTCTTCTCCCCTTTGTGGGTCATAAGCATAAATCCTCACCTCTTAGGAATTTCCTTAATCTTGTGTTATGGAATCATAAAGAAATTTCTAATGAAAATTTTAACTCAAATAAATTAAATCAATTTCAAAAATGTAAAGCTAACCATAGATATTTGGGATGCGCATTTGTTAGCATCATGGGCATCTCCTACTTATCTTCTTTGGCTTCAATAATAACTCTCTTGATCAATCACATTTGATCTTCAAAATAAACTAATCAATAATTAAATCTTTGGAGACACATTTTAATTTGAGATATTCCGGACCTCCCTTAGAATGTATTTAACTATCATCAAACTAAAAAAATAAAATAAACCTTACTTTACTTTTCCATGTAACAAGAATCTCAGTACATGCAAATTTTCTTATGAGTCCTTGTTAAAATCCAGAATGACTTCTATCTTTTGAGATAGTACACCTCTCAATGTCTTCACCCTCAATAAGAACATGGATCAATTTTTAAAATGCATAGAAAAGAAAGTGATGTATATTTCCATCCTCATTTTATTCCACATAGAGTGAAAATGGAAGTATATATCTTATTCTAATGGAAATGAAAATTTTCACCATATTTTTCAAATAATTGATGGTTCCTCTCCATCTTTGTAAATGATCATTGTTTACAAATAAAATAAAAATACAAAATGAGAATATCTTTCTTTATTGCATTTATTTCATTTGTTAAGCTAGCCAACATCTTTAATTTTAAATCTGAAACCCATCTTTTACAATGGGTAAAAAATAAAAAAGATCTAAGTAAATAAAAAGAAAAATATTTAAGACTTCCTTTATCATTCTTATGATAAGATTCATTCTAAAATAATAAAGACATAATAAATTTTCATAAAATATTTTCAAAAGCACTCTTTCAAAAAACATAATAAAATATTTTCTACAAAATTTTCTTAAATCACCATCATCAACAATTCTCATAATTGTCACATGTAGGAATTTCAATCTTTTCCAAAAGCACAAATGAACATCTTTCTTCAATTCATTTTGATGAAGATTTCATTTTCAAAAATAAAATGAGCAATCATCTTTCTAAGAATCAAACTCAAATAAAATTTTCAAACCATAAAACCTTTCCATTCAATGCATACACCTATTGAATGAAGTTACTTTTTCAAACAAGACTAAATTCAAAAGCATTTTAGCATCTTCATTCAATATATCCAAATTTATTGAATGAAGATTTCCTCAAAAATAAATTTGAAATCCCACTTAACATATCCATGATTGAATTCCCTCTTAGAAAAAGCAATAAAAAAAACAAAAAACAAAAATAACTTTTCATTCTTACATACCCAAAAAGTTAAATGGAGTCTTCAAAATCAAAACAACAATCAAAATTCAAACATTTGAACTTCATTTAGCATACCCAAATTTGCTAAGTGAATTCCTTCAAAACCAAAAATTTTCAAACACATTTTAGAACTTCATTTAGCATACTAAATTTGTAAATTTGCTAGAAGTCTCTAAATTAATCAAAATTTTCAAAACATTAAACTTCATTTAGCATACCCAAATTTTAAGTCTCTAAATTCAAAACCAAAATTTTCAACTTTGAACTTCACTCTTTAGCATACCAAATTTGCCCAAGAGAAGTTTCCTTTTCAAAACCAAACCAAAACATAAAATTTTTAAACACATCTTTGAATTTCATTTAGCATACTCAAATTTGCTAAGTGAAATCTATTCATTAAATGAAACTTCTTTCATCTTTTTATAAAAGAAAGTCTCCAAATTTTCAAAACTCATTAAATTTCCTTATTAAATTTGTTTAATCTTCTTTGAAAATCAAAATATCCAAAATAAATGAAACACTTTAGGATTTTCTTATCATACTCAAATTTTAAGAATCCTATTTTCAAAAAATCTTTCATACAAAAATAAAAAAACCACTTCACTAGCACTAAATTTGGGAATTCAATTTTCAAACAACCACAAAGAATTATTGCACTTCACTAGGAGCATTTTCTAAGTAAACCAAACACCCAAAACAAAACCAATTGACACTTATACAAATTTGTTAAAGGAATGGAAAATCAAATCAAATCAAAATTCAAACATGAACCAAAGCATCCTAAAATATTTGAATCCATTCTTCAACATCCAAATTTAGTGATTCATAAAAAATTCTCCTCAATCATCAAATCTTGAATTTGAACCACTTACACGATGATTTAAATTCAACAAAATCAAAAGAATTTGACCCAAGCTGCTTTCAGCAAATTCTCAACATCACCATCATACACATCTTCTTGCAATTAATTAGTGGCAGCACAAGTTGTTCACTTTCTCACACATGGACTTTGGACCAGCCACCTCCCCGAGCATGCCCACCCCGATAGGGATTTGAGGGAGGGAATGAGGCAACCAGATGGGTGAGGCGTGCCATCACCCATGAGATCAATTTTGACCTCCCTTCATTAAAGAGATAGTGGTCCCCCAGCCAAAGAAAGTGGTGCAGGCCACCATCTTTACTTATAAGGTTATCCCTATAGAGCTCCTATAGTAGTGTCTTCTTACTCTGATCACCCAGAGAGAAATACATGAAGTGTCACTAGATTATTAGAGATGGAGGCAGGTATATGGTTTGGGAGGTAACTTTGATCCCTGATGATATGTCACCCTCCTGTATGATGAAGTATCACCACTCAGCATGAGCATCAGAGGGATGAGGGTACAGCCTCAGATCATCTATTCAGTTAAAGAAAGCTGGATTTGGGGAGCTAAATTTGATTTAGATACCATCCATGAAAAATCTAGATGAGAGAGGCATTATCTGTTCCGGGAGGGAGAGGTTGTGGAGATCTCTTAAGCATCAATTGTGCTAATAACTAAAGAGGATCGCTGGAAGATCCAGAGAGAATGGGAGAGGTTCCCAAAGGTCTCTCTCACCAAGATTGCCCACATATATTCACCTCACCAAGGCCGGAAGGCAATATAGGGAGAAGCACTCGAGGTGATTTCCACCAGAGGTGAATATTACTCATCCACCACCTTTGAGACTGAAAGCCTTATCTCACCTACCCAGGGAGGTGGAAGTACATACACAAAACCTCAAAGGTGAGCAAAAGTGTGAGATTATACCCACACTGGGAAACAGACATCTAAGAGTACTATTAGAGTCTTTAGTGAAACGCAAACACCATAAAAGCTGTTAAACTCAATCAAAGTGAACAAAGAATCTAAAAACTATATTTGGTAAGAAAAGACTTTTGTTATCAAAATGTTTGGGTTAAAGAGAAGATACAACAAGGGCCAGGAAGATGATTTCTTTGATATAGCATCAAATCAACAAGGAAAGCTAAGTCAGAGAGGTGAGCTAAGACCAGTAGAAGGGAACAAACATTTGAGTCATAACAACATAGGGGATGGTCTAGACCTAAAAAAACTCCCAAAGGAGAGAAGAGGAAAGGCCTTAAAAAAAAGATCCATTTGAGGTGAAGAAGAAGCCTCAGCGGAGACCATCATTTTACCACCGATAAATTGATGTAAAAGTATGGCCACCTTCTGATTTAAAGAAGAAAATCTATTACACCCTACCTTGTCATAAAAAACATATTTCACCTCATTAACAAGATTTCTTGATTTCTATCTTATTAAAAGATTGTTAAGTGATCCCAGCTAACAAGAAGTGAGTCCTATTGATACTTTGGCAGAACATATGAAATGATCCAGATGCAATTGGATTCTTCAAGAATATCATCAATGCATGGAATCCAAACATTTGAAAAACCAGAAGGTTGGGAGATCCCAAATCTCAAAAAACCAAGAAGAAAGGTTGGGTGCAAACAATAGTAGAAACCAAGGAGATCTAGACCACAACTCAAACTGCTCCTTACCAAGAGGCTTTCCACACCTGAGCAGCCGCCCTCATCCTACCAATTATAGCAGCTCAAGGTACATGGTCCACCCACTCTACTTAGATAGTTTCAAACCTATTCATTTAAGAAGGTAATCAAGAAGATCTTTACCTCTTAAAATCTGATTTACTACCTAAGAAAATATAAATAACAGCTTCACCCTGATGATGTTGTTTTCCTATGAGAACTCTTAAATAACTCTCTCAATAGAATAATGGACTTGAATAACCATTCATTAGGGAACTTGATACATGTGATCCTCAAACCAGGAGATTTTTAAAACCTCCATTACCATCCAGAAGATCAAGAAACTTTCTTGTAGGGCCTCAACCTAAACCTCAAAGAGGGTGCAGGAAACCCAGGGAGAAGCATGGATGCCCAGGGGATTCCATCCAAATGCTCCAGAAACTCCACATGATCCCCCTAGCTAGCCTTCTTCTTCAAATAGAACCTTGATCAAAGGATAGGCATCAAATCACCCACTTACTTTTAATTTCTACTTTGCACCTTATCAAATCCAAGAAATTAAAGAAAAGCTAGCTTGAACTACATCTGTTACTTGGGATCATTCTTTATATAACTCTTCAAAAAACAACATAATAATTCAATCTCTGATTTGAGATCTTTGGAGATGATGATGTTGAGATGTTCAATGAACAAGGTGAGTGGGCTTTAGGTTTGTTATCTTTGGAGATAGGTGACTAGAATACTGAAGCCAAGTTTTACATCATTGATTTGAATACATCATTCACTGCTTTGCTCGATAGGCCTTGGATACATCAAAACAAAATAATTCCATCCTCCCTCCATCAGTGCATCAAGTTCAGAAAGATGAGATTGAATATCATGTCAATGGGGATGAAAAGCCATTTTCAGTTTGAGAGGTTGAGATTTATGAGGATGCACCGCTATCTTTCTCAAACACCCTTTCTAGTGAACTTCAAATTCAAAAGAAAAAAGAAAATGAAAAAGGAAAAGAAAGAAAAGAAAAGAAAAAGAAAAATCCAAGTGGACAAGAAAGAGGAATTGAGGAAGAAATAGATCCACATATTACATTCCACCCATAGTTCATTCTATCATATGGACATGTTGGTAGGATGGCTCAACCTCCACCAAGCAGAGGTAGTTCTAGAGGTGGAAGACCCCTGTTGACCTCATTTTTAGAATGAGCTCTCAACCCCTCCATCTTAGACATAAGACTTCTCTTAGACTTTAAGAGTTCTTTAGTCTTAAGACACATCTAGTGATTAGGTGGACACTCAACCTAGCCCTAGAGACTTAGAAGGGTTTAGCCATAGGAATAGGTCATGTCATAGGGGTGTTAGGAAAATTTCCTACCCTTAGCTTAAGCCATTCCTCACTCTCCTTCTTTCACATCAAACTCCAAATCAATTATATTTGATTTTCTCCAAACTCAAATCAATTCCATGATTGAAATCTATGATTCAAACCCACGATCAAAATCCATCAAAAAAATTCCTAAGTACAAATTTTGCTTAAGTCCTTAATCTCCCCTTAATGACTTAATCAAAATTATGATCTAAACTAAATTGAACCTTTGAGATTTTCTCATAATTCATTTATATTCTCATTTATTTTCACATATATAAATGAAATATAAATTCAAATCAATCAAACTAAACTAAAAATTCCAAATCAACTTTTCATTAATGGACTTAGCCTAAACTTTGATCAAATCAATTCAAACTCATGAGATTTTCTCAAAACTCATTTATATTATCATTTATATTCACATATATAAATGAAATATAAATATAAAACAATCAAATCAAACCCAAAAATTAAATTCCCAATTTGAAATTTTCTTAAGTTCATTAATTTTCTATTAAAGGATTTACCCAAAACCTTAATCAAACTAATTCAAATTCATGGGATTTTCTCAAAACACATTTATATTCTCATTTATATTCACATATATAAATGAAATATAAATATAAATCAATCAAACCAAATTCAAAAAAAAAAATTGAACTTCAAACTCTAAAACTTTCCTAAGTCCTTTAAATCCTTCTTAATGGACTTAGCCCAAATCATGATTAAACCACTTCAAATCCTTGAAATTTTCTCATGATCAATTTATATTTTCATTTATATTCACATATACAAATGAATTGCAAATTCAAACAATCAAAACCAATTTCAAATATCAAACTAAAATCCACTTAAAATCCAACCTAAGCCTTTCAAGTCAAAATCTTGAACTTAGCCAAATCAATTTTAAATCAAGCCAAACTCTTGATTTTCTCTCATGGTTCAATCAACCCTACAATCATGAGCTCATATATAAATCCAAACTCTAATCAAACAATCAAAACCTAATTCAAAATCAAACCCAAAACCCTTTCATATTCTTCCTTTGAATATATCAAATGGATCTAAACCCATTTGACTTCAAACCACTTATAAATAGATTTATATTTTAATCATGATTCCATATACAAGATCAACCAACTTCAAATTAAGCTTTGACCTAGCCATTTGACCCAGTTAGGATCACTTGACCCAAAGTGACCTAAAGTACACTTATGAGCCAAATTCTAATCCCAACCAAATTGGATTGAACCAAACTTATATTTACCTCTCATCATGATCAACAATCATCATGGGATGATCAATCAATCAAATTGGGCCAAACCAAGTCAAACCTAAGGGTTGACCAACTCAACACTTAACCCAAAATGAAACCTAACATAGCCAAATTCCACCATAGGCCAAATTGGAAACCATTGATCTAAGTTCACTCATGACCTATGTTTGAACTTGAACATTTGAACCTAACCCAACCCATTGACCCAACACATGACCCAAAGGGGTCATGAGCCAAATTTGAACCTAACCCAAATTGATTGGAAAAAAAGATACCAATCGACTCCATATGACTAACCTAACCTAAACCTACACTTGACCTACTTGAAATATGTCAAATGGGTCAAGTAGGTCAACTTGACCCATTTGACATAAATGAAGTCATATGAGCTATATTCAAAACTAATCCAAATTTAATCAAACCAAAGCCACCAAAACATTTCAAATGGTCATATGAACTTAACCCAACTTTAGTTTGACCCAATTTGACCAATTGGTCAACTCGACCTAAGTTGACCCATTTTGACCTAAATGGGTCAACATGAGCCAAACCCTATCAAATAAATTTCAAATCTCATGAAACTTGGCCAAACCTAGTTTGTCCACATACCCAACATATTCAAAGTGGAAAAATAGCAAAATGACCATCCTACCCTAGGCCATAGAACAAATTTTGGCTTAATCCATGGGTAATTTGGTCATACCCTCTTCACATTCACTTGAGGCTTTCCTAAAAGCTCAAGGAGACCTAGGGAGAGAGGTGCACCCAACCCAATGGGTTTGGGTCAGCCCAATTGGTCCCTAGACCAAACCCGACCCTATGGGTCAAAATGCAAAATTCAATCTCCCTCTCAAACTCAAATTCAAGCACATGGGAGGTTGGCAATCCACTTGGCTCAAACCAACCATGTGCACACTCTTAACTGATCAAACAATCCACTCAATTGGATCAAAATGGTAAGAGGATGGATGGTCATCTGATCCTTCAAGGGGGAGATATACTCCCCCTAATTCAATTCAATTCTAACTTGCCCTCTATCGATTGAAGCTAAGGAACTCGTGAGCAATCATCGAGAGTACCCCAAGCTTTAGAGAGGATTTGAAAAATCCATTTCTTGGTTTTTAGACTTTGAAAATAGGGGAAGTCCATTGAAGAGCTAACTTCCTCTTCACTCAATCTCCATCCAATTGCTCTTGCATACTTCATCAAGGAGCTAAGTTGAGTGCACCCAAGCTTCCTTTGGAGTTCCCACAGCAAGGAAGGATTGAATTGGATCAAAACTGATCTCAACCTAAGGAGGAGGCGACCCATAGGAAGATCCACTTAACCTCAAGTGCTCAAAATTTCAGCAAGGCTTCTTCTTAACCAAGATGAAGCTTCTCCAAGGGAATTGAGCGCTGGTGATCACCTCAATAAGGTATGGGATTTTCTAACCATTAAACTCAATGTGGTGCGGAGCTTTGTGAAAGAAATTTTCACCCCATAGATTTTGACCATTGGATTTTCGCTTTTAGCTTTAGATGGTTGAATTTAGTTTGAATCGAGCTAGATCGAGCTTGGATCTTCCACTTGATCATGGCCAGTCTCTGTTGAACAAGGGGAAGAACTTGAGAGATCTCAGCCATCCATCCGTGCATTTTGGATGGATGGCTTAGATAATTTCACACATTTAGATATCTATTATTCATTTTAAAATCACGGAGATCTTTGGCCGTCTGATTTTTGATTTGATGGCAAAGATCAAACTGCGTGCACCACCCATCTAGGATTTGAATACTTAAGTAACCCCTCATGATGTGATGCATGTAAAGTTCACTGACCGCCACCGCCATGCGTCGCACCATGAGCCAGGGGATTAGTTAAATGCCTTAATTTCTAATTAACTTAGGGATCTTCTAAAATTCATAACTCCTAAAAAATTTAGAAAATTATGAAATAAAATTTATGGAAAGATAATTCAACTAGAATATTTTAAAATTAATTTCAATGAGTTTTGGATTATATTTTTCTCTGAATTTGGGTTTTATTGGAAAGTTTATTTTCCTAATTACTTTTTAATTAAGCCTCTGATTAATCCTAAATTTCTTGGGTATGTTTTAGGGGATGACTTCTACCTCCCCTAATTTTCTTGGGATTTATTGAAAGGTAGATTTAAAGAATTGCATATGAATTTCTTAATTACCCTTGTTATGTAATTAAGCATAATTAGGGTATGATTAGTGATTTTAACCTATGATTAGGGTTGATTAAGGTTAGATCCAATAAATAGGAGGTTTATGGAATATTTTTGGGGCATTTCCCCTAAGACCCCTTTTCTCTCCTTAATCTCTTAATTAAGGGTTAATTCATTAATTATCCCTTTAATTAATTTCTAAAAATTCTAAAAAGTTCCAAGAACTTAATTAATTTACTTTGGGTAGATGCTTAGGTGTTTAATAGCCTAAGTTCAATTAAGGAAATCAAAACCCAATTCATAAGTATGAAAGGGTGTTTTGAAATTACTTAAGCTAAACCCCTTTGCTTAATTAACTTTTAATTATGAGCCAAATTGCATTAGGCCTCTTTCTTATTAGGTGCATTACAAATTTAAATTCCTTGTGAGTTTTTATGTCATCACATTGCTTATATTTATTTGGTTAATTCTTCTAAGGTGGTGTAGGTAAGGGTTAATTAAGTTACTTAATTCATACCTTAACCTAATTAATGCATAAAAATGGATCTAATTATCTAAAAATTAGACAAAAATATCAAACACATGTGAAAATGGGTTAGGAACAACAAACTCATCTCACCTTTTCAAAATTAAATCAAACTCTAAACTTAACAAAAAATCACTTTGAATTCACTTTGATTTATTTTAAACTTTCTTATTCCATAAGAATGACTTTAGGATTTAAGTGAAGTGAACTTATTTACATGGTTTCATTACTTTGAATCTTTCCCCAACATGTTAAATTTGTATGTCATGTGATTTCAGGCATTCATATTTTCCAAATTCCAATTCTAAATGAAATTGTTTACTTTATGTCAAATTTGCATGTGTTGGCTAAACTAGAAATATGATTTATCATGCTAAATCCAAATTATTTTAAACATATATGAATCAAATACCAAATCTAAAAAAGTATGCTACTTATATTTTAATTATGAGTTTGCATGTGATAGATTATAAAGGCATGCTTAGGTTTCCTTTCTTTCTTATGTTGGTATAGTTTTGAATAGAATTTGGTGAGGTGTATTCATTTGAAAAGAACCTAACACTCACCTAATTCTATATCCTATTCATCTCTATGCTACCACTTAAGGAGGGTTACCTATTAGCATACATAAATTCATAAAAAAATGAATCCATTAATACAACTTTTGCATTCTCCATCTCTATTTCATTTCTTTTATACATATATTTGTATTTAAGGAAAGTGGTATATTAGTCTGGACAACCCCAGGTTGTGAGGTTTTAAGTAGCCCTAAGTATCTTGTACCTTACACCTCAAAGATACTCACTTATGCCTCGACTTTCATGTATGTGAAAATTTGGATAAGGAAATTGCTTTCTATTTAAGAAAAATCATGCATATTCAACTTCTAAATTTCTCTAAATGGATTACTTAGCATGCATCATAAAGTATGTTAAATACTCTTATTTTGTATGTATAAATATGCTTTGGGTCCATCCATATGCATGTTATATATGTTGGGAAAGAAATGAAGTAATGTGTGTTATGTAAATTTTGATTCATTTTATTTAATCTTAAAATGCCTTTCTTTTTGAATAGGTTTGTTTAGAGTTTATCTAAACTTAGGATTAATTAAAAGATTTAATCAAAACATTCACCTAAACAAAACTAAAATGTGAATCTATTTTAGAAATTACTTAGGTTAGGGAAGGAAAGAGAAGTTCTCTCTCTCTCCCTCTTCATAACCTAGTAATTAATTGTAGGATCCACTTAAACCAAATCAAAACATGAAATAAAATCAACCCAAAATTACTAAATAACTTAACTGAAACCTCCTCTAAGTTGAACATGTTCTTAACACTTAGAAAATTTAAACCTAAAGCCATAGCTAAGCATACAACACAATCAAAGCACACATATTAGCCTAAGTCACCACTTCTAGCCTTAGATGCATGGTTTATGTTATTTTTTATGATATATGTTTTAGACTGGATGGTGTATGCTCATAAATGAATGGTAGTTCTTAATCTAATTATTCTTTTATGGGATTGTGCTTAAGGGGTGCTATCATAAATAAAAATATAAATGCTTTGCTTGCGGTGCTTTATACCCTAAGCATAATCCAATAGATGGTGGACTTAGTCACCCATGTGTGGGTGATAAGTCCATTATACATGCTTGGGATTTGTGTGTTTTTAGCTAACCTTTATTTTGCAGGTGTTAGTTAGATTTCCACTTTTCCTTTCATTTAAATTTGTGCAATTAGGATTTTGGAATGATTGTTATGGGGATTAAGATGAACATTGGTCATAAGATCCCATCTTATGTACCATGTGAACCCTTGGAGCATCTACCACCCAACCATCCAAAAGAAGGAACCAAAGAAGAAAGAAGAAAAGAAGAATGAAGAATGAAGCTTGAAGACCCCCATAATAATGAATTCTTTGTTTAATTGTAATTTAATTCAATTGTAACCCGAGTTGTATAAGGGTAGAGCTCGGCTACCCAAATTTGATATTTTTGAGTTTATGCGGTGGTGCCCGACCACAACGATCTTTTATTCTTTTTACGATCAGCTTTATAAATTTGTTGACGGTTTGTTTAGCTTTTGCATTAAGTGCATGCTTTTCCTAGTTTCTTCCTTACTTTATGTATAGCCTGGATGTGGATTAGGCTCTTTAGGGAAAAATAAATCTTTATCGACTTAACAACTTAAATTAAAATTAAACAACTCATAACCTCTCCTAAAGCTTAGGTTACAAGTCAAGATAAAAGATAAACTTAATGAGCATTTCATTTTGTAATATCATGCACAAATGTATCTTATTTCACTCTTGATTGGAGGGCTTCCACCTTCTCAGAGAAACTTGGCTTGACCTTTGAGAGCCATGGTGGAAACTCACCTCCTCCCTTCCCACTTTTTGGCCAATAACCTTATTTCATGCATTAGTCATATGAATCCTATTAAATTTAAGTCAAAATAATTGTCCAAAATGAAAATAAAATGAAATTTCAATTGCATTAGATTTAGGTCATTTGAAGACTGCCTTTTACATGATATAATATCTTTAGGGAGTGAGTTTAAAGACTTAATATCTTTCTAAATAAATAATAGCCTAGCTATCTTTCATAAGCATAAAGACTTGCCTACATGTATTTAAAATCATAGAGGAGTTAGTTGGTGGCCACACCTAGATGGTTGTAAGTCCAAGCTATCGTGATTTGTCCTCTCTTGTGGAGGCAAACTAATTACCCATTTTTTGCCTTAGATTTAGGTTGTGCTTCGAGCCCTCACCGAAGCCCCTTAGATTTAGGTTCTGAGGTTGCTTCTCCCCTTTGTGGGGCATAAGCATAATTCCTCATCTCTTAGGCATTTCCTTAATCTTGTGTTAAGGAATCTTAAGTTTAAATTTCTAATGAAAAATGTAACATAAATAAACTAAATCAATTTCAAAGATGTAAAGCCCAACTATAGGATAGTTTGAGATGCTCGCTAGGTTTCCTAGCATCATGGGCATCTCCTACTTATCTTCCATTCTGGCTTCAATAATAACTCCCTATTTTGATCTACCCATTTGATCTTTCAAAAATAAACCAATCGATTGATAGTCCTTCCTATTAAAATCTTCAAAGACAACGATCATTTACCTTAATCGAGAGTTTTCCTAATGGATCCTGTCCCATAGGACGTAATTAACTATGGAGGCTTGCCCCTGTAGGGAACTTAATGAACTAAACCACTTTACTTTTCCATGTAAAGTAGGGGAAGAATCTTTGGTACATATGCAGACCCATCATCTTTAGGAGCCCTTATTGAGGTGATTAGGTCCATTAAAGGGTAGTGATTTCTATCTTTCGAGATAGTACACTATTCCTTCATGACATACTTGATCACCTGAATAAGTACCTCTGTGGATCTACGTGGCATCCTAAAAAGATGGATTTTTATAGGTCTTTCCTTTCTTTCTCTCCACAGATTTGAAGGCTAATTCCTATGGAAATTTTCACAATCCCACACCAACACAAGTCATGTTCCAGTTCATAGTACCTTACTATTCATAAAGACATGGAATCCAGCTCAGAGGATGAGTCCAATGTGATTAGTATACCAACCAACCCCTCTCAACGGGTTCCATTGGAGGTGACTTTCGATCTAGACAGAGATGAAGAATAGGCCTCCAGACAAAGCAAAGTATTTGAATCAGGTTTATGTGAGACTATTAGGTAGCAGTTGGGAAACTTAGCTCTAACCTCACTTACATCTCAGAAAGTTGAAGGTTTAGTAGTTAAGAAAGTCCCTAAGTCTTCCAGTGATATGAAGTCGAAGAGAGTATTTTTGGGATCATCATCCTCAAGTCCTGAAGTTGATGTAGAACTTGAATAGGATACATTTAAAGAATTAATGGAATTACCATTTAAATTTTACTCACCTTGTGTTCATAATCTTATATATAAAGGTTTAGTTCCTCATACATCTTCTAGGCACAGGCTAGAGTACTTTGAAAAGCTATGGAATAATATAAGGTGGAAGCACAATCAAGAGGGACTAGGATTTGGTACGGTCGATGATGATGGTTACTACTTAGTTGTTACCAATCATTTGGAATCTAATATGTTCTTTTCACACACCCCCAAATCTTATGAGGATGTGTGTTTAGAAAACTCGCATGATCCAGATGATCTCTTAATCAAGGATGCACCTCCAAAATTTGAAGAGGAGATCCATTCAACAATTGACAAGCTTAAAGAAATCAACCTCGATGAAGAAAATCCTGCATACATACATCAATTTGTTAAATGAAGAAGAAACCAATGACTTAGTTAGCTATTGATTGAGTTTAAATTACTGAAGAGAGTTAAGAGAAGTCCATTAGTAATAGATCCTACATATTGCTATTAGACATGATTAGAAATCAAACAATAGGTCATTTCTAAAGTCAAGAAATTGATCGATGTTGGTTTCATCAGGAAAGAAAAATAGCTTACTTGGTTAGCTATTGTCATCCCAGTTAAGAAGAAGAATAGCCAAATTTGCATATGCATCAATTTCAAGGACTTAAACAAAGCATGTCCTAAGGATGAGTTTCCACTTCCTATACCAGAAATTATGGTGGACATTGCCTCATCTCATGCAATTTTCTCTTTCATGGATGGGTCATCTGGCAACAACCAAATCAAGATGTCTCTTGAAGATGAAAGAAACACTACTTTCCGACCCCGATTGGAATCTTCTATTATAGGGTCATGCGTTTCGGTCTTAAAAATACTGGTGCTACATACCAACAGGTTATGACTCAGGTCTTCAACGAACTCATCCATGATTAGGTTGAGTGCTACATTGATGATCTAGTAGTCAAGAGCAGAGAAAAGGAAGACCACCTCTTTGACTTGAGAGTAGTTTTCAAATAGTTAAGATAATATAACCTCAAAATGAATCCCCTGAAGTATGCATTCAGAGTGGCTTCAAAAAAATTCCTTGGGTTTGTTATTTTACTCTAGGGAATAGAAATAGATCCTAAAAAGATCAAAGCTATCTTAGAAATGCCACCTCCTAAGAGTTTAACTCAACTCAGATCCTTCCAAGCATGGTGGGCATATCTAAGATGCTTTATCTCCAACCTATCAGGGAGATGCAAGCCATTCCGACTTATCAAAAAGGATGCCAAGTTCAAGTGGGATGATAAGTACCGATGCCTTTGAAGACATCAAATATTTGATGAAGTAGTTCTAGTAGCCTATCGGGCGGCCACTCATCCTCTACATCGCTATGATGACTCTCGGCACTCAGCCCAAGCTAATCAAGGAAGGAGAATGCTCTCTACTACCTCGACCATCATCTAATTCGCGAAACTACCCACCTATTGAGAAACATTACCTAGCTTTGATCTTTGCCTCTCAAAAGCTATGACATTATATGCTTTCTCATAAGGTGAACTTTATCTTCGAAAAATCCATTATAGTACCACATGACACAACATTATCCGAATGTTTGGCATGCTAGTCTATGATTCTCTCATAGTTTGATATATCATATTCTTCGGTAAAAAGGAGCAAGTGGATTTCTTAGCAACACACCCACTTTTATGATTCTGCTTAGTGATGATCTCACGATGAACAAACCATGAACTTAAGGGAGGCTAGCAACCGCTAATGGGAGATATATTTTGATGGTGCAGCTTTTTTTCACAAAGGGGAAGCACCATGATCTATTCTCCAAAGAAAGGTAGGGGTAGGAATAGTTCTCTTAACTCTAGACCGTGATGTGATGAGATTCTCATACTATCTTTTCAATCATAACAACTTGTGCATGATGATGAGTTAGTTAGTCATCGTGTCAAGCATCAACATCTTTGGGGATTCTTAGTTGGTCTTCAACCGATTGCCGTCCTACATGGTTCTCAAACCCAAGCTTCATCATTACCACAGTATACCATGAAGCGGCCCCAAATTCTTGATATCACCATCTACAAGGTTCAGAGAACCAGTAGTAGATGCTTTCAAACTTGCCAAAGAATACATATCTAGAAGATGAGTCCATTTCAATAAGGGTCCAAAATAGACAAGTCCTATCCCTTATTGATGTTGAACTCATAGAGAGTTTTTCTTGAAGGGAGGTTACCATTGCAAAATGGACAAGGAGCTGGATTGAGGCAACCATTCATAGATTATTTGAACACCGAAACTATCTTAAGAAAGGTCATAACATCGTGAAATAGAGAGCTCCTCTATGCTCTCTTGATTGCACCATGCATTGTGATTCTTAACAAAAAAGCCCATGGCATTGTAATTGAAGTACATTCAGGTCTATGTAGAGTGCATCAATCTTGTCTGAAGATGAAGACAAAGATCAAGAGGCTAGGATACTATTAGCCTTTGATGATTGCAAACTGCATGGATGTAGCTAGGATATGCCATTAGTGTCAGGTACATGGTGTGGTCCTCCACCAACCACCCAACATTCTACACCCTATATTAGCCTCATGGCCATGTGAGTGTACATTATTGTGGTCTAATCCTCCTTCTTCCAAGGGCATCATTCATCTTAACTGCCACCAACTACTTTTCCAAGTGAGCGGAGGCAATCCCACTCAGAGGTCATACCAAAGATGTGTTTCAAGAAGAACCATATCGATATAAGTTTGGGTGCCTCAAATTATATGATAATGGTACGCATTCAAAAGCAAAGATCAACCAGAAACAGATAGATACTCATCAACCATATCCCAGCAAATGGCTTAGCAAGCATTCAACAAAACTCCCATCCAGATATATTAAAGAATACTCTTGACGATAATAAATGAAGTGCAATTGGTTGAAGCCTTGTCCTACCGCACATATCAAACTCCAACTCAGTCTACCCCATTTTCCTTAGTGTATGGTTCCAAAGCTATCCTACCTTTAGAAGTTTAACTCCCATCACTAAGGATAACATTGGGCAGTAAGATCACTATAGAGCAAAATGTAAAGTTAAGGTTATAAGAGCTTGAAGGTTTGGAGGAGTTGCCTAAGGCATGCCAACTAAGTTGTATAAAGCAAAATGATTCAAGCTCACAAGCCTGGTCCTCTTGTCTTTTTGAGTAGAGAACTTGTGTTAGTCTATGAGACCAATTGTCATGAAATAGGCAGTTAAATCAATTAAGGTCATGTCAAAGAATTTAAATAATCTTATCCTTTTTGTTGTAAAGGGAAACCCATATCTCAAAATGATCATCCTTAAAAAACATGAAATAATTAGAATTTATTGAGAAATATGTTTTATAACAACAAAAAATTAGATTTTGTAACAAATCCATTTCTTAAATTGCCATTTTTTTAATCCATCCAGTGTTTAAGTGTGTAAGAGTCCCCATGGCATCTATTCCTTTCATAACAGCACACAATTATCTGAGCTATTTGATGTGAGCAACCAGAGGCACTCCTCATTTCTATTAGCAACTGTTGGTGGTGTGAGCTGCAACTTGACCATGCCCAACCAAGAAGCTACCTCGTGTTGATTTTGTTTAAGAAGATGTGAGTACCTGTGCTTTCTTCTTGAACTAATCATCATGATCTAACTAGTTCAAGTATATTCGAGATTTAGGATAAGTCCCCCAAACACTCCTTTCCTCTTGACTATATTTGAGCTGATATAAGTCCCCCCAATGGCATTAACGCAGTAGTCACCCTAGGTTGGATGGCACCTGACGAGCTAAAGATAGACTATCCCAGCAATCAATTTTGCTATAAGAGGATGTGAGTCCCCAAGCTTTCTTCCTAGGCAATTGTTACAGCACCTAGGTTTGATGTTTGCTATCTTGTGACAAGAACTCACCCGGTGGATATACCACTCGCGATATGAGTCCCACTTTCTCCTTGAGTGGACACAACACCTATTGGATATATGACTAGCCATGTCATCTCCTCCAAGGTTTTGGATTAAGCCCTTAGCGGCCCCATCCCATGCGGGCACTCTATTTGGATCACATTCTTTGTGACCCCATTTAGATACTACCCAGGTTACTTTTGGATTGGACAATCCCCCTTTCCTAGTAGCCACCCCTGTGGTTGGAGAATTTGTTCAGTGGATGTGCAAAATCTCCCTTAGTTCAGTAAATCTGAGATAGGTCTAGGCTGATATAAGCTCCTTCTCAGTTTGATCCCTCGCAAACTAACAAGGCCCATGATAAAAAAACTAAACAAAAAAACAAATTTAATTCACTTATGGATTAGGAATTTAAGCCTCTAAAGGGCCCCTTTCCCAAGCAAACATCTTATCTTTAGGGCAGTGTCAGTAGAACTCTCTATAGGAATTGGTCAACTACCTGAGTTGAGATAAGTCCCTGGGATGGCACTCACTCCATAGTCTCCCTTAGGTCATGTTCAATCTATTTTGCCATAAGTAGGTTACCTTAGCAATCATTCTACTTTGGAAGATGTAAGACTATGACACATTCTTTCTAGCATGATTATTGCAAATTGACGGGCAGCCTTAGGTTGGGTTTGATTTGTTGCCCAAAGCAATCGATCACCCAAGTGGTCTTTTGTAGTGGAAGATGTGAGTCCCCGAGCTTTCTTCCATTCAATTGATCATTGCAAACTGAAAGGCACTCCTTTGGTGGATAGTTCTCCCATCGGCTGGGAAGCTACTCCCTTTGGATTGGTAAATATGAGTTAGGTCTATGCCTCCATGGCCCCTACTCAGTGCAGTTCATCACAAACCAATGAAATCCATCAAAGTAAATCTAAAAAATGAAATCAATCTTGACTATCTTTGAGTTGATCTAAGTCCCCTTGGCATTCACTCAATAGTCAGCCCTAGGTTGGGTTCAATCTATTACCTTGCCCATAGATTACCCCAACAACTGGTCTCTACTTTGGAGGATGTAAGTCTACTATGCTTTCTTCCTAGTATAACTATTGCATACCAAAAGGCATCCCTTTGGTTGTCTAGTACTACTACATGTTTAGTAGACTACCCATTTGGATTGGTAAATTTGAGTTAGGTCTAGGCCTCTATGGCCCCTACTCAGTGCGATCCATCGCAAACCAACAGGGCCCATCTTAAAATCCTAAATCTAAAAATAAAAACAAATTCAACCCTCTTCCCTAGTGGAAATTTCTCCTCAGTGAGACTTAAATCAAATAAAACCTCTCATCCCCTTGTGGATGACTTGAACCTGAGGTTCACACTCTATCCCTAGTGGATTCCTCCTTCCCTCTTTTATGTCCTTGACATAAGTAGAGCCACACTGCACTAAGCTCTACATTCTTTCTACACCTTGGGTTAAGGATAGACTATTTATGTTACTGCTTGTGATCATTCTGTTGTTGATCATTTTGTCTACCAATGGTTCCTTGTCGTCACACCACACCTATTGGGCCCTTTATTGACCTCATTTTTAGAATGAGCTCTCAACCCTCTATCTTAGGAACTTAGACTTTAAGATATCCTTAGTCCCAAGACACATCTAGTGATTAGGTGGACACCAGCCGAGACATAAGAGTTAGCCATATGAATAAGTCATTTTGGGGTGTTAGGAAAATTTGCCTACCCTTAGCTTGAACTACTCCTCACCTTCCATCCTTCAAGTCAAACTCCAAATCAATCTTATTTGATTTTCTCCAAACTAAAATCAATTCCATATGATTGAAATCCATGATTGAAACCCATGAATGAAATTTGAAATTCCAAATTTTTCTTAAGTCCTTAATCCTATCTTAAGGACTTAGCCAAAATCATCTTCAAATCAAATCAAATCCTTGAAATTTTCTTATAACTCATTTATATTCTCATTTATATTCACATATATAAATGAAATATAAATTTAACTCAATCAAACTAAATCCAAAATTCAAATTCCTAATTCAAAATCATTCTTAAGTCCTTAATTTTCTCTTAAGGACTTATCCAAAATCATCTTCAAATCAATTCAAACTCATGAGATTTTCTCATAACTCATTGATATTCTCATTTATATTCACATATATAAATGAAATATAAATTCAAATCAATCAAACTAAACTCAAAATCAAATCCAAAACTCCAAAATTTCCTAAGTCCTTTAAATTTCCTCTTAAAGACTTAGATCATGATCAAATCAATTCAAACTCATGAGATTTTCTCATAACTCATTTATATTCTCATTTATATACACATATATAAATGAAATAAAATTCAAATCAATCAAATTAAATTCAAAATTCAAGCTCCAAATTCCAAATCTTGTCTAAGTCCCTTAATTTCCTCTTAAAGACTTAGCCTAGATCATGATCAAATCACTTCAAATCCATGAAATTTTCTCATAATCCATTTATATTCTCATTTATATTCACATATATAAATGAAATATAAATTTAAACAATTAAAACCACTTCCAAAAATCAAACTCAAACTCATTCAAAATCCAACCTAAGCCTTTCAAGTCAAAATCTTGAACTTAGCCAAATCAACTTCAAATCAAGCCAAACTCTTGATTTTTCTTCATGATTCAATCAATCCTTCAATCATGAATCCAAATATAAATACAAACCTCAATCACTTAACCAAAACTCAATTCAAAATCATCAAGTCAAAATCCATCTCATGTTCACCCTTTGAATTTGAAATTGTCAAATGAATCAAAATCTATTTGACTTCAAACCACTTGTAAAATGGATTTATATTTCAATCATAAGTCCATATACAAGTTCAATCAAACTCAAATCAAGCTTTGACCAAGCCATTTGACCTACAGGCTCACTTGACCCAAAGTGACCTAAAGTACCCTTATGAGCCAAATTCTAATCCTAACCAAATTGGATCAAACTCACCTATGCCTCATCATGATCAACAATCATCATGAGATGATCAATCAATCAAATTGGGTCAAACCAAGTCCTAAGACCAAGTCAACACTTAGCCAAAATGAAACCCAACATAGCCAAAATCCACCATAGGCCAAATTGATTGAAACTATTGATCTAAGTTCATTCATGACATATGTTTGAACTTGACCAAGTCAAACCTAGCCAATCCACCCTTGACCCAACTTGACCTAAAAAGTCAAAATGTGTCAAAACATGATCTAAGCCAAATTGATTGAAACCAATGGGTCAAGTTCATTCCAAATCACTTATTGAACTTGACCAAAGCTTCAATTAGACCTAACCTAGGCTAACAATTTTGAACCCAACTTGACCTAAAGGTCATGTTGGGCAAATTCAAACATAACCAAAATTGATTGGAAACAAAGATACAAATCCACTTCATATGACTAACCAAACCTAAACCTACCCATGACCTAGCTTAAATAAGTCAAATGGGTCAAATTGGTCAACTTGACCCATTTGACCTAAATGAAGTCATATGAACCAAATTCAAACCTAAACCAAATTGAATCAAACCAAAGCCACTAAAACATTTCAAATGGTCATATGAACTTGACCCAACCCTTGGTTTGACGCAATTTGACCAATTGGTCAACTTGACCTAAGTTGACCCATTTTGACCTAAATGGGTCAACATGAGCCAAATCATACCAAATGAATTCCAAATCCAATGAAACTTGGCTAAACCTATTTTCTCAACATACCCAACATATCCAAATTGAAAAATCAGCCAAATGACCATTTTACCTCTAGGCCATAGAACAAATTTTGGCCAATTCTACTTTGAATTTGGTCAAACCCTATTCATACCTACTTGATACTCTCCTAGTGGATCAAGTGAACCCTAGGGAGGGTGGTGCACCCAACCCAATGGGTTTGGGTCAGCCCAACTCAACCATATGGCTAGACCGAGCACATGGCTTGAAATGGCCACATGGCAAACCTCTTCCCACTTGTTTTGAGCACATGGCCACTCCAATCCACTCCCAGCCTAAAATGAACTCAAGGATAGCCTAAATGGCCTAACAAACCCACTGCCTATGCTCAATTAGATCAAAATGGCTCTCCCTTCTCGGCCATCTGATTGCCAAAGGGGGAGATATATTCCCCCTAATTCATTTGAATCTTTAGTTCCCATTGAGTGTGAGGAAGCAGGAGGCTTTTAGTGATCCCAAGCCCCTCAAGCACTTGCCAACTTCATCTTCTCAATTTTCACAAGGTGAAAATGGGGAGCTCCATAGGATTTTGAACTTAGCCAATACTCAATATCAACCAATTTCACTTTGCACACTCCATCAGAGAGTCAAGTTGAGCTTGCCCAAGCTCTTTCCCAAGCTCCAAAGGCAAGGGAGGATCCAATTCAATCAAAGTTGAGCTCACTTGGAGGAGGAGTTGGTCCATAGAGCCATCCACTCAACCTCAAGAGCTAAAACTTTCACCAAAGCTTTGTCTCAACTAGACGAAGCTTCTCCAAGGGAATTGAGTGCCGATGATCACCTCCGGTGAGGTATGCCATTTTTTGACCATTAAACTCAATGTGGTGTGGAGCTTTGTGAAAGCAATTTTGATCTCATGGAATTTTGATTGTTAGATGTGCTTTCCATTAGGTTTAGTGGGTTGATTTTCAATCCAATTCAAGCTCAATTGAGCTCGGATCATCTCTTTAAAAGTGAACGATCTCCATTTTTCCACAGGGAAGAATAGGGTGGATCTCTGGCCATCCATCCGCACATTTTGGATGGACAGCCAAGATTAAATCACATTTTATAATTCATTTTATCTCCTCTAAATGGTGGCTTTAATCTCAACTGTCCGATCCTTGATGGATGAGGCAAAGGCAGAAGCCGCTACCATGCGGACTACGATGCAACAAGCCAATCAAAGTGCACCAAAGGTCGTGTCGCATGTAATAGTGATTAGGGAATTAATTAAGGTTTATTTGATTAATTACTTCCTAAACTTCTAAAATTTATATCTCAACCTAGAAAAAAAAAAATATAAAATAAATTGCATTAGAAAGATAATTGAACATAGAATATTCTAAAATTAATTTTATAAATTTTGAATACATCTTTACTCTAAATTTGTCTTTCATTAGAAATCTTAATTTAATTACCCCTAATTAATCCAATTAATAATCTCAAACTCTTGAGTGTATTTGGGGGGATGATGTCTACCTTCTGTAATTTTCTTGGGATTTATTACTGGCTTAATTGGGAAAATTGCTAATTCATTTACTAATTACCCCTTAATGTAATTAAGGATAACTAAGAATTTAATTAGTGGGTTAATCCTTTGCTGAAGTTGATTAAGGTCTGTTTCAATGAATGGGAGGTTTAAAGAATAATTATGGGGCATTTATCCTAAGCTTAAACCCCCTTTTCTTTCTTAATCCTCTCTTAATTAAGAGCTAATTCACTAATTACCCTCTTAATTAATTTCTTAAAATTCTAAAACTTTCTAGAACTCAATTAATCTACTTGGAGTAGATGCTTAGGTGTTTAAGAACCTAAGTTCAATTAAGGAATTCATATGTGTGTGAGGGTTGAAATTTGTTAAACCCTTAGCTTAATTAATCATTAATCATGAGCCAAATTGCATTAGGCCCTTTATTTCTAGGTGCATTGCAAATTTAAATTCCTTGTGATTTTATGTCATCTCATTGGCTCATAATTATTTGATTAACTATGCTAAGGTGGTGTGTAAATAACATGTTTAATTCATACAACCTAATCAAAATATAAAATGAATCTAATCATCTAAAAATTAAACAAAAATATTAAACACATGTGGGAATGGGTTAGGAATAGAAAACTCACTTTATATTTTTAAAATTAAATCAAATTCAAAATCAAACAAAAATTACATTAAATAAACTTTGATTTTCTTTAAGCTTTCTTATTTCATAAGATTGTCATTAAGAATTAATTAAAGTGAATGTGTTCACATTCTTTCATTGCTTTACTTCTTTTGCAACATGTTAAACATGTATGTCTTATGACTTCATGCATCCATTCTTTTCAAAAATCAAATTTAAAATGAAAATGATTTCTTGGAAAAGTAAGAATATGAGTGGCTATTATCACTATTAAATCCAAATTATTTTCAAAATATATGAATCAATTATCAAAACTGAATGTGTGTTACTTATATCTTACTTATAAGTTTGCATGTGAGTAAAATATAAGGATGTTCTTAGTGAAGGTTTTCCTTCTCCTCTCTTTAGCATAATTTTGAATAGATTTGATAAAGTGTATAGTTCATTTGAAAAGAACCTAACACTTGCCTAATTCCACATCCTATTCATTCATATGCTATTACTTAAGAAGGATACCCATACTTGTACATAAATTGCATAAAAAAAATAAATCAACCAACATAAACTTTTGCATTCCTTCTTTTCCATTCATTTCTTTTATACGCATGCTTGTATTTAAGGAAAGTGGTATATTAGTCTGGACAACCCCGGTATGAGACTTTAAGTATAAGTAGGTCCACCCACACCTTAACAATGGCATCATACTCATTCCTTTCATACATTCATATGCATGTGAAAGTTGGATAAGAAACCCCTTTACTTAATGAAAATCATGCATCATAAACATTCAAATTTTCTTAAATGAATTGCTTAGCATGCATCATGAAGTGTGTTAAACATTCCCATTTGTATGTGTAGATATGCTTAGGACTCATTCATATGCATGTTATACATGTTGGGAAAGAAATGAAGTGATGTATGTTTTGTGAATTTAGTTCATTTTACTTAATCTTAAAATGCCTTTCTTTTGAATAAGTTTGTTTAGTTCATCTAAACTTAGGATTAAAACACACATTAAATAAATTCACTAAAAAACCAAAACATGAATCCACTTTAGAAATTAAGAAGGAAGGAAAGAGAAGTTCTCTTCCCTCTATTTATAACTTAGTAATCAATTGAAGGATTCACTTAAACCCAATCAAAACATAAAAATAAAATCAATCCAAAATGATTAAATTTAAATGAAATCCTCCTCTAAGTTGAACATGCTTCACACTTAGAAAATTCCAAATAGCACAAAAACAAACAACACACTTAGCTAAGTCACTACTTAGGGTTTAGGATGACATGGTTTGATGCTTTGTTTTTGTGATATATGTTTTAGTCTAGATGTTAGCAAATGAAATGAATGGTAGATCTTAGTCTAACCATTATCTAGGGGATTATGATAAATAAAAATATAAATGCTTTTATTGTGCAAAAGATAAGCATAATCCAATAGGTGGACTTATTCATCCATGTGGGGTGATAAGTCCAATATACATGCTTGAGATTTTGTGCATTTTGTTTAGCTAATCTCTATTTTTGTGTTAGCTAGATTTACTTTTCCTTTTTTTTTGCAATTAAATTAGGATTTTGGAATGATTATTATGGGGATTAGATGAGCATTGGTCATAAGATCTCATCTTATGCACCATGTGAAGCCTTTGGAGCATCCACCTTCCAACTATCTAAAAGAAGGAACCTAAGGAGAAAAGAAGAAGAAGAAAAGAAGAAAGAAGAATGAAGAAATGAAGCTTGAAGCCCATAACAATGAATTCCTTTGTATTTAATTCATTTATAATCTAGGTTGTATAGAGCTCTACCCAATTTATTTTGGGTTTGTGGTACCACCACAATGGCCTCTTACTCTTTTGTGATTACCTTTATAAATTGATTGATGATTTATTTAGCTTGCATTAAGTGGCATCCTCTTCCTAGTTTTTCCTTACTTATGTATGTATGGCTGGATGTGGATTAGGCTCTTAGAGAAAAATAAATCTTTTACCAAATTTAAAATTCAAAACTAAAAAATAAAGAACTCATAATCTCACCTAAAGCTTATAAAATCAAGTTGAAAGAATTAGCCCCTTAGATGGATGAATACTTTTTTATAACATCATGCACAAATACATATTATTTTCACTCTTGATTGGAGGGCTTCCACCTTTGCGAGAAACTTGGCTTGACCTTTGAGAAAATATACCTCTCCCTCTCATGATTTGGACAATAATCTCATTTCTCATGCATTAGGCATGATCTTATTAACCCGAGTCAAAATAATTATCCAAAAGAAAAATAAAGTAAAATCTAAATTGCATTAGATCTAAGTCATTTAAAGCATACCCTTACATGATCTAGTCTCTTTAGGAGTGAATTTAAGGACTTAATCTCTTTCTAAATAAATAATAGCCTAGCTATCTTGTATAAAGCATATGACTTGCCTACATGAATTTGAAACCATAGGAGGAATTAGTTAGCCACCCCTGTGTGGTTGTAATTCCAAGGTGGTTTGTCCTCTCTTGTGAAGGCAAACCAAATACCCATTTTCTCCTTAAATTTAGGTTGTACTTTTGGCCCTCAAAGCTCCTAGATCTGTGTGGTTGCTTCTCCCTTTGTGGCCAAAAGAATAAATCCTCATCTCTTAGGCATTTCCTTAATCTTGTGTTATGGAATCATAAGCCCTAAATTTTAATGAAAAATTCAACTCAAACAAATTAAATCAATTTCAAAAAATGTAAAGTCCAACCATAAGATAGTTTGAGATGCTCGCTAGGTTTCTAGCATCGTGGACATCTCCTACTTATCTTCCTTTGTAATAATTCCCTCTCTTTGATCAATCCCATTTGATCTTTCAAATAAACTAATCGATTGATAGTCCTACATATTGAAATCATTGGAGACAATAATCATTTACCTTAATTGAGAGTATTTTTAAAGGATCTCATTCCTTAGGATGTAATTTAATATGGGAGATTTCCCCTATAGGGAACTTAACAAACCCGATTTAAAATAAACCTTACTTTACTTTTCCATGTATAGTAGATGAAGAATCTTTGGTACATATGTAGACCCATTGTCCTTAGGAGTCCTTGTTGAGGTGACTCATCTTTGAGATACACCTACACCTCCCTCATTGTCACCCCATCACCCTCAATAAGAACATCTGTGGATCTACATGGTGTCAAAATTGCATAAAAAGAAGAGATGTATATTTCCATCCTCATTTTATCCCTCATAGAGTGAAGATGGAAGTACATATCTTATTCTTTAGAAATCTCACAATCCTCCTTCTTCAAGGGTCACGTTCATTCTATCACTGACATTACTTTTCTGGGAGCAATCCCACTTAGAGAGGTCACACTCAAAGCCAAGGAATCATATCATAGATAGGTTTGGGATGCCTCGATGAATTATATTCTATAATGGTACTGCATTCAAGAGCACTAAGATCAACAACTTTGCTCGAAGACACAACATATATTAGAGATATTCCACCATCTACTACCCGAGGGAAAATAGTCTAATAAAAGCATTCAATAAAACTCTCATTCAAATATTAAAGAAGACACACGATAATAACAAGAGACAGTGGCATGAGCAGTTAGTTGAAGCCTTGTGGGCTTACCGCACCACATACAGAACTCCAACTCAATCTACCCCATTCTCCTTAGTGTGGGACTGAAATCGTTCTACCATTAGAAGTCTAACTTCTATCATTAAGGATAGTCATGGGTAAGTAAAAATGAGCGTAACACCAAGTTGGTTGGAAGAGCTCAAGGTTTGGAGGAGAGACGCCCAGCATGCCGAATCTTGAGTTGTACAAAGCCAAAATGATTCAAGCTCACAACAAGTTGGTCTATAAAGGAGAGCTTGTTTTAGTTCTAAGAAGACCAATTGTTGCCCATCAAAAGATGGGAGGCAAGTTTGAACCCACTTGGGAAGGCCCTTTTGCCATAGAGAAGGCCAAGGAGGATCTTATCAACTTATAAATTTTAAGGAGAGGATGCTTCCAGGGCTCTAAGAAATACTATCTAAATCTAAAGAAATCCTTCCTTTCATATTAAATTCCATCTCTTGAAATATCTTTGAAGCATGACATTTCCACAACATAAAACAATACAAACTAAACATCTAAAAGGTAAGGTATGGAGAAAAGACTCATCTTCCATAAATTTTTGAGAAAGCAACAAGAAAATAAAATTTCTATTGACTCACCTTTCATGAGTGAGAATCCTTTCCACAAAATTCCAAATTGCATGTGATTACATGTGCTAGGGTTTCTATATGATAGAAAACTTAAATCAAACAATTCAGATATAATATAAGAATTTGGTACCCATGCTCATTTATCCTAACCCTCTATCACCCCAAAAGTTTCTTGAACTTAAATCTTCTAATACCAAGTGCTAGCGTGGTGGAAATGAACTATAGAAAATGAGTTGCAAAGTTGCAAAAGTAGCAAAACCTGACATAGTTACTAGGATAGGTGTAAGAGAACCCAAGATGCATCCTATTTTGACTTGGGTAAGAGAACCCAAGCATCCTTTCTTGGTGGAGTCTAATTTCTATTTTCTTCCATTCTGCATGTTTAGGGTAGGTAAGAGAACCCAAGCATCCTATTCCCTCTTTCACAACACAAATGAACACATATCTTTATCTGAGCTATTTTTATGTGGGAGCAAGCTAGTGGCATTCACTCATTAGTTCTGGTCGACATGCTACCTTGTTAGTGTCATGGTCACTTCTGTGGATGTGAGTCTCCATGCTTTTTCCTAACTTAAACATTATAAATAAATGAGCACCTTGTTAGTTTGGTAGGCCTTACTTAAGTTCTATGTTGACTTTATTTAAGAGGATGTACACTTTTTTCTTGAACTAGCCATCATAACTAAGTTGAGTATATTTGAGGTTTAGGATAAGTCCCCTAGTGGGTCCTTTCCTGGCTACTTCAAGCTTAGGTTTAGTCCTTACAAGACTCAACTTATTAATCTAGCCTTATCGAGCCAAAGATAGACTATCCAGATTAGTTTCACGCTTTAGAGATGTAAGTCTACATGCTTTTCTCTAAGATGATTACACCCAGGCACCTTAGGTTGGTCAGCTATACGATGGTGACCCACCTGGATACACCACTCTTGGCATGTGAGTCCCCATGCTTTCTCTCCCACCCACTACAAGCTTTCTTTATAGGTTTTAATGACACCTCAACTCTATTTGGATCATCTCCCCTGACCCCATTTAGACACCATCTCGCCACTCTTGATTGGACAGCCTCCATGGCCACTGAGAATTTGTCTAAGGATAGACTCTCAAATAGGCCACTTGTAGTGGTCCACAAATATAGAAATTAAACCCCTCAATGGCCCCTTTCCCAAGGGGCATCCTATCTTGGGCGGTCGCAAAACTCCTTATAGGAATTGCCTGACTATTTTGAGTTGAGATAAGTCCCTGGGTTAGCACTCTCTCAGTAGTCGCCTTTAGGTTGGGTTCAGCTTGTTGTGCCACCAACGAGTCACCCTGGCGATCATCTTTGCTTTGAAAGATATAAGTCTATCACGCATTCTTTATGGCATGATCGTTGCACACCAACGGGCAGCCTTAGGTCGGGTTCAATTTGTTGCACAAGCAACTGATCATCCTAGTGGTTCCTTGTGTAGGAGGATGTGAGTTCCTACACTTTCTTCCTAACTTGACCACACACCAAAAGGCACCCCTAGGTTGGTTATACCTGCAGTAGACTATCTCTTTAGATTTGTAAATCAAGACATTAGCCCCTTCTTAGTGGATCCATCGCACACCAATGGGGTCCATGATTAAGAAAATGAAATTAAAAACAAATAGAATTCAATCAAATGACATTATCGACTACTTCCAAACGATATAAGTCCCCAACAAAGATTCATTCAAGTTTCCCCTAGGTCGTTTAATTTGTTGCATCCAATAGATCACCCGCTTGTCCCTTACTTTTGGAGATGTCTATGCCTTCTCCTAGATAGTTATTGTACAGAAAGGCAACCCCTTAGGTTAGATAGTTCTACCATGTGGTGGACTACCCCTTTGGATTGGTAAATTGAGATAGCGCCGACATAGCTCTCTCGATCCATCTATCAAACCCAGGGCCCATCTAAAAAATTTAAACTTAAAATAAATAATCAACCAACTTCTCTAGTGAGACATCAATAATCCTAGCCTCCCTAGTGGAGTCAATTAAATCCAATTTAAATTTGCATTCCCCAAGTGCACCTTCAAAAAGAAATCTTATCAAATCCTTATCCCTAGTGGATAACCTGAACCTGCTTCCCTAGTGGAAGGTTCATGCATCCGTCATTGGCGGGTTATACATTCTAATCCCCAATGGATACTCTACCCAAATCATATCTTGCATCCAAATCCTTATCCCTGGATAACAACCAGCTTCCCTAGTGAAAGGTTCACATGCTTGATCCCTTAGTGGATCCCTTCTTCCTCCCTTATGCCCTTGGCATGAGTGGAGTTGCTTTGCACCGAGATCTTGATTCCTCTACATCTCAAGTTTAAGAGTAGATCATTTCTGTAGTGTTTGTGATCCTTCGATGTTGTTGATCATCTAGACTCAATATGTGCTTGGCCACACCACACATATACCTTTGTTGACCTCACTTTTGAGTGAGCCCTCAACTTCCTTATCATAGATCTAGGACTCTTATAGATACTAAGAGTTCCTTGTCTTAAGACACTTCTAGTGATTAGGTGAACATAGAGACTTAGAAGAGTTAGCCATAAGGATAGGTTGTGCCTTAGGATTTAGGGACTTTTGCCTACCCTATAGCCTAAACCCAATCCTTGCTTCCTTCAAAACCAAACCTCAAATTAAAATTCAAATTCAAAACCAAATCTAAATTCCTATCAAATGATTCAAACCTATGATCAAATTCAAACTCCAAATCCCTTCCTAAGCCCTTTGATTTTAAAATATGGACTTAGCCTTAACTAAATTCAAACCAACCCCAATTCAATTTTCTCAATTATCAAATTCAATCTCAAATCAAATTCCAAATCATAAATCAATTTGAAACTCCAAATAATTGAAACCCAAATCAAATCAAATTCAATTTTCCCTTTAGCCAAAATTTTGAACTTGGCTAAATGATACCCAAACCAATTCAAAATCCAAGGATTTCTTCATGATCAATCATTCTAGAATCATTGACCCAAATATAAACATAAACCACCATTATCAAGCCAAATCCAAGCTAACCCAAATCAAACCCAAGTTATCCTTTTGACTTGAAATTATCATATGAACCAAAACCCATTTGGCTCTAAACCACTTGGAATTGGATTTATATTTTAATCCTAAGCTTATGTGTGAGTTCAACTAAACTTGAATCAAGCCATGATCAAGCCAATTAACCCATTTAGGCACACATGACCCAAAGTGGCCTAAAGGACCTTTCTGAGCCAAGTTCTAATCTAACTCAAATTAAACAAAGCCCATACAAACCTCACAACATGATAAAAATCAATGTAGGTTAACCAATTGTCTTGAATTGGATCAAACCAAGTCGACCTAGCTTGTTGACCAAGTCAACACTTAGCCCAAATGAAACCCAAACTAGCCAAAATCCACCATAGGAAAAATTGACTGAAACCATTGGCTCAAATCCATTCCTAACCAATGATTGAACATGACCAAACCTTTACGTGAGCCAAACCTAATTGGCCATTTGACCCAAGTTGACCCAAATTGGCCTAAAATGCCAAAATGGTTCAAATCATAATTTGATTCAAACTGATTGCAAGCAATGGCTCAAGTTCATCCCAAATCACTTATTGAACTTGACCAAAACCATAATTGAGCTCAAGTTAACCAATTGGTTAACTTGACCTAACTTAGCCAAATTGACCTAAAGGGTCAAATTAACCAAAATCCAAATTAATTCCAAATTAAACCAAACCAAAGTCTACAATCATTTTCAATTAGCCAATTGAACTTGACTCAACACCAAACCTAACTCAATTTGGTCAAATTGGTCAAATTGGTCAACTTAACCCATTTGACCTATATGAATCCAAATGAGCCATAACCAAATGAATCAAACCAAAAAATACACAATAACAGTGTGTGAACTTGACCAACCATTGGTTTGACCTAATTTGACCAATTTGTCAACTTGACCCAACCAAATCAATTTGACCTAAATAGGTCAAATCAAGCAAATCAAATCAAATAAACTCCAAACCACTTGAAATTTGGGCTAACCCACTTTTGACCCATCCCAAATCTGCCCAAACCAAACCCATATCCAAGTGACCATTTAAGGCATCCCATGAGATAAGACACATGCTCATTAAGTCATTTTCTCTCCCTAGCCACTTGGCACCTTCTCATAGGTCCACTTAGGCACCTTGGACCATGGTAACATCCCATGGTTGGTTGGAAGGTGAAATCACCTCCCATCCCCATTGGAGCTTCCCAAACCATGAAGGACATGAACTTCCTCCCTTGGCACCACCTCCACACCTCACCCAACCAAACTAAGCCACATCATGCATGGACCTCTATTAGCCTCTAATGTGGCTAATTGATCAAGGATAAGCCAAACAAGACGTTGATCCAAGGAATGAGGGGTATACCCCTCATTCTCACTCAAACTCACACACTCACATTCAACCCTAGCACAGGAGAGAGTTCCTAGTGTGATTTCCAAGCTTTCCCAAGCTCCCCAAAATCCTCATTCTCTATTTTATGTAAAACCAAAATAGGGGAGGCCAATTTTGATTCTCATTTGCTCAAATCTCCACCAAAGTGCGATTAACTTTGCACACACCTTCCTTGGAGCCAATCAAGCAAGAACAACTATCCTTTCCTAAGCATCGCAATGGCCAGAGGGTAGAGTTTGATCAAGCCCGAGCACCTACACCTAGTGGATTGGTCTTCCAAGCAAACTACACCAATTTAAGCTCGTGTAGCTCAACAGAGCTTTATTTCTACCAAATAAAGCTTCCTCAATCGTCAGAACCACCGATCATAAGCTCCGATGAGGTATGCCATTGAAACTGATCCTTGAATGAAAATAGGTTGGTCTCTTATGAAAGAAATTTTCATGTCATGTGATTTCCTTCATTAGATCTTCTTGTTGTGCTTCCCCGAAGGTGAGAGATCATTTTCATCTCCATCCGAGCTCGGGTGAGCTCGGATCGAGCAACTATCGATGGACGGTAGCCATTGTTCAATGCTCGGGAGGAGATAGATCATGGATCGCCCATCCTGTATGATCGAGATGAATGACCCTGAACTAATCATGCTTAGAGCCCTTGATTAATCCCTCAAAATTGTGAATTTAATTATGGTCATCCAATCTTATCGGATGGCCCATGGAGTTATCATGTGTGTCGCCATCCGAAGTCGCACTCGGATGTGACAACTTAAATAGCGAATCCTATCGCAGACGCATGGAAAATGCCGCATCAACCGCCATGTGGCCCGATGGGATTAAGGCTTTAATTAGGGCTAATTAAGTTTTAATCAAAACTTCCTAAATTCATAACTTATTCTAGAAAAAAAATCCAAAAAATATAAACATAGGTTCCTTTTAAAGATATTTTAGAGTAGAATCTAAGAAAATTATTATTAATTAATTTTGAATAGTGGATTTGGCTTAATTAAGATTTAATTAGAAATGTAATTAGTCTAATTACTCCTAATTAATCATCCAATTAATCAAAAACTTTGTATGTTTAAGGGATGACCTCTCTCCCTATTTTCTTGAGATTTTATTGGTTTAGGAAACTAAAGGATTAAGCCTTAATCACTTTCTTAATGTAATTAGTGATAATTAAGCAAATGAACAATAAATTAATCAATCAATTGCTTATTAACCTCTAATGGTGATGAAGTCTAGGGAAATGGATTGGGACTCTTCCAATCTTTTCTTTAAGTCTTCTCTAAAATTAACAGTCCTTAATTAAATAATTAAAAAGATTAATCAAAATCCAAATCTTACCTAAACTTTAATCAACCAATTAAGAGGGTTTAGGGATTTATATTTAGGTTACCATCTTTGTCCCTTTCTTTAAGACCATCTCACTTTGATTGGTTAAGGTTAATCAAGGTTTAATTAGTTAATTAATGAACTTAATTAATTCAATTGAACCTATTTCTAATTTAATCTTGGTAGCTCTTTGGGTGTTCGATAACCTAAAAGGGGAGATAATGAAATTATTAGCTCACATGTGTGAGAAAACCATAAAAGTAGTTAAGTGAGATCCCTTAAGCATAATTAACTATTAATCATGAGCCAATTGCATTAGGCCCTTTCATTTCTTAGAGCATTGCAAATTTATTTTCCATGTGATGGCATATCATATTGGCTCATTATTAATTAGTTAATTAACTTAAGGTGATGAAGGTTTAATTAATCCACTTAATTCATACCCTAACCTAATTAAATCATAAAATTAACTTAAATAGTTCTTCCTTAAACCAAAATTAACTCACATGAGGAATGGGATTAGGACCAACAAACCTCTTTCACTTTCCTTAATTCAAATCAAACTTAAAGATGAAATAACATTAAAGAACTTTGGTTTAATTTAAATGGCTTTATTTAGTATGATTGTCCTTAGGAATTAATTGGAATGAATGAGATTATGTGCTTATGTTCCTTTATTTCTTTCCATTTATGTTAAATATTGCTTGCCATATGTAATCATACATTCATATCTTTTAAAATTAACTAAATAAAATGATTTCTTTTATGTCAAATTGCATGTGTTGATTTAAATTAAAAATTGGAGTGGCTATTATCACTATTAAATCAAAAGTTATTTTCAAAAGCTCATAAATCAATTATAGTAAATTGAGTGATGTTACTTACAATATATCTATAGGTTTTCATGTGTTGATAATATAAGATATGCAATATGAAGCTCTCTTTCCTTATCTTTACATGGATTCACATAGGAATTACAAATGTATAGTTCATTTGAAAAGAACACAACATTTGTCTAAATCTATTCCTATACATTTCCATGCTAAGACTTAGGAAAAATTTCATATCACATATGTAAATCTTATAATCAAATCAAATATGACTTCTTGCATGACTTCTTCTTTATTGTGGTCTTTTCATACATTCACTTGTATCTGAGAAAAGTGGTATATTAGTCTGGACACCCCGGGGCTGAGGCTTTAAGTAACTAAGTAGGTCTTGTGTCTTACCTGTGTAGAACAATGATGTCGACTCACTTAAAACTCTTATACATGTGTATGTGTGATGTGGCCAATGAATAAGAGTCATAATTCATATAAATCAAATACAATTTTGCATGGGTTTTCCTATCCTTATAGTTATACATCTATATGTATCTAAGAAAGTGGTATACTAGTCCGGACACTGTCAGATGTTTTAAGTAGTCTCATGTTTGTACCTTACTCCCATGGTGTAGAACAATGGGGACGTACTCACTTAAAACTTTTATACATGTGAATGTGTATTTAGCTAATAGATGAAAAAATCCCTCTTTCTATTAAAAAAGGCATGCATTCATAATTCAATCAAATGAAATAATTAAATTCAAAACACACTTCTTTGCATTCATTATTCAAGTATGCTAAAAAAATATAAATTGCTTGTATAAGTATGCTTAGATTTACCCATATGCATGATGGAAAGAAATGAATGAATATGTGTTATGTGATAGTAATCCATTCTAATTAATCTTAAGATGTCTTTCTTATTGAATGAGGTCATTTAGAGTGAACCTAAACTTAGACTAATCAAAACACCTAATAAGCCATTCATTAAATGAAATTGGTTAATTACCTTATTTTAGAAGTGACTTGTAGGGATGAAAGAGTTCCCTCTCTTTTCTTCTCTCTTATAACACTTAGTTAAGTGTAAGCTATATGAAATAAAAGAAAATACTAAGATCTTCAAATCAATTAAATCACTTAAAGAAAAATCATCCCCTTTATAGATTAAATCCCTTACACTTACCAAATTATAACTCTGAAGCCTAGTTAGGACATACTACACAAGCTTTAATTCACACATTAGACTAAGTCACCATTTCTAGCTTTATGTTAGGTGTATGGTTTGATGTATGATTATTTTATGATGTATTGTTTTTAGACGGGTGATAGGGTGTATATGCGTAATCGGATGTTCCGATATTAACCTAATCATACTTTTATAGGGGTTGTGCTTAAGGGACCTAAATGAAAATATAAATGCTGTAGGTTGCATAGCCCCTAAGCATAACCCTAGTTAGGATAGGTGGGTTTGGTTACCCATGTGCTAAGCCCAAATTTTTCATATAACTACTTAGGTTGTATGGTGTGTTTAGCTAACATTTGTTTTAAGTGGAGCTAGATTTACTTTCCTTCTTTAATGTAATTTTGCATTAGGATTAGGATGAATGTTATGGGGAATTAGGATGAGCATTGGTTATAAGACTAAGTCTTATGTGTGTGATGCCTTTGGAGCAAGCATATCTAAATCAAGCCAAAAGGAAGAAAGGAATGGAGAAAATGAAATGAAGAAATAGATGATGAAGAAACAAAGAAGGAGAATGAAGACTAAAGACCTCCATAACATTCATTATTTGTAATTGTAATTCTCTTGTAATTTGGGATGTTAGTCGCTTCCCATATTTTTTTTCAAGATGTATGCGATACCAATCGATCACTTTATTCTTTTGATAGCTTTATAAAATTATTTGATGATTTATTTAGCTTGTGCATTAGAAAAAATGCTTGCCTTTTCATAGTTTATTTATGATTGGTGATTGTTGTATGGCATGGATGATTAGTTCTTAGGATAAAATTAAATTTTCTACCCAAACTAACAACTCATAAGTAAACCTCTAAATAACTCATAACATCATATAAAAGCTCATTAAATCAAGATAATAAAATATTTATCAACCCCTTAACTAGATGTTGTATGTTTAATATCATGCATAATCATCTTATTTCACTCTTGTTCAGAGAGGCCTTCCATCTTTTCCAGATAGTAAGGGCTTAACCTTTGAGAGCCTATGATGGATGAGCACCTCTTTCCCTTTTGATTTGGCCCATAGTCAACTTCTCATGCATTTAGGCATACAAAATCCTATAGCCTATTTCAAAATAAAGAGTCCCAAATTAAATGAAATTTCATAAAAATTTGTATTAGATTTAAGTCATTATTCATACCCCTCATGCTCTAGTCTCTTAGAGAGAGGGTTTAAGGACTTAGTTTCTTTTCTAAATAATAATAGCCTAGTCATCTTGCAAAAGCATATGACTTGCCTACATGGATTTAAATTGTAGGAGGAGTTAGTTGGCTGCCACTCTAGGCAGTTATAAGTCTAATAGTCGGGTGGTTTACTCTCTCTTTTAGAGGTAAACTATATACCCACTTTAACCTTAGATTTAGGTCATGCTTTGGCCCTCGCCAAAGCTCCCTCGATTTAAGATCTGAGGTTATTGTTTCCTTTTGCGGGCTATAAGCATAAATTCTCACCTCGTAGGCATCTCCACATTGTATTGTGAAATTATAAGTCTGGATTTCTAATAAAATTTCAACTCAAATAATTAAATCTCCTCAACTTCAAATATATAAAGCCAACCACATGATAGATTGGAGTTCTCACTAGCTTCTAGTATCATGAGCACTTACTCATCACTATTGGTTCTGATAATAACTCTTATTTTTGATCCATTCCACTTGATTTTCTAAAACACAACCAATTTATTGATAGTCCTATCTCTGAAGTCTTTGGAGACAACAATTGCCTACTTTAATCAAGAATATTCTTAAGGGATTCATTTTTCTTAATATGTAATTAACTATGGGGGCTTGCCCCCATGGGGAACTTTAGAACTCGATTTAAATAAACCCTACTTTATTCATCCATGTAAAGTAGGGAAAAGTTTTTGGTATATTCAAAGACCCATCATGCCTTAGGAGTCCTTATTAAGTGATTAGGTCCATTATAGGGTAGTGACAACTATCTTTTGAGATAGTACACTATTCCTCAATGCCATACCCGATCACCTAATAAGTACACCTGATCTGCATGATGTCCCCCCGCCCCCATACAAATGGAACCAAAAATAAACACCACGATTTACTTTCAAAAGATAGAGGCATCACCCTAATAGACCTAATCATGTAATAAGGACTCCTTAGGCATGATGGGTCTTGAATGTATCAAATTTCTCCCTACTTTATATGGATGAATAAAGCGGGTTTATATTAAACCAGTTCTTAAGTTCCTATGGAGGCAAGCCTCCATAGTTAATTACATCTTAGGAAATGAAATTTCTTAAGAATACTCAATTAAAGTAGGCAATTATCATCTCCAAAGATTTTGAGGTTATACTATCAAAAGATTTGTTATATTTGGAAAATCAATTGGGAAAGTTCAAGAAGAAGACTTATTTTTGGAATCCAAATGAAATAAGTAGAAAATGCTCATGATACTAGGAAGCATAGTGAGCATTCCAATCTATCATATGGTTGAGCTTTATAATTTTGAAGTTGAGAAGATTTATATGTTTCGAGTTAAAATTTAATTAAATTACTAGGGCTTATAATCCACCAACACAAGGTTGTGGGAATGCCTAAGAGATGAGGATTTATGCTCGAAGCCCAAAAAAATGGCTACCTCAGATCCTAAATCTATGGAGCTTTAGTATGAGCTAAAGCATGACCTAAATCTAAGCAACAGGTGGACATAAGGGTTTAGCTACAAGAGAGAATAAATTGTCCCACTGGACTTATAACTACCTGGCCACTCCTAACTCCTTCTATGATTTTAAAATCATATAGTTCGCCTTATGAATTGCAAGATAGCTAGGTAGTTATTTAATTAGAAAGAGACTAAAGTGCTAAACACACTCCCTAAGAGACTAGAGCATGAGTGGTATGAGCATATCACTTAAGCTATAGATGCAAAATCTTTTAAATTTTATTTCATTTTAGACACATCATTTTGACAAGGCTTTTAGGATTTCTTATGCATAAATGCATGATGAAATAGGTTATGGGTCAAATCAACTAGAAGAAAGTGTTCTCTACCACAAAGGATGCCCTCACAGGTCAAGCATTCCCTTATCATGCAAGGATGAGATCCTTAATGTTCATGAGGGAAAGAATATGCATGCATGATGTGAAACAAACAACCATACTACTAAGGGGTTGCTAAATCTTTTAATTATCTTATTTATTTCTTAGGTTTTATGTGAGGTTATGAGTTATTTAAAATTTAGTTATGAGTGATTAGTTGGGTAGAAAAGTTATTTTTATTCTAAGAGCCTAATCATATCCAAGCTACACATTAAAGCATCAATCATTTAAGAAACTATGAAAAACATGTTGTCCTAATGTACAATGTAAACATAACATTAAATAATTATATAAATTATCATAAAAATTAAAAGGTGGTGAGGTCACCCTCCATACAACCAAGAGAGAAAAGATGTGAAGCTCTATTATACAACCCTAAATATGAAAGAATAATTATAATTGTATTAAATTCTATGGGAGACTTCTTTTTTCATATCTCCATTTCTGATTTGGTTCTTTCTTTGATTTGGATGGTGCTTGCTTCAGAGGCATCAAAGAGCACCCTAGGACAAAGCCTTCTAGCCACTGCTCATCCTAATCCCCCATAGCACTAATCCTAATTCCTATTATAAAAATTATATTTCTATAAGAAAATTAAATCTAACTACACCTACAAAATAGAGGTTAGCTAAATATACATATAATCCCAAGCAGTTGTATTTATAATTTGGACTTAGCACCCTACATATGGGTAACTAAGCCAACCTGTCCTAACTTGGATTACACTTAAGGATTTAAGCAACCCACAAAAAGTGCATTCACATTTATTTTTAAGCATCCCTTAAGCATAATTCCTTGTAGAAAATATGATTAGGCTAATATTAGTCTATCATCTAGTCTGCGAAGTATACACCCTAACATCCAATCTAAAATAATATATCATAAAATAAAACATACATCACATCATACACTGTCCTAACTTATTGCTAGAAGTAGTGACTTAATTCTAATGTATGTATTAAGGATTGAGTCTTGTTAGGCATTAGTTTTTTTTTTTTAAGTGTAAAAGGATTCAATTTAACATAAAAGGTTGATTTCACTTGAAGTAGTTTAATTAATTAGAGAATTTTAATTTGTGTTTTCTTTTGTTTTATTTGATTGCCCTTAGCAACTAAGTATTATAAAGAGAGGAAGAGAGGATTGCCCTCTTTCAACCCTACCTTAATTCACTTTCTAAAGTATATTAATTTTATTTAGTTCTCTTTAATGAATGGCTTATTAAATGATTTAATTAATCCTAAGTTTAGGTTCACTTTAAATAATCCTATTCAAAATGAAAGGCATCTTAATATTAATTTAATTTAATTACTACCACATGACATATATTAACTCATTCCTTTCAATCTCATGTAACATGCTTATGATTTAATCCTAAGTGTATCTATACATGCAACAAATTTTAGCACACTTAAATGATGAATGTTTGTGCATGTTTAGAATTTATATTTTATTCGATTGAATTATTTAAACATATTAATTTAAAACTTTATCCAAACTCTTATACAAAAAGGACATAAGAATGAAATTAAATAGGCTTGTGCCATTGTTAAACTTGGGAAGTGAGGTAATCAAATGAGCTCCTTAGAGCTTACTAAAGCCTCGTATTCTCGGGACATCCAGACTATATACCCATTTATGTTCAAACATATGTAAATTCATATACATGAACATAGGAAGTAAGCTCCAAATCATATGGCTAATTAATTCAACCACTTAGTCAATTATGAATGCATGCAATTTTAATGTAAAATGGGATTTTCATTCACTAATCACATATACATATACATGTACAAAGTTATAGGCAAGTACATGTCATTGTTAAACCAAGGAAGTGAGGTAATCAAATGACATCCTTGGGGCTAATGCCTATATTCCTGGATGTCCGACTATATACTTGCTTTTCTTGGACACACATGGATGTATACATAAATGAGGGAAAGAAAACCATGCAAAGATTGTATATATTTTTTTATTGAATCATTTATATATATGAATTAAAGCTCTATCCAAATTCTAATGTTGAAATACATAAGAATGAAATCAAATGGGATTAAATCAGATCGATCTAGTAGATCTAATCACAATCATCCATTCTATGTGATCAAAATGGGCGATGCATGATCTAATGTCACACGAGTGAGGGAGAATGAAGTCCGTCCACCATTTCTCACTTGATCTGAGCTTACTCGAGCTGGAATCAACTCTAAAAGGATCCCACACATTCACGACATCGATCGGAGGGGATCCAACAGTCAAGATCATATGAGATGCAAGATTTCTTTAAAGAGCTCCAACCCATTTCTTCCTAAGGATGGTTCGGAAGCATACCGCTAGAGCTCAAGATGGCTCAAATGAGGAAGCTTCATCTAGTGGAGATGAAGCCTTGTTGCAGCAATTGGATCAATTCTTTGACGTTCGCAAGGCCATAAACCAATGATTTGGAGCTCAACTTTGATTGAAGTCCCACCTCTAGTGCTCGGAAGCTTAGAGATGATTCATTCTTGCTCAATGAGGCCTAGGGAAGGTGTGCAAAGTTAATTTGAGTTTGACAAGAAATGGGAAGTTAGGTCGAAATGGGAGTCATATTTGGATGACGAATGACATTTTTGATCAAGGAATGAGCTTGGGAGGTTAGGGAATGGCTCTAAAGGCCTGTCTTGGGTAGCTAGGGCTCTGAAGAATAATTTTTGTGTGTGTTTGAGTGGAAATATGGGGGTGTATACCCCTTCATCTTGATTGACAAGGGATCGGGTTGGGCTTTTAGTATCCCACCATCTCGTGGGTGTCATGGGTGGGGAGTAGGTGAGTTGGCTCAACTTGGTTGGTTGAAGGTATGGAGGTGGTTGCCAAGGAGGAACCATGGGTGTCCTATGGGTTTCAAATGCTCCAATAGGGAGGGTGAGCTGATTTTACCTCCCATGGGTCATGGCCAACCCAACCACCACTTGGGTCAAGTTGGGCAGTGTCATAAGTGCCTAGGTGGACCATTTGGGAGAGTACCAAGTGGCCAAGGAATGGAAATGACCACTTACATGGGTGATTTTTCTCATGTGATGCCCATTGACCTAAGGGTAGAATGATCATTTGGCATTGGATTTGATTTGGATAGATTTGAAATGAGCCAAAAGTGGGTTAGCCCAAATTTCAAGTCAATTGGAGTTGATTTGGTTAGGTTTGGCTCACTTTGACTCATTTAGGTCAAATTGGGTTAGGTTGGGTCAAGTTGACCAAATTGGTCAAATTGGGTCAAACCAAGGGTTGGGTCAAGTTCATATGATCATTTGGGATGTTTGGGTTCAATTGGTTTGGTTTAGTTTATCTTAGATTTGATTTTGGCTCATTTGAATTCATTTGGGTCAAATGGGTTAAGTTAACCAATTTGACCAAATTGGCCAAATTGATTTGGTTTGGGTTTAGTTGACCAATTGAACATGATTGTATGCTTTGGTTTCAATTAATTTGGATTTGGTTTTGATTTAGGCCAACTTGAGCCCTTAGGTCAATAAATAATCAATGGGTCCAATCATGGCTTTGGTCATGTTTAACAATCAATTTGGAATGAACTTGAGCAATTGGTTGCAATCAATTTGGTTTATATTTTGCTTTTACCCAATTTGAGCTTTTAAGTCAATTTGGGTCAACTTGGGTCAAGAGGGCCAATTGGGTTTTTGACTCAATTAAAAGGTCGTCATATTCAAATATGATTTTGATTTGGTATGAATCATCGGGTTTCAAA